>CM068367.1:905416498-905946498 GCA_034769895.1 Magicicada septendecula | reverse complement strand
AGTCCCCGTTATACAGTTGCAGCTGTTTCGTCGATGCTCCAACACTACAAGAAATATTCAGTGACACATTTTCAGGAACTAGAAACTGGAGCCATAGAAGAAGTGCTTAACTCTCGTGTGGAGAACTTATTCATGGGGAATCGAGCTCTCGCCAGATCCTGATGATGAAATATAAATCGATTATGGAGAAGACGAATCGGAGTGACATTTCATAGTAAAGAGGCTGACAATTCATTTCAGTTCATTAAGGAAGGGCCCCAAATCTGTTGATGTAGAACATGGACCTTGAACATTTCTCGAGACTTCAGTGCAACGTGACGTGATAGACACCTTCAGATGCTACCAGGAAATCTACGAAGAAAAGATAAATAACGCAATAAAATAGCCGACTCTCTATTCTTTCTTTAAGGGGAGTCATGTAGACAACCGAGTGTGGTACTTCCGATTGTTTCCGACCCCACGTGAAAATGTGAAGCTGGACTAATAAAAAAATATGTCGCACATACTTCTAAAGACGACAGTTAAAAATACTGTCGAAAAATCGTAAATTATATACAAAAAATATACTGTACAAAAATAACATATAATATTAATTATTAATAATTATTATATGTTTAATAATAATATATTAGACAAAAATATATATATATAAATTTTAGTCGAATCTAATATATTAGACTGTAATATTTAAAACATAATTGTTTTCAAAACATATGTGTAATTTTGGCAGCTCTTGATATAGGCCTAACACTGTTAATAATGTTAAGTGATAATATTATGAAGCGAGGTTAACTTTGTTAGTATTATACATTTTAATCGATAAATAACTTTTCTCTTTTCTGGAAGTTTCCATCGTAAGACCTGTTTGAATACAGATTTTGTGTACATTTCAGTTTATTTGTTCGTACTTCGTCTACACACTGTCTATTTAGAGCAGTTGTAATTTCCCCAATTTTCTTGTTTGAAAATCACAGAATTATACAAAAAGAAAACACGAAATAAAAATTGACATATAAATCCTAAGCCAAAGTGTGAGCCATTTATGTGGTTTGGACACTCACATTCCAAGCATGTCATGTGAATTAGTACATTGTGTATGTTATTTTCTATAAGCACTGCTGTTAATATTTTATCTGGTATAAAGCTCTGGAGTGCGTACTACTATATGGTGCAACCTGACACCCAGTTTATGAAGTAAAAATTATGACGATAGAAGTGAAGAGCCTATTGAAAGTACATCTAGTTTGTCAGAGTGGTAAGACAGTGGTAGAATTAGATCTTCAGGAATGAAAACTATTTGTAGTTTTATGTAATATAAAAACTCTCATATATCATTATAATTATTAATAATAAATATTATTACTTTTTTTTTTAGACTTCTACCAGAATGCGCCTAATGAAAAGACCTATCAAATGCCAGTAATTTTTAGTAAATTAAAGAACCGAATATATGAGTTTTTTAAGAAAGTTTTATGGCCCATTAAATAGGTTGTAAAATTACCCTTTTTTTTTTTTTTTTTTTTTTTTTTTTTGACAGGCCGCCGTGAATTGCTTTCAAATGGTCTAAAGAAAGTATAGTTTTATCTTGGCCACAGAAGCAGGGAAGCGTTACGAATTAACCAAACAGCGTACGAGAATTAGGGTAAATATTCATTTTGAATTCTAATTTCTCGTTAAATAGTAGACTCTATGTGAACTCGGAAACGTGCGGACGTGTTGTACTAGTTCAGACGTTTTCTCTCCTAGCCGTTACGAACACATGTTAAAAAAAAATTCGCTAGCTACTGCTCAATCGTAAATTTTTAAAACATTCTAATTCTGGAAAGTAGTCACGGCCGGTAGCAGGCCACACCCTAAATCCAGACCTATCAGTCGTCCCTGCGGCAGGAGCTCTATTTGAAGCTCGGAACGTAGTATATGAGCGAGCGACGGGCAAGCCCTTCGTCCCGCACAGCCATTGAACTTGTGGGAAAGTAGAAGATTTCCGTATAGGTATTAAACACACTTCAAGTCGGCTGGATTTATAAGTACAATACACAATACACAATAGTTTGTGTAAGTACAATACACAAGTTGCAGTAAAAAGAAAAACAATAAGGTGAAAATATACTGTACTGTATATAAATATACTATATATAATGTATACACAATGTGCATAATGTATATAAATATATAATGTACTGTATATAAATAAACTGTGATTTATAGAATTGTTTTAACCCGAGAACGACCCTGAACACCGGACACAGAAAGAACTCGCATCAGTATCCAGATCCAATCAACACATCTGTATTCAGATTGAAGCAACCCATACCTATATCCAGATTGTATCATCAACATCTCGGCGACGTACATTCTTCATAAAAGGGATGTGGACTTTATAATTTTTTTATTAAATTTTTTAAACCATATTAAACCATAGAGACAATAAAACTTTAAAAAAAGATTTGATGTATTTAGATTATATAAGAGATAAGAATTTATTTTAATTTATATTTAGGTCAACAGAGATAGAGTAATTAGTTTGTTACTTACACATAAACTGTATTAAATTCAAAGTAGTGTCATTTATATTAAAATTATTTTAATATTAATAAATTAAAATTATTAAAATTATATTAATAAATCCGACAGCATTCCAATACACGGTTTACCAACTACTGATTCTATGAAACACCTGTATATCGCAATATATCTCAAGGTAACAGATTTGAAGCTGGCTGCACTTGGAGAAATAAATTTCGCTTATGTGAATTAATTCATTTATTGTTTGTTATTTTTTATTGTAACACATATACAGTTTATATTTGACAATTATGAATTAAATTAATAAATAAGTTTTGAAATATTGTACAGGTATCAATTTAAAAAAGATAATCTTTACTTGTTTTATATTTTATAAAATAATTTTTTTGTTGGTATCTAATGCCATTTTCCTACATTTGCTACATTAAATTGCAGAAGCCCGGACGATCTCGCGGCCTGCTCCTATGCTTTCGCACCGGCCGTTGTCCTCCTAAGCTGGGATGTCGATCTCAAGGTTTTCTCGTGGGCGGTGTGTCCGTCCCAGTTGCTCCTGACTTTTTACTCGATGGCAGTCTTCGGTCGTTGACTATCTTGAACGCTGTGCCTGAATTCATGGTACTAATTCAGTCGCTCCCCTCAGCGATACACTCCGGTTTCCCAAGGACTTTCTGGAGCTCGAATTTGCCACCGCAAACTTCGGAGTGAAATTGAGAGACTGCCCAACTCAAGACTAACCAGTGCTTTTATAGGCCTACACACTTGACGTCATTCTAGATTGTTCAAGAAAATTGACCACGTGCTGGTGGACATGAATTACGGTTTCTAGACCTTTTCAAACAATGTATTTTCAACTGCATGTGATTGCATAACTAATTACTTTGCTATTAAAAATAATTTAGTACTAAATTAACTAGTTATTAATAGTTCCTACAATTTGCACACTAATATGAATGACTTACAGTGTGTCTGTTAATTGGCTTACTAAGTACCTTCACACAATTCGTTTCGCGCACAACACTTATTCATTTTCACACTACAGTGCACTGCTGTTTTTATTGTTTATAATCGTCTCAAACTACGTTACCATGCAGTACTTATCCTAATAACAATAGCGTCTTATCACGTTCACACCTCTTTGAACAGGACACCAACTAAGGCTTATTGTAAAAATGTCCCCATGTATACACACAAATAGTGCGATTGTTTGTCACATTGCAATATATATATATATATATATATATATATATATATATATATATATATATATGGCAACGATACGTTTAGCATAAGTATATGTGTCAACCCCTGACTGAGGTATGATAACATATGTATAAACGTATGAAATATGTAAGATGTACATAATAAAAATAGTATAATAAATATACGTTAGATATAAGAAAGAATGTAATAAATATAAGCAGTATTTAAATTTAAATAAATCAAATATTGTACGTAAGCATGTATATGGAAGCATATGACTTTGTTGGTTTTTAAAACGTAACGAAGGGGAGCTATTAACACGCAGAGACCGGCAGCAGTGACGTCAGAACGACATGCGGTCGCCTGTGTAGCAGTCTGCGTGTGTGTGTATGTGTACATGTGTAAATAACAGACAGGTTAAATTATGCAAACGAGGGTGGAAGATTTCACGCAGTTTTTTAAGGATTGTACGTGAACCAAAAGTCACACGAATCAGCGACATATGTGAATACATAGCTGACGCCTGGCGCTTCAATTTGGCGTTAAGTGGTCATTAATCGTGGGAACGGTTCAGACACCGTGTGAAATTTTGCCATAGCTGCCATAATTTGCACAGCGTAACATCCATAATTTGTATAGACAAGGTTTAATATTATACCTAACCATTGGTGTAATAATATTTATAAAAAAGTGTGCGCTTCATAAAAAGACGCGTAGGTTGAAAGTGATGATGAAACCGACGCGCCGGCCAGTCCAAAGTTGTCAGAAACAGTTTCCAACAGGAATTGCAACGAGGCAGCAGTATAAACCCCCAGCGAGCGACACACTCTTCCTCACTACCTCACTATCTCACCTAATACTAAGAGGAATCCACGCATCTCGACACCGTAAACATTACAAAGTTATAGTAATGTTTTGAACAGTAGTTAATAAACTGAAGTGCGATGGAACCGGCAGTACGTCGGTGCAGTTATTAAAGAACGAGTGATTTTAATAAAAGACTGTATTAATGAAGCTACAAGAGTCGTAACTACGTAGAACTTCTAGACAGCAACGAGGGACAAGAAAGAAGAGGACGAGGAACTAGACATCTACGAGAGGACGCAGGGACAGCCCAAGCAGCTACATCCAGCCGTTCATCATCAAGACTAGAGGTCCACGTCAGAACTCAGCATCCAGGAGACGGAGCGAGGAATTCAACGACGTAGAGACAAGAGGAGCTGATACCGAATATGTGTGTATATACTATGTCTTAGAAGTATAAGAAATCAGAGTTAAACATATTATGAGTATATTATATTCGGGTTGAATATAAGGGTTCATATAACAAGTAACCCACATGGAACAATTTAAATAACATGACAATTTGCGATTTTTGAATAAATCAAATGAATATGCTTTTCTTGAAACAGTCGTACTAATTTCACAACCAGTACTCAATCCTCTGTACTCTTTACTTGTAAATTAAAACTTATAACGTTATTCACGCGCTTATCCACACTCAACAATCAACGACCAAAGCCTGCGACCCAGCCGGGGAACATCAAGGTAAATACTGCTGAAGAAGAGTATACCTCCGAGATGTGGGTAAGTGCGCGCATACGATTAAGTGCGTATGTGTAAAAAGCAAGTGTATAAAAATAACGTTGTAATATATATATATATATATATATATATAATATTATATTATATTATATTGTGTTATTATATTACATTAAGACTTGTACATGATTATTATACCAAAACTGTTATTCTGTGTAGAAAATTTAAACAGAATCTTTTTTTTTTACATGAACTGAGCGCAACGGATATCTACACTACCTCCACGAGTTCTATGACATATGTAAAATACTAATAAGCCTATTTTGGTGTCCATTCTTCACTATCTGACAAAAAAATGTACTGGAGTATATTTCAGTATGTCTTGTGTAGAATAAAATATTGTATTGATGGAATGAAAAAATTCTGAGTTTTCCTATGAGTAATATAATAAAAGTTCTGTAGTTTAATTAAGAAAGTTGTGTTAGTGGTTATAATCATAAACAGAATTATCGCTGTTGCACACCACTATAGAAAAATTATTCCGATTAGCGCTTTCAAGCTTCTCAGCTCATCGTCAGATCGGAAGTCTAAAATGTTACTAAAAAGTTCTGTAGTAACATTCTGTAAACATTTTAGTGAATACGAGATGCTGTGCGTCATGTTCACAGCGATTTCTTTAAACAATATGCCTAAATCTGAATTAAAATTTAATTAATAATCGATTAGTCCTGCAGATTAAATATGAGAAAGTGGCAGTGTATGGTGAGAAAATCGAATGAGAGTTGTTTTTTAATGCCCACGCCAAACGACATATTCTAATTCTATTGTTAAAACGAATCAACACATAATTTCTTCAATTATGAATACCTCATACCTTAATATAACTTCCCACAATGTAAGAGGTAATTTTGCTACCTAAAACTATCAATGATGTTTGTCCCATGGAACCAAACTCTTAGATTTTCTTGTTAAGCTCTTGTCTGGGTTTTATCGTTTATCGTTTTTCAAGTAGAAAAAACTCCTTTAAATTTTCAGTAGATATCCTTTATTGACATTATCTTTATATTTTTATGTTCTCTTTATTTTAACATACTCCTTTTTTACACGAAGTTTTCCTTATTATATTTTGTTCAAAGTTTTGCTTAATCACTTTAACTAATTTTGTCACGACTTCTCTAGGTGGCTTTAAGAAAACAAAGTGGAAGATACAATGTAGGCTACACTCCGTAAGTAGTGTTCTCTATCTGTGTCTTCCTTAACTTTCTAGTTTGTCGAGTCCGCAAAGTAAGGCTCCAGACTAACGACTAACGGTTAGCCAAGTAACATTTTGCTAAATAATTAACAAAATTTGTGGAACACGATAAAAAGACTTACATGGTACTCCATCACTTCAAGGTAAAGACTTCATATATATATATACATATATATATATATTTTTATATATACACATCTATATACATGCATATATATTAATGAGACGTTAAAGATACATAATAAACACACACACTCATTGCGACTTTTCTTCCTTCTTTTCGTTTTATTCAAGTAACAAGTTAATCAACAATTAACTTGTCGGTCCATGGGTCGAGAACCTTGTTTAGTTTAGTTACTATAATTGCATACGCTCAATCTGGAAGCATAATAATAATTATTATTATACAGTAGTTTTTAAGAAACAATGAAATTGTGTATATATTATTTGAAATTGCCTATTTTTATTCTACTTGAAAATGATTTGTTACTTTCTTTTTTTTTGTTACTCCTTTATCTGTTTTAGCTAAAATATAATGTTTGCTTCTTTCCATTTCTTTTTCCGAAAATGTTGGATAATAAATTACATAAAATTGTTAAACAAAATGCTTATTCTAATAAGCTGTTTTAATGTATATATGCATGTAAATCATATGTTCTGAATTCGGGTTGACCCTTGCAGTGAATTTTGATGTTTTCTTAAGTGTTCTGTAACGTTTCAGCAGATAGATGTAAATCACTTTCAGGTTCATTTCTACTCGATATTTTTGGTTGGAATGTTTCAGACGCAAAACAGGACACATAATGCCGTATCCGCAGAAATCTAATAATTATCGTTAATATTATATAAATAAAAATTAAGAACTCCTTGTTCTCTATATAAAAAAAGAACTATCTATTTAAAAAAGTGTGAACGATGTCAATAATTTTGGATACACAATTTTTTTTTTTTGTAGTAAAAGACAAATATGTCGACATTTACCTTATCTCAACTTGTTTGCTAATGTGTCTGAAGAGTCCTCTTTGTCCTTGTTTAAGCTTGATTAATCTTTCTCCATAACAATCTTGATTAATCTCTCTACTGGTGGTTGTTCTGTTCAAAGTTCATCGTGCGTGCCTCACTGTGCATGCTGTGAGTCGTCTCCTTTAAGCGTGTGCTCCTTGTTTCCTGCAAAATGTCACCACAGTTACATCTGTCTACTGATGTCGTTAATTCTACTACTACATTACGTTAATGTTGGTATGTTCTTTTATTGTAATTTCATTTGTTTTCTTTTTTGTGAGACATTCATTTGGTAAAACTTTCTGCAATAAGCTCAGACTCCTATAAAACAACTATACTTCAGACACATATATCAGAACTCTCCCGTCTTCTGAAGACACTAATTACAAATCATTTCCATCCTATCCAGCTGGCCTAATCAAAACCCTAGATCGGTTTGAACACATCGTGTTCATCAGTAAATGATGTCACACATCGTGACGCTTTTAGCCACCAGTCTTCAACTGGAACGGTCTTATATAGAGCTAAATGTAGCCACTAAAGAATTTTACGATAGGCAATAAAACCTTTCTCCAAAGAAACAGTGGTTTCTACTCCTGTTATTTAGACTGTTAACAAATTTGACATTATTACTGACATTTCATATTCATTTTTTTTCATGTCTGTTCACGATATTATAATTCACTCGAGAATCAAGCACAAAAAATCAAATTGTATTGTTCTAATTACATAACACGGCTTTGGCACTTATTTATAAACCTCATTTTTCCGCATCCTCTACTCTAAGTAATATTTCTGTAAAATTATACATTCGTTTCCATTAGCTTGTGAAGAAAACTTTAAACCACAGAATACATAATACAACAAAACAGTATGCACATACGCACTATATTTTGTCGGCACAATAAGTAGGTCTGTCACAAACTGATAACTTTATCGGCTGTTATTTGGTTCTGACAAGTAAATTCTGCCTTAAAATATTTAATTAACACAAAATTTCATTTGAAACGTAGGTGTGTGTGTGTGTGTGTGTGTGTGTGTGTGTGTGTGTGTGTGTGTGTGTGTGTGTGTGTGTGTGTGTGTGTGTGTGTGTGTGTGTGTGTGTGTGTGTGTGTGTGTGTGTGTGTGTGTGTGTGTGTGTGTGTGTGTGTGTGTGTGTGTGTGTGTGTGTGTGTGTGTGTGTGTGTGTGTGTGTGTGTGTGTGTGTGTGTGTGTGTGTGTGTGTGTGTGACTAAGTGAAAATTCTATTTGGTCAAAGTAAGCGAGAGGAAAACAGCAGGCAAGAGAGGAAAAATAAATAACGTTGTAAAGTTAAACTCCTCAACATTTTTGAAGGTCGACAGTTGTGATATTAAAACTATTTTTTATCAATCTTTATGCATAATATAACGCTTATTACATTCCTTCAGTTTTCTCTCTCAAGTGAAACTTTAAAGAAGAAAAAAAGAAGATAATAATTACAGCCAACTTTTCCTTCAACACAACTTTGGATATGATTTTTCTAGAACTTTTATTCCATTTTTTCCAAGACTTGTTCGAATAAAGAACAAAGTTTTAAATCGAAAATATAACAGTAGTTTATGGCTGAAACTTGACTCCTTTATAAGTTGTGATACATTATTTCTTGTATTAAAGTTTTGTACAGTAAAGTTTGGCAAGATAGCAACCGCGCCTATATACCAAGATTACATGTTCTAACTTTACAGTTACTCTACATTACAATATCAGACTTTCTCAGTTTAATAATAATTCTAAACATTAATATTACCTTACTTAAATGTTTGATGTTACGTTCAGTAAAGAAACCTTCTTTAATTTTATGTTTTTCAATATATTATTGTTAGAGTTAAAGATTAATCATTATTGTAATTATTTGTCCCTTCCTTTCCTTTTTTCGTTTCAACCATCTACTGGCTGCGATAATACTAATAATAATAGTAATAATACTAACAATAATAAATTGTCAATTACTTTTACATATATACGAATGTTAACGGAAAAAGGATTTTCAGTTTCTCAGGCGATTTTATTGCCTCAATATTAATTTTATACAATGGCTGAAAGACGAGAGGTCAAGTACTGTTTCCTCCAAATCCTCAGAACACATTTCTATACAGTCAAGTGTATGTATGTGTGTATGTTCGTCAAATATATGTTTTAAAAAAAATTTTAATCCATACATTACAGTGTTTACGATTTTAGAAAATTATATAACCTGTTTATGAATACAATTCAAATTTTTTGTGCCTGTGAATAAAACAAAATAAAATAAGTTTAATGAAATACTGACAAATGAATAGCTAAGGTATTTTCTTTGTTTATATCATGCCAATATATCAACGCTGAGCAGCCAATAAAAATTAATATTTACAACTTAGTTTGTAAACGACTTTTCCTTAACCTTATGTTTAATGACTTTTGTAAAAGACGTCATATATGACAACTTTTACTGGCAGTTAAGGTGTACATTTTAATGATGACATTTATAAAAGCATTTACAAGCGCAATATCTTTTTTAATTAGAATCCAGCTTCTACCACGTAAAACGTTTCAGTAGGTAAACGAATATTGATTAGATTCGTCTTTAAATACCACAACCCGTTATTTTCTTGAACTGACCGATTAAGCATGTGATGTTCGTTCAGCAATGAGACGTCGTTTGTGAAAAGAGAAGGACAAAAAGAAACTGTGTCGATAGGTTCACCTGATAATCTGCAATTTTCTCTTGATTAATATAATAACAGCGTATACACAAGAACGTTATAAATAGAATTTTTCAGTGAAAGGTTAGTGAGGATCGGTCAAGAATAACACAAATTTTAACTTATTTGCGTCGACGTTTCGACAAGGTTTATTGTCATCATCAGGACAATTGTTGCTGACGCCAAACACACAACTGTTATAATTAGATGTGTTAAATTGATTTAAATTAATATAGTCACTTAAGTGAACAGAATCATAAAGAAGCTAAAGAAACGTGTCTTTTAGTAACTTTTGGCGTTGGATTCCTTGCCCAACTGAAAGTATCGAAGTAATGTGTAACAAACGAATTACGTTATGGAAGGATCTGACGATGTAAGTAACGACCTTGTTCACGTACATCCTAAAGTCAAAAGCAGTAAATGTTACACAATCGCTGTAGGATTTAGGAAACAGACAGAATGTCTACGACAAAATCATGGTAACGTTCTGTGTCAATAATTGTAATTTATCAGCAGACGCAGAACTTACGCCTTCCTTGCGCGAGCCGACTGCCCCGGTGTTGCTCCCCTTCGTCTCGGCCGACGCCTTCGGGCGGTCGAGCCTCTTGTCCTCGCCAGCGCGTCTCTACGTTCCTGTGGACGATGCCCTGGACCACGGAGCTGCGTCCAGTCGTGGCAATTGGCTGAAGCTAGTCCCCTTCAGTGTTTCTCCTGTCAGCACCTGCTTTGCCGACTCGGCAGGGCAGCGACCCGAGACACGGGCTCCCGCGAGGTTGTGCAACGTCTTCCTTGCGAGTGCTGACTGCCCCGGTGTTGCTCCCCTTCGTTTCTGCCGACGCCCTTGGGCGTTCGAGCCTCTTGTCCTCGCTAGCGCGTCACTACATTCCCGCGGGCAAAGCCCTAGGGGACCATGGTGCCGCGCCTCGGCGTGACCATTAGCTGAAAAAAGAAAGCCTTAGCTTGCTCACGTGATGTACATGCACAATCATGTACTCTCGGACCGCACCCTAACACTTTGTGCCGAGCAAACGACCGTGTCGACCTGTTTGCACCTGGCGTTCATCAGGCCTAGGCCTGGACAACGCACACGAATTAGGGCGCAAGACGCCCGTGCATCCTCTGTCTGTCTACGCAGAACTTGTAAACTTAATACTATCCATTAGGATAATTACTTTAATTATCTATTTGTGCACGACTGGCGAACTTTAGCAGAAAAATTTATCGCGACCAAAGATAAAAACAGTTTCTAAATTAATGTTACCTTTTTACTCATTAATGTAATATTTTAAAATGTATTAAGCAAACTCAACAATCCAACCGATCTTACAAAAAACTTCAACGCGTTTGTTACGGCTAATAATACCATTAAGATCATTCTTTCAGTCGCTAACAAACACGTCTCTATCTCAGAACGCCCGTTTGTCACCTCTTCTTTTGCCACACACTATGTTCCTGTACTACGGCTATTGCGTTCCAGATAATTCGGACGTTTTATTTATTGTTATTTCTTCTCCTAGTTTCTGTTGTCAATACCTTCGGTCCCACAGCTTCGGGCAACCGCAGTCATCTTCCTCCGTCTATATCAGATGCAACGTTGAACTTCCTTGTGCATTCAACTGTCACAGAAAACAATTCACATCCTATTCTGTTGACTTCTTGCTTTCTTTCGCTTCCCGTATCACCACGAAAATCTGAAACTGGCAATACTGTTCTGTGGTACTGACGGCGTAGAGTGGCTTTCTCCTTTGCGAGAAACCATTCTTAACCACAGCCATCTTCCTAATGTACGTTTAAAATGGATAGGATAGGATTATATCATTTACTTGCATAGGCCCACACTTTGACTTCACTGTATCATTTTTTTTTCACAAAACAATTTTTCTTAATACGTGTGAACTTGTATGTTGTGTTTAATTAAACGTCTTCTGAAACGTCTGCGAGTTCCCAAGTTCCTTACGGACAATTAGCTCCTCCACAACAATTACCACTTTTTTAATTCTCTTCTATTATCACAGTAGTCTATAAATTGACTTCTCCCGCATCCGAAGATGACTTCGGATTACTTTACCACTCCTGCGGCGACAATCATAATCAAACAGATCTTATAGGACATCTGCTGTCTGGAATATTATCTTGACCAACCCTGACAAAATTATCTTTAATAGCCATTTGAAACTCACAGGGGTTCGTTGAATACATAACGAAAATGGCTCGAATGTTCCCGCCTTATCTGTATTACAACTTTTTCTAGAACTTCTAAAGATGTCACAGTGACAATATATAACATATGTGACATGATTTAGGATGAAGGCTGCTCCTCCATCAGAGCTGCAGACAACTGACTCTGAAAACATTCTCCTCTACAAATGGTTCCTCTTTTTTTCTTATTCTCTGAATTTATATTAACTTTTATCAGTAATAATTCACCTTCAGTTACATATATTCGTGCGTTTCTCTTTAAATTCAACATTACTCAAAATGTTTTCTCTAATATTTGCATTGACAACGAATCCTCTATTTCAGTTTCAGTCCTCTATTTCCTTTTGGTTGCTCTAAATATCATGTACTCCTCTACATCGGTATATACATCCACTCTTTCTGTAAACGTAAATTTCATAGGAAACAGGCTGTGCAAGTACTTTTGTTTTTAGTCATTGTTTCTCTGATTCCTTGTTCCAGTCTTTTCTCTGCCGTTCTTATGTTCTTTTCATTTCTCACTAACGTTTTTCTCTTTCCCCCTTTTCCATGGCATGTAAATGAGCAGTTTCACTGAAGTTATTTGAATATTTTTTTTGTTTGTTTCTATTATCTCTGTACAGCTCAGAGTACATTCTTTTTTAATCCTCCATACTTTGGAGTGGTTCAAATGAATGTAACTCGTGATTCAAGCCACGTGGTAATAAACTTTCTCGGTTGCAGAAACTTAGACATTTTAGCACATGATCTGCGTGTTAGAAGACGGTTCGAAAAATTTTGTTTTAACATTGCAGATGTCTTATAAAAGCCAATCAGATTAAACGATTCATTTTCTGCAATCCAACATGACGTCAGTAGACCGTACATCATCAGTTAGGCTATAGGCCTACCTTATTCTAAATAACGTTCAGTTTCGGTTCAGATGTCGGTCTAGGAAGTGTAAAGTCGCAAACGTAACCTCAACAGATTCGTCAGGCTACTCTACTAGCGCTTCAGGATCTACCACAGCTGTGAGTGCTCGTTCAGATTTATTGGTACCTAACCAACCTAGTATAGAGGCTGCAGCGACGGAGGATATCGCAGTAACGTATCAGGAGCGACAGGATACGGCGCATTCTATATCGTCAGGCAACGCGTATCCTCATTATCACGCTTTATCATGAGTCTTCAACATCACGAAAGTGGAAAACTAAGTATATCACTAATATTGCATAATAATAATGTTTAAAAATATTCTTAGTAATTATAAGGACTGATATTCATGAACATTAATAAAATATTTTAATTATAATTCATATTACGTTTAGTAAATACGGTTAAGGCTAGTGTTTTTCATTCGCTTAAGGGTTTTCAGTAATATTTTTGTAAAGAAAGTTATTTTATTTGATTATTATAAAATTAATTATACTAAAGAACTTTGAACATTAAACATATTTAATGAGGTCAGTTCTTGTTAAAATTCAGTTTAAAATAATAATAAAAACTACTTGTTGCAAGTACATTAAAAGAATAATCAACAAATTTTTTGGTACTAAGTTTTGTTGTATTATAAATAAGCCTACATTAATAATTTTTGCAAATATATACTGGTATATTTTTTATTTATAATATATTGTAACAAAATATAAATTTTGTTTAATTTATAAAAAATATTATTTTTATATTTTTTTATTTATTATTTATTAATTAATTTTTGTATTGTATTCGTGTAAACTTTTAATTCGTTTATTTGATTTTTTATCAATTTATATCACTTTGTGTAATTGGAATTATGATTCTGCGTTAAGTGGATTGTCTCCAGGAACAATCGATTTGTGATCTTTCTTTATTCGAAGTGTGTCCTCCTTTAAAGTTGTTAATTTCAGCTGTTCTGGTAGTTATGTATCAAATATTGTTTTATATTATTCTATTTATAAGTTTAGAAATAAATAGAATTCAAAATTATAACATTCAATGGTTTTTATTGACAAATATAAAATAATCGATTTTATATTTAATCGACTCTCTCAGGGCGAGCGAATTCTTTTATACAAATTATTAATATTAATTCTCAGGTTCTTTAAGCTGTTATGTTAGAATAGTCAGAGAAAGGGCAAAGTCAGGAAAGTATAACACTTACAATTATAAGCTTAATGATCTAAAAATACAAAGATATTATTTAATATATAATGGTTAGTAAAGTAATGTTTTCGAACCAATCATTTTGACGACGAAGCTAGCGGTGGACTGCAGAGGATCATGGGATTTCAAAGATGGCTGCTTCGTGCTGCATATGTTGTCGAGGGCGGCACATCAAGGAATTCTCTTCAAATAAAAGTTGTTTTTCCAAGTTTTCCTCGTCTCAGCATTAGTGATTATTGCCTCTGGTGATAGTGTAGTTGTCCTGGATCAGTGGTCAGTGATTCGTTTCGGTAATTTATGTTAAATAATGTTTTTATTTCACTTCATTCCATAAGGTCGATAATGGCAGATTTTGTCTTAATATTCGGAATTATAGTTTATGTGAGTTAATTCGGTTATTGCACCGTTTACTGTTCAACATTGGTTCACTTTAATTGTTATCCTGGTTTAATGCACTGAATTTAGTAGTTATTTAAAGTTTTGTCAAAATTCGCGATTTTACATAGAATAGGCTTGGTTGATGTTCGCCATCTTTCTTCTTCCTTCGCTATAAGTGAATATATCGCGAACTCTCTTATAATATCGCGAACTAAATTATATCTTTAATTTAAATCTTCCCCTTAGGTTACAGTGTTCCTTTTTAGGGTTTCGTTTTTTCTTATTACTGGGTTTCCTTTGGGTATTTCCCTACTTTATTTTATTCTACTACGTGGTTTCTTCCAATTTCAGTCCTGTTATTGGGGATGTCGGTTTGTTCTGGGTATTGCCTTACTTACTCCTATCCTACCTGGGTATTTCCTTACTTTATCTTGGCTTGTTGTTTTATATTTTATTACTCATTTATATTGCATAGTTGTTTTTAATTTATTTTTATTTCTTCAAACTATGAGTGCACTTTACTGTGGTCCTTAATTGTTTTTTTATTGTATTTTTCTTTGATTTCATTTTAATTTTAATTTATTTATGATCATTATTTCGTTCATTATAATGTGGATAATCTGTCATGCTACAATATGTAAAATAAAAATAAAATTACACACACTCACGCACACCCACACACACACACACACACACATACAATATTATCATTCAGTGAATGCGTGAAGGATTTACTGATGTGAAAATGGAGGATTAATGGAGAGCTAGTCAGTTTATCAAGATTTGTGAGGAATACAAAATATAGTATTTGTTTTAAGTCCTTGATATTTATTGAAAATTTTTAATAAAAGAAAAACACAATAGCAGACAAAATTTAAATAAGTATTTAAGTAATAAACATAAACATAACTATTCAAGTAAGTAATTAAATAATTGCAGATTAATGAAGAATGAGCTGACGATGAGCTGTGAAGCTTGAAAGCGCTAATCGGAATATTTTTATATAGTGGTGTGCAACAGTGATAATTCTGCTTGTAAATAAATAATTGTTTGGTATATGGGGTAAAGGCAACAGGAGTTTAGACCACAAAGAAGCCACTATCTTTATATAACTAGATTTATGACGAATTTAACATAAATAAAGGTTGAAGAACATATCAATAAAACCTTATAAAAAGGTAACTGTTCCGATTTTACTATACAGAAGCGACAGGTGAATACTAAATTAAAATTTTTAATTAATAAAGTTGTGTTAGTGGTTATAATCACAAACAGAAATTACACTGTTTCACATTACTATAAAAAAAATTTCCGATAGCACTTGTAAGGTTCATAGCTCATCACAGATCGGAAATCTGATTTCCGATCTGATGATGAGCTGTGAAGCTTGAAAGCGTTAATCAGGAATTTTTTCTATAGTGGTGTCCAACAGTGTAATTTCTGTTTCTATAAACAAATGTATATGGTTCTAAAAATAGTAACTTCAGAGAAATGACAGGATTATGAATTGGGAGATTACCATGCACAATGGAGAAATTCAGTAAGACCTTATAATAATTGTAGGTCGAATTTCAGGAGGTCTCCTCACAAACAGTGTGTAAACGGCTATGAAGTTGTAGCGAGACAGCCCAAACAGTGAAGTTCAACATGAGAAGGCTATTAATTAAATTTAAAAACTTTAGACGTTTCTGTAATCGCCAGCTATGTTTATAATCATTATGTGTCACATTAGTTATCATAATTGTGAAAAATTAACAAACTGGTTACTCATTCGCTGAAGAAACAATATTATGTACCAATAAAATACATCACTGAATAGTTACTGGTTATTGATAGTCTGAGAAACAAATACGCTAGTGATAATCAGTATACAGTAAGGCCTTGATAATCCGGAACTTGATAGTCCGGAATCCTCGACTTTTTATCAACAGCGACCGATTTGAAAGAATCGCAATGTTTGACTAAATTGCTGACGTTAACTCAGGTGGCGCTTGTGGTCTCTCAGATGTTTCAGTAGAATGACGTAATTTGGCATATTCGGCCACACTGGAATGCATTTTTAACGTCTCTGCTGCTATTGGCGCGATCGTGTTTCTTCATATTCATATTCAGCCTATGGATCAAGGAATAATTCAGAACTTTAAGTGCAAATACAGGGTTTCATTTATTTAAGGACTCGTAAACTCAGACTGTAGTGTAAAAGACTTTCAATCAACTTTTAACGTGAAAGATGTTGTTTTTGCACCTGATGTTGCTTGACATGAAGTAAAAAATGATACGTTAATAAAAGCATGGTGAAAGTTATGGCCAGCTGTGATGTACAATCCCCGTAGTGAACATAATGAACTAGACGATCCGGACGATCCTGAAAGACAGTTGCTGGAGACTGTTAAAAATGCTGCAGAAGGCTGTTCATCGTTGTCTAAAATGTCTGATGATGAAGTGCTCGACTGGGTAGATGTTGACAAGAACGACCCAACTGTGGAGGAGATAAATGATGAAACGATCATTCAAAGTGTGTTAATCCCTCAAACAGTTCAAGAAGTGGAAAGTGATGAGGAAGAAGAGTGTAGTGCGTCAAATAACGTTATTTGGCGCGAGGCAACCGACGCGATAAACACTTGTAAAATTTGTGGAGACAAACATTACAACATGGCTGAATTTATGAATCTTCATATAATCCACAACGACTTTTTAAACAAAAAATCTAACAGCAAAAGACAAGTTGATATAAGATCATTTTTTAAACAAACCTCAAGTACGACAACCTACGTGCCATCGACCTCCATGGACAGTCACTAACAATCACCCTAACATGGACGAATTATTGATTTTGTTTTAAATGTTTAATTTTTAAGAAAATGTTTTCTGTTGTAATTGAACATGGTCCTATGTAATTTAAATAATACATTTACCTATGTAACTGCACAATAACAGGTGTACTGTACCGTTATCCCCTGTTTTATCATATTTAATCTAAACGCCTTGATAACCCGGAAAATTTGATAATCCGGCACGCTCTCGGTCCCGACCGTGCCGGATTATCAAGGTCCTACTGTACTACATTACTTATTGACATCCAAACATAAAGAGGATAGAATCAATATGAGATAAGTGTTAAGGTAGTTCAGAAACAAAGTAATTTCTGGGGAATTAGAAAACCTCTTAAATATAAGAAAATAACATCACAGCTATTATGTGTAAAAAGGATAGAGGGGTAGAAGAAGAGAGATAGAGGGGGGAGAGAGAGAGAGAGAGAGAGAGAGAGAGAGAGAGTGATGGAGGATAAGGAGAGTGGAGAGAGAGGAAGAGAGGAAACGAGAGAGGGGAGGGTTTTAATTCTTCTTGCGTACGTCAAATTTAGTAGTAGTGAAGTACCATAATGTATTTTTGCAGAGAATCACTAACAAAGAGAAGCTTTCATTAAGTACATTATAATCTTCATAATGGCGCCATCATCGACGTCATCCGATCTTTAGATTCCGTTTGTATTCTCTTACTGTATAGCGGTTCTGTGAAATTTTTTAGTATCACACTTTCTTTTTCTTCTTTCATCCGTGTAATAATTACGAATTTTTATTTCCTCTGTAGCATCTTGCATCAATTGAGTCATCTCATCTTGTGTTATCTTATTTACTCCTCTTGCTTCAAATTCTACATATTCTACTGTATTTCTCTCTTTATATGAATTAATAATTGAGATAATCCCTTTGTCATTATCCTTCTTAATTGTTCTCGAAGAGATGTTTAATATGTTGTAACGTGTGATGAGGACTGTCTGAAGCTTCAGTGACGTATTTCTAGCAACACGTTACACAGGCACGTGGTAACAATTTGCAGCTTTCGTGGTAACATGTGAAGAGTTACAAATTATAAACTTCAAACTGTCACATTCACGTAGTATCCTACAAAATCAGGTTTTCCTGAACTGTATGAGTGACACCAACAAATATTACAGTTTGTAAGAGGAAATTTATAACTACGGTTTGAAATGAACTTCACAGAAATTTAAATGTTTAATATCTGAAATCATGTGTTTATGTAGACTTTTAAGATTACCACATTATTAATATATTAATTAAAACGTTATTTTAATTTGCAGGATCGTGAAAAATTACAGTATCTTACGGTGTTATCAATAACACTCTTTGCCTACGTTTAATGTAACATAACGGCAATTCACTCATGATAATAAGAGAATTACTTATTATATATTATGATAATAAGTGAATTATATATTATATGATTATCATGATTTCAAAGTTTATATTTATATTCTTATCGTACTTACTATAATACAATATATTTTTATTTTTATTTTCATGCAGGTAACAATTATTAAAATTTATAAATTTACTCAGATATTTAACAAAGTAAATGAAACTTTAAACTACGTAATTGAAAACATGTGTACCTTTATGTTACGTGAACCATAAAGTGATTAGGTAATCTCGAACGGTATACTTAAGAATTCGAATTAAACTATGCTCAGGATATTATATAACAGCGTGTTGCAACGAATTAGTCTGGGTAAAAAATGTCCGTCACGTGGTGTTAATTCCACGCTCTAATCTGCTCACGAGCCTTGTAATATAACAGAAATGTGAAACTAATATATTGTTATTATGAAACACGCCAAACTGTTCAGCCGTACAAAGCATTTTTGCAGCAAAAACAAATTTGATTTAAATTAAAGTAACCGTTTACTACAGTGTTACTTCATAAATTAAATTTTGCGATAAGCAAACTAAGCTCATCATTAATAAAATTTAAAGTAATATACTAAACACGACGCAAAACAAATAGTATACATATTGTGATGTATAATATACACATTTACGTCCAAGTTTCTATTGTAGGCCTAATTTATTTTACCTGAACTGACGATTATTCTCTAAATATTTTACAGAAGTAATAACCTATATTAACGTTCAAAACGTATTGTTGGCAACAAAACAAAGATCTTATTATCACTGTGTAAATGGGATCACTACTAATAAATTGGAGGAATATAATTATTGAGGTGAATTGACTTTAAACATGCTATTGTAACGACCGTCTTAATAGGATAACGACGAATCTTTGATGAACGGAAAGAATGCAAATATGAGAAAGGCTGAAAACTCATGTGAGACGTGCGTGTAACGGATCGATACATCATTTGACTGTACAGTTTCCATGGGAACCCATTACACTACACCCCAACCCCATCTAACACCCATGTCTTTCAACTTAGTTAAATGAATACTTTCTGTTTTCAAAATACTTGTTTTGCCAACGCAATTTAAAAAATGTTCACGTATATAGAGACCCTCTTCGCTCTAGCATTCATTCTCTTTCTGCTTGTCTCTCCTCTCCTTCCCTTACTAACTCTCTCTTTTTCTTAACAATCCCCTATTGGTATTATTATATGATCTTTTATGGATATTGACTCTGTCGAACGCTAACTATCTGCTCTCACTATGCGCTATGTGCATGACTTTACTGTCTGTAAAATTTAATTAAAAAAAAAAGATAGAAGGAAATAGATTAGATAAATACATAGGTAGACAGACAGAGAAATATAGCATGTGAGAGAGAGGTAGAGAAATAAAGAGACATTTTGTTGGATACATAGGGGAACCAAAGGAGAGGTTTCATTTTCATCTTCCAGAAGATTAGTGTCCCGTCTGAAATGAAGTCAGTAAAGTCAGAGGAATTTGGGTCTTACTTTTGAACGGATTCATGTTAATGAACCCTTAAAAACTTTATTATACGTAATATACACAGAAAAAGTTTTTACTTACGTATTTCATTATTTACTTTCATTATTGTGTATTTAAGAGTGAATTATATTTGTGTAAATAAACAAAAGCTCTCCATTTTTGTGAAGTTTCATGTCACTGCGGTTTCCCAGCGTTTCAAGGAAAGAAAAACGAATAGTCTGTTTTATAAATAAGAAAAGTGTTTCATCAGAACACTTGTTACAGCTTTCTGAGTGTGTGTGTGTGTGTGTGTGTGTGTGTGTGTGTGTGTGTGTGTGTGTGTGTGTGTGTGTGTGTGTGTGTGTGTGTGTGTGTGTGTGTGTGTGTGTGTGTGTGTGTGTGTGTGTGTGTGTGTGTGTGTGTGTGTGTGTGTGTGTGTGTGTGTGTGTGTGTGTGTGTGTGTGTGTGTGTGTGTGTGTGTGTGTGTTGGACTCAGTCTGCATGCTAACCGAAATTTTCGGTTATCCGAATTCGGCATCCAGATCACTATTAATTAAATTAAACGTTTCAAGTGATTTAATAATAATCAGAATGATTTAATAATACACAAAATATGAAATACTAAAAATACATTTAAAAAAATAAACCAGTCATATTAAAAAAACAGACAACAAAATGAATTATTGTAAAGTGTCTGTGCTTACCAGGACTGACTATAACATAAGGAGTAAGGATATCCGCTGGACACGTTGCATACAGTTCGTGTCACATCTTCGCGAATTTACATCTGCACATGTTCACTACTGAAGTCTGTTAACAAGCAGTAGTTCGATGGTAAATTCTAGTTGAGTTTCATTGTTATTTTAACGACGTTTTAACGAAGCAAAATTAAAGTAATGTACTGCATTGTATTGTAAAACGCGATGATATCAGAAATGACAATACCGTTGACCTCGTAATAAAAATATACTCCCACTGTCCTTCACTGAACCACTGAACAAAACAACGTATTTGTACCTACCTATGAAAATTTCGCACCATCCTTACCCAACGATGGTTATGCACACCTTGTTGGCAGTGATGCAGTGGGTAATAAACGGGGTTTCTGTTATATTGCAGACTATTATGTGACGAAATCGATGAATGAAATATCATGTTCAACGGACGTCAGCTTCTGTTCCATTTTAACTGTTTTTACAAATATTGTCTGCAAATCTCAGATTTGCAACTCATATAAATCGTTGTTCGTATATTCATTAAATTGTATATATATCGTATATAATAATCATATATAATCAAAACTCATAATTCCATTTAAGTCGTTGGTTTCTCATTCTAATCGTTTTTGCGCTCATCATCCAACATGTGAAGAGTGGTTTGACGACAGGGTACCTGCCTTGTCATCGTTACAGTCCTATTCCATCTAAACTTGAAAAAAGTCCTATTTGCGTCACTCCGAATTCTAAACATAAAATAAGACTGTCAGTAGTTTACATACATAGGCCTACCAAATTTTTGTACCACGCCTGTGGAGACGAGCTTAATATGGACTTACTGACAGAAATTGATTAGGCGTCCCTTACACTTTCGAGCCACCTTGGGCATAATCGTGATTTTAACTACTCTCATTATGTGTTACTTGATAAATCATAACATATAAGAAGAAAATTCGGTCGAAGAATTTTGAGTACGATTACCATTTTAAGTACACCTGACATTAGTTTGCAAGTCTACCTTTTGATATGTAGTTGTCAAAATATAGTGAACAGGAAACCCCCCCCACTCCCAATCAATTATGCACGCACAGAGGCGAATACATTAAACTGTACTTACATTTGTACTACTATATATTACAAATGAAGGAACGTTCATTAATACGGTAAAATACGGTCACCTCTAATTTTATATAGACTACGTCTACATTATATACACGAATATAATCGGATGCACGTAATCGGTCGCAAAATTAGACTCTATCGCATCAAAACTGTAGTCACCAACATATACGAGAGAAAATTTCAGGAAGTAACAAAACTACAGAAACTACCAAACTAACAGAGAGAAGGTAACTAACAGATATAACTATCAGAGATAAGGTGTCAGGAATGTAAATGTAAAGTGTAAGATCCATGTAGAACCACGCATACACCTGCACCACGTAATTTGTAGGCAGCAAACCAATCGCTGCACGCAGAGTACCACAAGTACCCGCCACAACGAAAGTGAGACAGACTAGTGAGCAGAGAAAGGGGTGTGGAGAAGGAGGCAGTTACAGACAGCTAACAAGCTAACAAAATCGAAACAAACGGACTGCGGAATCTACAGCCTCCCCCCCCCCACACACACACACCACTAGAGATCACAAAATTTATATTTTTGTATTCAACTTGAAGTACTGTATTACCGGCGTACGCTGAGGAAATTAGTTTCTGCATCACCGAGGACTTAATGTACAATAGTCACTCTGCTGTGAATCAAGTATTCTATGGTGACGACGACGACGACGACGACGACGATGATGATGATGATGATGATGATGATGGTGATGATAATGATGACGACGACGACGACGATCCAGAAACTGATTACATTATTATCCACCTGTTATTCATGATATCGGTTCAGCTATACACATCTTCTGTGTATGACGTCAACCTTACACGTCATCTGTAAAAAAAAACGCTGAGAACCTGAAAACACCGAAATTCATACAAATTTATTCAAAACAAACTGCCTCAATTCTTTTAATAAAATAGAGCAACCTATTTGCAAGGCCTATCTGTTGAAAATGCAACACCCAATAGAGAACAACCCTTATTTGCAGTCACAGAAGTTCCTCCGGAGCTGCTGCACAGCAAATCCCGTGTCCTCTTCGGCCGATAGATCAGTATCGGCATCATTGCTGCTGCAGGACGATAGGATAGGACAAGACGCGGACGCGCGCCAAAGAGGCCATCCATCAAAGCATCCGGACCAGTATAAAAAACTGCGATATACACGAAAATTGAAATTAAGTTTTAATATTTTCATAATTCAAATAAATGGGGACAAGAAAATATAACTTACAGGCTGTACATAAATTAATAAATTCATTTTGTTTCGCTATGTTGATTCATTTTACATGATGGTAAAAATTAATGAGATCTGTTTATCTGTAAAAGATTATATTTTATCCCGACAAATAAATTTTAAAGCTGTAGAATCAGTTTATTGGATTCATAATAACAACAGCCGTTCAGAACAAAAATATAAACATAATCAGTTTATTCAAGTCTAAGTTGTAATGTAGATTAAGAGTAACTATTTAATATTTTTGCCTTTTCGCCTTCATACTATGTAATCAATTATATGCCTTTGCCTACATATGTTCTTTCTAGACTTAATCAAACTGGCACTGTATTTTTGTTATAAAAGTGAGTAAATTTAAAATTAGTGAAAATAAGTATACATGCGTACACTCGCGCACACGTAGGCCTATGTACAACAAACAACAAGTAGATTAGACTCCAACAACTGGTACGACGAAATATTACTAGTTTTAATTCTTGCTTTACACACCAAAGTTTAATCCGAGAGAGGTGTTCTGTTAAATGGTGTGTTACAGTTGATAATAGTTGACGATGCTTATATGTTTAATGGACATTTAAGCATTCGTAGCGTACACGCACTCAAACACATACACACACGCTCTCGCACTCATATGAGTAACATAAAATTTTTTAATTCTTCTCTCTCTTGGATTTTGGTTGTAAAAATAATGTTTGCTTCATTTAGTTAATTACCATGAGGGTGTGTGCGTGTAGTAAAACTTCGTATTTATAGAAACTAAAATCATTGTGTAGAAAAGGGCTGTAAGGACGGTATAAAGTGCATTATGAATTACATTTCTAAGGTAGTAAT
Organism: Magicicada septendecula; assembly: GCA_034769895.1. Classification (NCBI taxonomy): domain Eukaryota; kingdom Metazoa; phylum Arthropoda; class Insecta; order Hemiptera; family Cicadidae; genus Magicicada; species Magicicada septendecula. Next base: position 905,921,995 of record CM068367.1, on the reverse strand, counting down.
GTAATATTTTTACAGACTGTGAAACAACACCTAGCACATTACAAGAAAATATTCTCCTGTGTTACAAGAAAATAATTTAACTCACAAAATACTTTTAATTTATCATTTATGGTTCCATTTCTTACTGAAACAAAAAGTAAGATATGTAGTTGCAAAATATTATGTTGTTTTTATTAATTTTCTTCTCTTTTTATAGTTTGCAATGTTTTAAAACCATTTGATGTATTCATCGAGTTATGACGTTTAACAGTCTAAGACAAACACTCCAACTGGTTTTATACATTAGCATAAGCTAATACACATAACAGGCTTGAAGAGAATTCACTTACTTAGACGGACTATAGTAACACCCAAAATACGTACATTCTTTCATACGCGTTTTAAATCGTAATATTGACTACTGCTATTTTGGTTTTGTTAAGTTATTTAAATTAATTATCAAATAAAACAATGTTCGGGCTGCTCTTCGCTGTTTCTAAATGAATGTAATAACAAGTGTTATGGTACAAAAGAGACCCAAGAATTTTAAATAAATATATATGCTATAAACATCTCTTTAACTATGATAGGAAATCTGATACGATAGAACAGTTGTATTGAGCAGAAGAGTTTTTTGAAGAGCAGACAGAGAAGGGATGGAGAAAGTGTAGGGCAAAAACATTATCGTAACTCACAAAGGAAATTCTATTTGCGCAAAATACATTTCTATGACTACATATCCCTCTTTCCCTTCTCTCTGATGGAAATTGAATAATAAATACCTGCGTTCGCCCCATACCTTCACGATATCATGGCTTCGCCCGCCGTACTTACTGCTGCACTATTAACTGCTTATAATATGAATATTTTTGCAACCTTTGTTAGTTTCCAAAATAAATTTAGTTTTCAGTGGAAATTTACTGTATTTACTTCAATCGACTATATCTGGATGAAAATTAACTTATCCGAGTACAATTATTTTTCACAATAATAAACCAGACATTGATGTTTTTCTGATTTACTTTATAATAGATATTAACAGTAAGTATTAGATATGTGAGCATGTGTGTGTGTGTGTGTGTGTGTGTGTGTGTTGGGTGTTGGGTGTGCGTGCGCCCGCATATGTGTGATGTAAGGGAAGATAGAATTAGTGTATTTATCGGAGTAACAAATTGTGATTCGCAAAACACAATACAGAATATGTACACTATGGAATATATTTTGTTATCGTAATTTCTATACAACAAAATTAGCAATTAGCGTATTATAGCTATTAGTGTATTATATTTTTAACCGTGTTTGTGAATACATTATAAGGATAAGCTGTTGTTACGAAGGAATTTTATACGTGTTTCAATATGGAATATGTATTATCATGCACTTAAAACAAATAAAAACTTAATTTCTGATCATTACAATTTCCCGTTTACATATGAGTTAGGCCTACATACCAGCTTCGTATGACGAGTTTATACGAATTTCATCAGGTTTTATTTAACTCTTTTCGTTACTGCATTTAATTTAAATTCGTATACACAGCCATGCCATTGTTATATTGTGTACGTACATTATAATCTAGAAACTAACGTGCACAAAGCGGCCTTTAAAACTGAATTCTGTAGGATTACTAAAGACAACAACAAGAGTAAGTGAAACCATTAGGCTCATGACGATATTGCACACAATACTTCCACCCTCCACTACCAATAAGTCTACATTTCTGAATTACCTATAGAGAGGGAAGGGAAGACGAAGAAAGAAAGGGACGATTCGCGCGTAAAATCGGTGACAGATATTTTCTTGTCAATCCGGGAATTGAAACTTTAGACAGGCAAACAAAGCTGTGTGTGTGTGTGTGTGTGTGTGTGTGTGTGTGTGTGTGTGTGTGTGTGTGTGTGTGTGTGTGTGTGTGTGTGTGTGTGTGTGTGTGTGTGTGTGTGTGTGTGTGTGTGTGTGTGTGTGTGTGTGTGTGTGTGTGTGTGTGTGTGTGTGTGTGTGTGTGTGTGTGTGTGTGTGTGTGTGTGTGTGTGTGTGTGTGTGTGTGTGTGTGTGTGTGTGTGTGTCAGGGAGGAGAGGGTTGGTAAAGACAATGTGTTTGCTAGGTGGGGAAGATTGAAATGAAAAGTATGAAAATGAATTGAAGAGGAAACGCGATGACAAATCTCCATTGATAATAGTAATGTATATGTCGGGAGTCACATTCCTTGTACACATTATGTTATTCAGTGTTTCCATTTAGCAAAAAAATGTGAACATATACTTTTATAATTTTTCTATTGTTTAAATATTCTGTCTGATGAAAATTCTTTTCCTCTGATACATGTAAAAACGTATTCGTACAATGGCTTGTTAACATCTAACGTTTGTTTTTCTGCTGTTAGAGCTTCAACAGAAAGCAAAATTATAATATGAAAACATGAGTGATCTCTATAGCGAAGACATTCAGCCTGTGACACACCTCTTCAGATCATTTAATTATTTACACACTGATAAGATCAAAACGCTGGACTTAGTCTGCACTGTCTGAAAACAAAGATATGAAGAAAGTTATATTTAAATTTAATTTGAACTAATATTTAAATTTTTCTAGTCAAAGAAATGTTCGTTCAACCCTACATGGCAGAATTTAAATATCCAAAATTCCCCAACGTATAACTGTAAATAATTGAAAAGCTTGTATCCTATGTTTAGGTGATGCATGATGACTCAACGTATGCAGTGGTTCACATTAAAGAGGACTTTCTCAAAATGCTGTCAGGAGTACAGTGTGTTTCATTGTCAACGTATCAAAGGATTAACACATACTGAGAAGTACATTACCCTAGTGTTCTTTGTTCTTAACAATAACACCGATAATAGAGCTCCTAGAATTCGCCTTGACGTCACGGTATCAGTTCAGAATAAAACTTTTCAGAAGGTGTATAAAATATTTCTCGGAAAAGTGGAAAACAGAGGATTAGAAGAGAAAAGCTAGTGAAGAAGATAGGAACTATATGAATACACTTAAGCAAACACACAATAGACTTTACTCCAACTCATGAGAGCGTAGCTCATCTGAACAGCGATCTGACTTTGGGCAGTAACAATATCTTGCCAATCACTGCTGTACATTGAAAATAAATATAAATATTCATTCAACTATAATGTGACTAAAAAGTAATGAGCACACAACAATATACAAGCGTTTGAACGTAAGCGTGCTTTGGGTTCTGAAGCTGACGTCCACTCTCATTTGCTTTCATCGACACTTGTAAAGATGTTTTTCGTTACCTACAGTGTGGCTATTTATTACAACGTAGTCAATACAGTCCGTTTAGTTTTTCTGTTATCGAAAGAAAATTAAGAGTTTAACTGACCTCGCTTTGAGGTTTCAGGTATGAATGTTCTATGTTCTGTCATTGAAAACATACAATAACTATTAATTTTGCGATAAAATATTATTTCCCGTTACGACCAAACCGATCAAACATGGACTATTTTAAAATTAAACCGTTTTTCAGTTAGAAAACTGCTCATACAAACACACTCGCGAGTCTGCGTATCCCACACGCGCGCGCGCGAACACACACACACAAACATTGTGTGTGTGTTTCAGGTGTGACAGGGTGAAGACTATCAACAAAGAGTAAATTGCAACACATAATTCAATGTAAAAATAATAGTTCTCTTTGCGTAAATTAAATATATTGGTTTTACAAATATTAAAAATTAATAGTCTGTGGATCTGTGAATTAATGTTCAAACTAAGTTTCTTTATGCTTCCCTGAGTACGATGTACTATAGCAAAGTCCTCGGTCAACAGATTCCGCGTTGCAAACTTGATCCAGTTCCACTGCTCCTGGATAGACTGTGGGTTTCTTAGGGTGGTTGTAGAAGTCAGCGAAAACACGATTACTCCAAAATACCTAATTAATCACTGCACACAACGGCTTCGTTTGAATTGCATGTCGGCACCATGCATTTCTCGGGCGCTGGTCGATTTTGATATCATTAACATCTCTTCGTTAATCTAGTTAATTTAAATTTAAATTGTTCAAGAACATATGGAAATAATTTATTTCTGTCTTCTAAAAAAAGTCGTTTAAAACCACATGCTTTGCCAAAGCCTATTTCCAGTTCTAGCAAACTTCATTTGACTATGTGTTCGTTAAATAATATTTAAAATATTCACGTTAAAAAAAAAGTTATTTACTGTCACTGAAACTATTACTTGATTTTTCACACTGTTATTTAAAACAATGTAACTGGACTAAAGTGTATCTGTAAAATGTTTCCACTGAATTTTCACTGCACAGAATATTCTTTAAAATACCTTGCCCTCACATGTAATGTAATAATTTTATTTTCTTATGATTTTAACAAGCTTGTCCTTAGTCTTTCATTCAAGCTTGGCTGGGTTCAAATTGTGGTCCTAAATCTATCTTTCACACTTTTGGCGGGGTTATTGCGTTTCATAGCAATGTGTGCGTGCGCGCGCGCCTGTGATATTATATATAGTATATATCTGATATGTATGTACACATATAGTCCGCTAAATTATAACTCTAAATCCTAATGTATCTTCCAGATAGATCATAATTATACACAAATAATTTGTTTCTTTTGCAAAATTAAATGTGGCACGATGTGAAGTCGTATTGACAAACGCCTGCTTTATGCTTGGCTGCAGAATCCATCATTCCCTAAACAGTATAGTATGATAAAGGCAGTCTGTTTTGTACATACTATATATTACATCCCTGTGTGTGTGTATGCTTATACATATATACATAAAATAAGTAACTATCATCTAGGCAATATTTTTAAACAGTTCTAATTAATTTATATTATACTGGTAATCGTATGCAACTTTATATTTGTAGAATACATTTTCTGTTTTATCGTGACACATGTATGCGCGCACAAACACACACACACATACAAACTACATTTTGACTTACATTAGGTTAATGCATCTTGACCGTACACTTGAACAATATTAATGAATTAATGCGACAAAAAAAGGAGTTATCTTTCTTTAAAATTACACACGGACGCGTGCATAAAATAAATGGACAACGTGTACATTGTGTGTATGTTTGTGTGTTTTTATACACTGTTCTAAAAATATATGAAATTGCAATTATATAAAACACTGATGAAGTGCTATATCAAGAAACAAGTACACAAGATGTATAATCGTTTTTAGGAAATACAGCCACAATTTAAAACTGATTTCATAAAATTCGGTACAACACTGAAACGAATTGTATATTTTATTGTAACCTATACAGTTTAATTCATGTTTTAATTCTTGCGAAAAATATGTAAATTGAAACGTTTATTCTTATGAAATTAATTAAAGTTTATTCATAGTTCCGTTGTGTGTGTGTGTGTGTGTGTGCGCGCGCGCGCGCGCCAGTGTGTTGTCTTACATTTTCATTTAGACAAGTAATTTTTGTGTACAGAACAACCAATAAAAATATAAAGAACCACTTTTTTTAATGTCTGTCTAATATGACATTTTCTTGTGAAATATGTTTTCCATTACAGCAAGCAATAAAACGACCCGCGGGGGAAAATAGAGAGAAAATTGTGTATCTGCTCCCTTCGGATCGTTTCTCTTCTGCCAACCCCTCTTCAGTCTCTTCTCTTACGTTTCCATATTATTATTATTTTTTAAGAAAACATATTCTTGGAACATCGGTAGAATATATTGCGTGCTATATTTGTAAACCAAATTACAATAACATTTTTTTTTTAATTATGTTGGCAGTTGATATCTAAAAATGTAATTATAAAAGCAAGTACGGCATTAATTAGACACATGAAACTGTTTGCATACAAACATGGCCTGCTTCCACGAGTATGAATTTTACAAAATTCATTAACGACATTTAAGACTCCACTTAAAATTTCTGTATTTCCACCCTCTTTTTCTCACTTTCTCTCACAAAATATTCTTTCACTCACATTTTAAATCCTACTGAGGAGTATATCTAAGTAAACACTTAGGAATCGTGCAAATATGACGTATATACAGTTCTTCATTTCACGTACGGAAAGTAACTTACCTAATTTCACGTAAGTATAGTAAGACACTGAGTTAACTCTATCGTTCTCAAGTTCTATACCCATGACGTTGTCGTTGACGAGTTCATAAATTCGTTGTATATACTTTTTTTTAAATTTATGTTCATTATGAAACAGTTACTGAAAACAATCCCGGCTCAAAAATTATTTTGTTTTCTCACATTACTCGCCAACAAATGTATCAACGTAAACAAACTATTACGTCGCCAATATTAATAGAAGACTCATTGTACAACTGGTGAAACATTATACCTAAAAATATTTAAATAAACAATAACGCTTGGTATTTTCGTAAAATTTATAGTTAAACCCTCACATTTGTTTCAGCCGATAGTACCATTCTCTCTATGGTAAGATTTTTTACTACGGTACTTGTTACTGGTTCAGCCTGAGTAACATTACCAAGTCTTGAATATTGTATTACAACTATTTGATGTCATTTTGTCACAGCCACCTAATGTCCTAATGAATACTCAGTTTCACAACAACTATAAACACATTTCACCATAATTACCACTTATTAGATTACTAATCACCTAAGTGTTTGTGTACACAGATGTTTCGACGTGAAAGAACGAAATTCTGACATTTTTGTCCTTACTGAGAAAGTATAGTTATTTAAGGTAATAATACAAAAATGCAAAGTAAATTCAATGTTCATAAGATGCTCTTTATTGAAGTGCTTTTATATTGAAAAGTTAGTAATTCTATTGTTACAAATTGTACTAATCAACCCTGTCACATTTGATTCTACGGGTATTTAATAAAACAACGTATATTAGCGAATTTAGTATTCTGTCATTTCATTACCAGTTTAGAGGAAACTAATTCCAAATGTTTTATGTGAATGCTTTATAATGATTCTTTGTTTTCTATTGTATTGTAGAGCTACTAAGGTCCTCTGCTTCCAGAAGTTTGGGTACTATCGGCTTGTACTGAAAGGCAAAAAAACATCTTGAGCTACAGAGCTGTACGAAAGTACAAAATGCTCATAATTTAAATACAAGATATAGGCTAAACTACATAAATACCTGTGTACAGCACGAGTAATGATTAATTGACAGATTTTAAGTATTCGTATTTGAACAGTTTCAAATGCAGATTTGAATGTGTATTTTTTACAATAACGTTTTAACATACCATTGTTGAAAATATGTAACCATTAATTCTCATATTTAAATACAGACAACGTTGCATTTAGTGAACAACGTACTATGAAATTTTAAGTAACGTAGAGGAGATAAGGAAACATAAATGCCGTGGAAAGAGGAAGATAAAAATTCTTGGCGATGTTTCAAACATAGTGGACTTATTCTGAATAGTTCCTGAAGTAAAACTGTTAGCATAGGCAGGTATGTTGGCATAGGTAGTGGATAAAAGACTCGTATACTTGGACGATCTGTGGATGATGATAGAAACGCGGAAGTATGATACAAAGAGTGTCGGAGAAAAGGATGTTGCAATCACAAGACCTGACCTTCATATGAAACAGAAGACATTATGATAATTACATTATGATTAATCGAGTGATTTACGCAAATTTACGCTTGTTATATTATAAATCTCGTTTTAAATATCATCTTCCAAATGCTTATCACTACTGTTCCATTTTGCTACCATTTTTTGGGTAATTATTTTTACACAATCCCATTTAAGTTGTTTAGAATATTGTCGTACACAGTCGTAAGCTTTCTGGTTTTCAATAAGAATAAACTGTCTTCTTGAACAAAACACACGGCCTATATTCATAACGATTAGGGAGATTGACCAACTGCTGAGATAAGATCCCTCTTTCAACTCGTGGGATAGAGAGATCCCTCTTATCTCTAGTTGAGATAGGCTATGTACGCGGAGACCAATGTGAGGTGTTAATGAGAGTCCAATGTCACAGAAGACGCATGAAGAAGAAACACGGAAAAATCGGCAATAGCAGAACAGAGCTACGAAAATAAACTTCTCGTTTTATTTGAAACAGAGATCAAGGCGAAATTTCTAAATTATTTTCTGGGGCCATCACAAAATGAAAATGTCTTTAATCGAGATAATAGTACTAAGTTGCCGAGAGTGTGAAAACCGGTTCAAAATAACATTAAAAGGCCAATGAATTAAATATAATTATTTGTTGAAAAGAAGATAATGTTACTGTGTGTAAATGTAGGAATTAGTTCTTATTTTTCAATTTCTATAGCTGCATTGTAAATTTATGTTTGGGATTGTCTGTAACATTATAAATAGGGGTGAGTTAGACTTTGGTGCTCAATACCAGCTGAGCCACTGAGAATACCACGTCGTAGTTTCAGGGAAATGCTTGGTGTAAGAAAAATAAAACGTCGCCGGTTAGACAGGAAAAGGGGGTTGTTATTGAATAACGGATCATATTACAAGAATCTAGATAATGTACTTGTATAAAATAATGAAAGTGACGTAAGATTGTTTTGTTGTAAGATCACTATTGTCCAGTTGCATTGCTTATGTGCTACTCGTAACAAATAACCCCGCCCAAGGATTGGGCGTCTACTGTTCTTCAGCTTTATCATTGACTATGTCATGCTATAGAATGAGTGAAATGTTTGATGTTAATAATAATTTAATTAAAACGTGGCTGTAAATCGTAAAATATTGTTACTGAAGGCCTGATAAGGTTTGTTAACTATAGTTTAGATAAGGTTTGTAGCATAGTTTATATTCGATTTATATTACTCGATATAAATACGTCAATTTTAAGACCCGCTAAGTTGAGGAAAAATAATTGAAACAGAAGGCAGAATCCTACCTAAAGACATCAACCTACTGTAGAAATAGAAGATCGTTTAACATTCCGATAAATAAAAGGTAGCTCCTATCTACCGTCCACATTGCAAGTCGTGGACAACGTTGGTTATTTTTATCCCCTGGACTAACCTTTTTTCTTAAAATCTCATATCAGTACGTCTCTCATTACATGCATATGGCACTTTGACAAGTTGTCAGCGTTATATTAAACACACTCACAACCACATACATATGGCTAAAATAAATGCTTGGCCTAAATTTATAATTTATAATTCTAACATTAAATGTGTTATCCTCTCCTGCTATTTTTCTTAAATCTGTAAGTGACGTCATGTATTCCACCAAAGTTGCATACACATATGTTTCTTGTTAGTCCTAACATAGTCCTTTCCATGCTTTTCCTTGCAATCCGCAGATTCTGTAATCGTCGTCATTGTGTCTTACCCACAAACCACAACAAAAGGCACACGCTGATTAAATCGTTCCTTTCATTCTTCGTGATGAATTCTTAAAGTGTTCACTTATGTTGTTCTTCATAATATTGCTAATTGTCCAAACACAATGCACTCTGATCTTATTCGACTGACATTTCCAGTATTGCATTTCCATTGATTATCATTACTAAACCTGACAGTCGACAGTAGTGGCCAAGTGGGCGTCATCTGTTTGTACTTTACGAAGGTTTCTGATAAACTGTCACACCAAATTTTTCTGAATAAATTTACGAATTTTGGCATTAGTCTAATCTAATCCAATTGGCATTAATCTAATCCAACTAACTCAGTGGATCATATCGTACCTTCACTAGCGGTGCTTTCGAATAAGATTTGGTGGAAATACATCTGATAGTTTTATAGCCACTTCAGAAGTTCCGCAGGGCTCCAATTTAGGATCTCTATTTTTTTATGTTTACTAATGTCGTAACATCCGTTTTAAATTGTGATGTCCAAATGTTTGCAGATGATGTCAATATCTCACTTCCCATATGTGGCAAGGAGGATCATCTTACACTTCAACAATGTATAGATAACGTTGTAGAGTGGGCACGGAGGAATTGCATGCAACTAAATCATAAGAAAACTATAAAAGGTTGAAGGACTGTAAGAATTCACCTGTAGGACCAATCCTTCTTACTATGCTTATAAGATAGACGGCGTGGCTATAGAAAGAAGGGATTTAGTATCTGATCTGAGCGTTCTTAAGAATTCAAAGCTTTTCTTCTCTCAGCACGTTGAAAGTGTTGTCTCCAAAGCCTGCAGAAATTTAGGACTATTAAATGGATTGGGAAGACACTTTAAGAGTACGGATTCCTGCATGACTCTTTATAAATCTTTGGCCCAAAGCCATCTAGAATATGCTTCAGTCGTATGGAACAGGAAGCGTGAGTACGCAGCTAACTCCACTGAGGGAGTCTAAAGGAAGCTTCTTGCACTGCATAACTAACAGATTCAACTTATTGGGTCGTGATGTGGAAGTCACGAAATCTGTTGGTCTTCCTTCACTCTTAACTAGAAGAACTCATATAGACCTGCTTTTTTTCATCAAGTTCGTCTTGGACATAGTGTATTGACCATGACCATTGGTTTGAAGGTCTCTGCCTACACCCTTCGTGTAAGTTCCAAGTTTATTGGTGGGTATGCAGGATCATGTAGTCCCGTAGTTGAAGTTAACGTCTCTGTGTTGACGTCCTCGACTTCACTAGTGACAAAAAGAAGTTTTAACGGGCAGTAGGGGATGGAATTTTCTAAGTGCATGTGTTTTACCGCCAGATTTATTTTGTAGCGTGCTTGTTAGAGGCGTAGTACATAGGTTATTAGAATTTACTAAGTCCTTATCTTTGTCACAGATGTCCTCTTACTTGACACAATAAATCTCTCAAATTTATGTCTTTTCAAGTATGATATACTAAGGTTGTATGAACCGTTCTATCGCACTTGCCCCCCTATTCCTCTACTGGAAGTTCTTCTGTCCCCGTGGGTGGATCGGCAGGGTGTAGGGGTGTGTGGGAGCTCTGCACACAAAAATTATCCCAAGTTTTACTTGATGGATGGATGGATGGTGCGCGGGCGTCTTGCGCCCTAATTTGTGTGCGTTGTCCAGGCCTAAGCCTGATGAACGCCAGGTGCCAACAGGTCAGCGCGGTCGTTTGCTCTGCACAAGGGAGTTATGGTGCAGTCCGCGAGTCCATGATAAATTACATGGCCACCACGGAGGCAAGCTTAAGCTTTTGCTTCAGCCAATTGTCCCGCCAAGGCGCGACACCATGGTCCCCTCAGGCTAGCCTTTGGGAACGTAGTGACGCACTGGCGAGGACAAGAAGCTCGAGCGCCCTAGGGCGTCGGCCGAAATGGTAAGGAATGACTCCGAGACAGCCAGCTTTCGCAAGGAAGGCACTTGCACAACCTCGCGGGAGCCCGTGTCTCACGTCATTACCCTGCCGAATCAGCAAAGCAGGTGCTGACGGGGATCTTGGTGGTGATCATGGCTTCAGCCAATTGCAACGCCTGGTCGCGGCTCCTTGGTCTCCGAGGACATAGCCCACGAAAACTTAGAGGCACTCTGGCGAGGACAAGAGGCTCGACCGCCCGAAGGCGGCGGCCGAGTCGAAGGGACTCATCAGCGGGGCAGTCGGCTTTCGCAAGGAAGGCATTTGCACAACCTCGCGGGAGCCCGTGTCCCAGATCAAAGCCCTGCCGAATCGGCAAAGCCGATGCTGGCAATAAATCTATCCATTCCAATCTGCCGCAGCATGATTGACTACAGTTTCGGCAGGCGCAGGTAGTGAATGATGGTGATCGGTTCAGATTTCCAGAAGGTTGGGGGGTTCGTTTCTGGGGGGTGCATGTGATGAACTTAGGGGGGTCGTCTAACAGCGCCCTAGGGCGCCTGACGCGGCGAGGGGGCGGTGCATTCTTCCTGCTGTTAAGCCTTTGGAGGTGCGGATAAGGGGACTCGCCGGCCTTGGCGAACAAATTCGTTGCCAGGGACCAGACGAAGACCTCTAAGGTGGGAACACGGAGGCCCCGGTGAATGGCGGAATTTCGCACATACCACGGGGACCCCGTGAGGGAGCGTAGGGTCCAGTTCTGAAATGTAGTCAGCCTATGCCTGTTGGTGGCCGACAGGAGAGGCCACCAAGCGGGTGCCGCATAAGTGAGTACTGTTCGGAGGAACAGTAGATACAATGTTAGTTTTGTACTGACAGCCAGGCGGCTGTTCCGCGAAAGCATAGGTGATTGTTTGGCTCTGACGCCACGAGCCAAGTTGAGGGTTGAGGTCACGTGGGCGTTGAAGTTTAGGTGCCGATCAAGACGAACACCTAGGTACTTCACCGTCTCAGTCCAGTTGATGGGTTTCCCCTCTAAGGAGAGGGATTGGCATCGGGAAATGGACTTATGAGTAAAGCAGATCGCCTCGGATTTCTCCGTATTGATCGCTACCCGCCATTTCCTTAGCCAGTCCGGAAGCATAGCCAACTGGCGTTGTAACATTACGCTCGTCCGCAAAGGCGAAGCGAGCTAAAATGAAACATCGCGTCGTCGGCAAATAGAGATAACGTGACCCCGGGATAAACAGGCAGATCGTTCGTGTACAGTACGTACAGAACGGGGCCGAGGACAGATCCTTGTGGGACGCCGGCGGCGACAGGGCGAACCCGAGAGAACGCCCCATCTACGCTGATCCTGAAGGTGCGATCCGTCAGATAGGATCGGAGCAAGTGGACGATAGATGTCGGGAGTGGCGAATGCGCCAGTTTGTAGAGCAGGCTTTCGTGCTAGACTTTATCGAAGGCTTTGCTCACATCCAACAGGACGGCGCCTGTTGCCTGATGATTGTTGGCGGCGTCGGCTAGACAGGTGACAACCCGTACTAGCTGAAGAGTAGTCGAGTGCCTCGGCCTAAACCCAAACTGCTCCTCGCGGATGAAACCATCCACCAGGAGCCGAATACGGGCCAGGAGAAGACGCTCGAATACCTTCGAGATTACTGGCAATAGTGATATCGGGCGGTAGCTTCCAGGTAGCGTGGGCAGCTTTTTAGATTTCTGGATCATGATGACATTAGCAGTTTTCCACAGGCGGGGGAAGTACCTCAGCCGGAGACAGGAGTTGAACAGCTCAAGAAGAACGTCAACTGCCGAAGGCGGGAGATTCTGCAACGCAGCGGCGCCGATGCGATCGGGGCCAGGGGCCTTTCTCTTTTTCAGTCGGCTTAGGACAGACGCAAGGTCATCCTCGTCGACCGAATTAGGAGGATCATTGGGGGGAGCAGAAAAGTATCCAGATGGGAAATCCCTGACGACGGCCGTATGAGCCGGGTCAGAAATGCCTCTATGGACGGTGAACTGTTCCTCAATACAGTCGGCGAAGACTTCCGCCTTGCCTTCTGCAGAGTATACAGTGCCGTCCGGGGTATTCAAGGGATGGCGAGTCCTCTTTTCGCCTTTTAGTCTACCAGCGGCTCTCCATACGGAGGCGTGGTCGACTTCCAAGGACTCCAAATAGGAGTCCCATCGATTCGCGTTTACGTCAAGCAGAAGCTGCGAGACGTGTTCCGACTGGGCTCGAAAACGCCGTCTAGCGGCAGGGTCACGTGTATGCTGCCATCTGCGGCGGAGCTGGCGCCGTAATCGGATGGCTTGGAGAACTTCCGCAGGAAGGTCGGAGCGTTTATTACTCACCGGAACAGTATAGGTGTTCTTGTCCATTGCAGACTGGACGAGGTCCTGGAGCTGATGTACCCGGAGATCCACGTCGTCACAGAGACGAGTGGGTCCGGAGGGACAGATGGCAACTGCCTGGCCAGATCATCATGGTAGGATCCCCAATTGACTCTCCTAACAGGATGATCGGGAAGTGTGTCGGTTCGGACGGGCCGATGATGAGGACACTGGGATCATCTTCAACAGCCCTACGGAGAGAATTGCCGTAGGGGTTTGACGTTCTGGTGTTCCAAGAGGGATGCTTGGCGTTAAGGTCTCCGGCTACGATGGTTGGGAGATCGCTGTCTAGGAGGGCGTCCCACTCCTCATGCGGTGGAGCTCGATGGCCGGGCGGGTGGTACGCAGAAACAAAGCGCACCTCCAGGCCGGCAACATCCAGCGCCACAGCACATGCTTCGATGAGGGTAGTTTCAGGGGCAGGGAGTTCTCTATGAGAGTGCCGCCTGAGGACTAAGATCGTCACTCCGCCAGATGCGTGGCGGCGATCGGGACCATTCCTGTCTTTCCTGTAGCAAGCATAGGCTGGCAGGGAGAATCGACGGTTAGGGACAAGATGTGTTTCAGAGAGGAGTACGACATCTGCGTTGTACTCCACAAGGAAAGCTGCCAGTTCGGCCCGACGCGCCGGAACACCATCTGCATTCCACGCGACGAACCGAAACTGTCTAGCCATGGTTAGATGTAGGGACAATCAGGGTGATCAGCGATGTTAGGATCGCCATGAGTATAGTCGGGACATCCCGAGCAGCAAGAATTTGCGGGACAATGCCGCTGACCCAGGCCATCAGCTAAGCCTCAGTGACCAATGGTGAACCACCGGCCACAGGGGCCTGACTAGCCGGCGCTGGGGCCGCGGAAGGTGCAGATGCCGCCTCCAGGGGAGGTTGGGCAGTTGGAGCTGGCTGCTCGGGGGCTGGCGAGACTTCCATGGAAGTCGCAGGGGACTTGGCAACAGAAGCAGGCTCCTGGCCGGGTAGATGCTGGGCAGCCGGAGGGGCGTTGTTAGCCTCCGGGTATAGTTGTTTTGCCACTAATGGTTGTTTAACCTTGCGCTTAGAGCGCCGTTTCTTAGGCGGCTGGGTCTGTGAGGGGGGTACTGCGGGCGTTGCCGCTTGAGGAGATGGCACTCCGGCAGGTGCTAAGGTTCTGGGGGCCACAGGGGGCGCCGTAGCGACCGCTGCAGCGTAAGTTATGGTTCCTCCAGCGGCAGGTGCCGCAGGAAGAGCCGTAGATGCCGAGGCGGGTGGTTGGACTGCCGCCCGCTTCGAGGGTCTAGGAGCAGGGCGAGGAGGTTCAACCTGACGGTTTTGCTCCCGCTGCTGTTTCTTTAGGGCCTTCTTAAAGTGGTTACAACCCCTAAAGTTAGCCGGATGACTGCCTCCGCAGTTGCAGCACGTCGCGGGTTGAGGCTTCACAACGGGACAATTCTCGTTGTGGGCCTCTCCGCAGCGTACACAACGCGGCGGCATCTTACAAAAGGCCGATGAGTGGCTGACATTGGAATCACTGGGAAGGCCCAGGCTTACTATTAATAGCCCTAACCTATACCCGGAGGCACAGAATGGTTTCAAGGTTATAGACGTCAGCGAAGGAACCAACCTTCTGGATCCTGATGTAAAAGGAATTGATTTTCCTTTTCCGATCACCGGATAGGAGAGGGACGACGGAGGTAGTAGGGAAAAAACCCTTCTCCGCCAGATCCTCCCAGATCCACAAGATCGGTGTGTCATGGGGAATTCCGGATACCACAATCTTGAGTTCCCTCTCCTCAGGGAGGGGGAAGGTATGAAAGGCGCGTCCGGAGTCGGCCAGGAATTTCTGGCAAGCCCGAAAGTCCTGGATCGACTTCGGCAGCAGTCGAATCGACGAACCTTGGCTTTTGGCCTCGATTCGCCCAGACGGCACAACTTGTTTAAGCTCCCGAAGGAGGGTATGCCAGTCGCTGGCGGTATCTTTGGTTGTTTAGGTGTTGGTTCTGGTTCTGGTACTGTGATTTCAGAGGAAGGTGATATGCGGCCTGCCGACTCTGCAGCCACGGCTCGTTTCGCCGGGACAGTCCGTTTTGGGGACGTCGGCATGCTTCCACCGCTACCTCGCCGTTTCCGGCTAGGCACGGGCTGGAAGCCGTCCTCCGTCTCCATCTCAGAGTCCGACGACAACGTAGCGCCGAGGGCTGCGGCACAAGTGATGGATAGAGGGTCCTGAGAAGGACCAGCACAAGGTTGGTCCCTCACGGGAGGGTCAGATGTTTGGTGGTCCTTAGCAGGACCAGCAGAAGGCTGGACCTGCAAAAGAACAGACGATTGGTTCCCCCACGAGCAGAAGGCTGGTCCCCCACGGGATGGGCAGATGCATGGTGGCTCTCTGCAGGATCGGCAGTATGCCGGACCTGCAAAGTAGCTGTAGTTGGTTGGTGGTCCTTAGCAGGACCAACTGAAGGCTGGGCCCGCGAAGAATCGCCAGATGATTGTTGGCTTAAGGATTCAGTTTTTGGGATTGATTTGGTGGGGACGTTTTACTTCACCACAGCTCTCACTTACCATAAATTTCATCTCCGTAGTTACTGTGATCTGATATCATTATCAAACATTGTTCATATATTCTAACTTATTTTCCGACCAAACTTTACACCCATTTTAAATTCGTCATTGTCAATTCTTATATTCTAGAAAGACATTCCACACGTGTAAATTCTTTTGTTTCAATAGGCGTTACGTCAGCACTTCCTCCAACAACGCTGAGAACAGTTTCATTGACAAGGTTTCATTTCACTTTTCTTTTCTGTTGCCGATTTTTTAACATGTACCGGTAGGCCTACAGTTTGACTTTAACTGCTGAGTTTTTATATTTTTGGACAGAATCTGCAAGTATTCTACTCCATTGCTACCTCCTCACTTCTTTTAAATTTTCATTCATTTTAAAGCTCTTGTGTAGACTGACTCAAAATCTTTCTCATTATAAGAAAACAATACAAGTGGTTTCTCATATTCATTTCAATGTTTTTGAAACATAATTGTAGATTGCAAATGTTTCTTCATTTATATACAGAATATTGGCGCACTCTACGCTATAGTTTACACGTTGTTCATGTGTAGATACGTATTTCTTTAAACACTTTCTTTGTCTGCACCAGTTCAAACTGTTTCAGTGTCTGCAACCGCCGAAAGGCTAAAGTCTAGGATTGTTCCTTTGAAGTCTTTGTTCGTATGTAGCGTAAACAGTCTTTTTTCATATTTAGGTGCCGTAAATAGTTTAATCTCATCAGCAATCGTAGGCATTTTCAGGTCTCGATGGATGTCATCATTTCTTACATACCATGGTGCGTCAACAATAGTGTGGAACACTTTATTTGAAAGTTTACATTATTTTAATGCTGGATTTGTTTGTACAAACCCAAAGTTGCACACCAAAAACCAACACTGGTTTCAAAACTTTGTTTATAATAAGACGAATTTTATGCAGTGACAGTTCAGAGTGTCTTCCAAGTAGCCACCACATTAAGTCCATTAATGGAAACAAAACTCCATTTGAATAACAATGACAAAAATGAATTTCTCCTAGTTTTTCAAACCAAATCTAGTGTTGTTTGAGTATATTAGGAACCATAATATTGTTTTCATTCTGAAAACAATAAGCCATTCATTTACAAAGAAGCCGCTTTAGGATCTCAGCATTTCTAATTACTTCATTTCGTAGAAATTTCTACGTTACTCTAGTGATAGGTAGTTAGTGCAGTTACTTCTAAAAATTATTTTGGATGTTACTAATGTGAAATGTACCATGAAATGTTAATCATTATAGTCAAGAATTCATTCCATTGTAAATGAGATTATCTTCTACATGATCCATCTAGCGTGAAGGTCTGATTAAAATGAAAAGACTAAATTGTTCTGTAATCAAATATTATCACTTATGATCATAAAATGTTAGTTACACTGTTCTGTACCAAATTTGACGTCTGTTTTCCTCGTTCATCTCTGTTACCAATTTTCAGTCCATTGAAATCTTATAAATATGTAAATAAATATGAATTGCTCTTTAAAAAATCTCTAAAAAGTAATGAGATTTAAAAGCAAATAATTACGTTCAAGATAATTGATCATTAAAATATTAAATGTTGACGTTAACAAAGTTACTTTCTATGCGGTTATTAATGTGTACTCAACTAATGGATGAGTGCGTATTTGTTGAGAATGGCGTAGATGTCTGGCTAACTGTACATAGACCTACTTACCTGCCAGCACGCTGTTCCATATGAACTGCACAGAAAATAAACAAACGCAGTTTTTTGGGTCATTCACCCAGCATTAAATCGTTGCAAGTCTTAGTTACTTGATGAGATTTTAGTTTTCATTCTCTTAAACTGTAATAGGCTTACCTTTATGGCATAAAGTTAATTTATGATACCGTAAATTAGGCTAAATTAAGAAAATTATATTTCGATCCCTTTTATACTAATGTTCAAGCTCTGACGTTGATGTAGCGTAATATTTAAGCTAAAATGCCTTTGCTGTATTTCCTTAATCTAATACAGGTGCGGTATAAGTTAGTGATCGTGTATTTGTTTTCATAACACAGATTAGTCTCGTAGAATGTAAAACCGTAAAACCACACTCGTAAAATTTTTAATTCTACCTGAAAACAAGTCCCATCACTGCCTATTGGTGAAACATAACTAACGCCTGATTACTACTAACTTCTATAATTTAAATTTTTATGTCGGGCAAGCAACATTCATTTGCTGGTTGACTAAAGCAAAACAATCTGGTTGATTTAGTCATCTTTAAACACTTACATCTTTATGTAAATTGGAATTTTAGATATATTTGAAATATATTAAAACAACCGACTTTTATACCAACGTTCTGAAGGCGTAAAAGATGATACACAACTTGATTTATAAGTACACTTGTACAGTATATTCTGCGTTTAAATACGTCTACCATAACGCAGAATTAAAGTAAAATATATGTGTTTTAATACTGTGTTATTACTTACGTTATTGCCTCGTATAAATATAGTAACACATATTTAAAGTTTAGGGTGGAAGCTTTTAGATATTCAAATGTAACAGCTTGTACACCCTTTGGAGAGGCACGATAACAGGATTAGTCAATAACAAATCAAGTACATTATGACTGCTTACATTTCAACCCTTATAATTTGTTGATTAATGCGTTTATTTAAACGTTGCTTTTATAACTGCCTACGAAGTAGACTCAATTTTGCATAAGGTCATCTCCATAGAGATTTAACATCTCGTACACAGAATAATAAAATGTAAACTGTTTAGAAAACTATGTTATTCATACCGATTTTTTTTTTTAATTTTCACCTTTCACATTCTAACCTACTATGTAAAGTTTAGAAATCGAAACAATGTTTTCAATTGTAATTTCTCTACACAAAATATTACTATCTAACTGTCGTTCTAACAACAAAAACCGTGTACATTAGTCCAGTTAAATCTTACAGACTTAATCGGAGTTATTACAATTTTCAGTAAACAAAATATGCTATAATGTCTACAGGATAAAATTTAATGTTGGCTAACACTTAAAAAAAATAGTTGGGAAACGAAACTTTCTGAAATTCAGTTAAAACTTTTGTCAGAAATTGTTGTGCAGGTAACACGTAAAATAGCCCACACTTGTTATTAAAGGTAACCAGCCATACCAAATTTACTCAAAAATATTCCTAGTTTACCATATTTGTTGATCAGATATATTAAAATAACACTGACAAACAGTACAGTATGCTTACTTTGTTACGGTTAATAAGGTAAAAATATTAAATGAACACAGCTCGTCTCCTGCGCCTCGTCCGTACGGAAGGCGTGAATAATGCATTATTTTTATAGAACGGGAGATGCAGAAAGAAAAACAATATCTAGATGGAGATACAACAATATTAGAATTGTTCTGTGGTTTGTGTATGTCCGACGAGGAAAGTAACATTAAATTTTTACAAGAAAAAGTGAGTGTGGTGGTAGGTGGAATAAAAATAGAGTCATATAAAAGTAGTCTTTTTCACAGTAATATAGGTTTATGGCATCCATCTGAGAGATTACTCGCGCTCTTTCAAAGTCGAAATTCTACTTTTCTTGATTCTGTACGTCTAAACCTCCTAAATAGTACTCGTACATTGCCATCTTTTTTAATAACATCGTTGTACATTATCTGCACACGACTTCCACAGCAACACAACTTTATATAAATACACATACAGCTTGTATACAGTTAGTAACAACTAAATTAAACTAGCTGTACAGTTTTGTTTAATTAAAGTTCTTGTAATAAACAGTACATTTTATACAATGTTAAACAGTAAATTTTTGTTAATGTTTTTGGAAACATTATTTCACATAGCCCAAAATTGTAATCAAGTAGGAATTAATAAGTCTGTTTTACTAGTAAGTTTACTGAGTAACAATATTGAAACTAAATAATGTTTATTGACTTATTTTATTGTTTATATTTCTAAATCTATTTTTACAAGTATTTATTGAAATAAAACTTACTATTTATAGTTATTTTACAAATTGTTATTATTTAATTTAAATAAGTAAATGTTATAGTAGCTGTAATATGTAATACTGACCATTACTACAAGCAATACGTATTTACACTTTGAGATGTGACATATCAGTGGCATGTTATTGAGACAAAATACTCTTACAAAAATTAAAATGGATTTAATGCTCAATTATAAGTAGTTCAGGATAATGTACGCCAGTTATTCTGCCAATATTCACGTTACTGACACGTAAGTGAAATTGACTAGTACTAACGTAATTAAAGAAGAATATGAAAATATTAAATACTAAATACTAAAATTAGCAACATTGGTAGCTGTATATAGCCCAGAAGATAGTCGCAGAGAAGGCTCAAGGAATTTTACAGGACCTTACAGAAAGTTGTCAATAATATACTCATGAATAATAATAGTGATATGAACAATAAAATGTGATAATAACAGGTGATTTCAATGCACATGTTGGAAACCCCTCTATAATAAATATCATGGGATGTCACGGCTAAAGAATGGAAATGGACGATGCCTCGTCGAGTTTGCCACATTCAAACATTTTAGGATAACCAACACATTTTTCCCGCTTAAAGAGATACATAAATGTACTTGGCAAGCAAGAGGATCTCGTTCAATAAGTGATTATCTTTTAGTTAATGGGAATTAGGAAATTTAGTGTAGGATACTAGGATTTTAGAGGATGTGACATTGAGTCTGATCATTTTCTGCTCATATCAAAAATTAGTATTCCAGGTAGGTGGAGAAAGGCTCGATCTACAGAGTGCGAGTGCTCTAAGGAAACTTTTAAAGTGCACCTGCTCCAAGATTAAAGTATAAGATACCTGTATCAAACCCGGTTGGGTCAGTTTCCACAACAAAAACCCATCAGCAGCAATATAAATCAAGAATGGGGTAACATCAGAGACGTCATATCACAAGCAGCATTTGAAGCATTGGGGACGAGATATAAAAGGTATGGAAACCGAGGCCTACAGGTATGGGATGGCGATATTAGACAAATAATAGATGCTAAGAAGCAGGCATACTTGAAACATCTAACCTTAAATACTGGTCAGACAAGGTGTGAATCTAAGCGCTGCTGTGCTATTGCCAGAAGAGAAGTCAGGAAAATCAAACGAAGTTCATGGGATAAATATGTAAGTGATATAGAACACGATGTACATGGCAGCCAGGACAAGGCTTACAAAATATTAAGGCATTTAAGTCAAACGGAAAGGGACAACCTGAAGGTAGGTAATATCTCAAAACAACAATGGCTTGGATACTATGAGCAGCTATGGACGAAATCCCAGGATCCCAGGATCAACTGTAAGAAACAACCTTTGCTGACATCAGTGATTGTGTGGACCAAATAACAGTGGTTGAATTGTTAGCTGCTCTACACCGCTGTAAGAATAGGAAAGCACCGGGCACTGATGGGCTGAACGTAGAGCTTATAAAGTGTGCACCAGCCTTGCTGCACGATCGTTTGCTGCAGTTCATTAATCTATGCTGGACCACTGGTCATGTTCCTGAGGTTTGGCGGATTGCAAAGGTAATGCCCATATTTAAAAAAGGTGATCGTAATGACTGCAGGAACTACAGAGGAGTCAGCCTTCTTAATACTCATATAAATTATATGCATCTATATTAAGAACATGGCTGAATGCGATAACGGAGACCATACTTTCAGAGGCCCAGAACGGTTTCAGGAAGGGCAGATCATGTTTAGATTTTATATTTACAATAGCCCAGCTCATTGAAAAGCGCAGAGAGTATCAGCTGCACACATACATAGCGTTCATCGACTTCGAGAAGGCGTTTGACAGAGTGAATCGGAGCAAACTGTGTGCAGTAATGGCAAGGAAATGGATCCCACAACATCTAATTAGAGCAATACAAAGTCTTTATGTGGAGAATAAAATCTTAATAGAAGCAGGGAAACCGAGAACAGCTCCTAGAGTTGGCCTGATCAATTGTCAATTGTGGAGTACGACAGGGTGTCCATTATCACCTTCTCTTAATTTATGAGATATTATTGGTAGATATGATATATGAGATATGATATGATTGGTGGGAACATCTTTGCCGAATGGATGATTGCCGCATCCCCAAACAACTATCGACCTGTAAACCGAGGGGACGGAGAGGTGTGGGTGTGGAGTAACCAGCTCTAATCTTTGCCTATTTCAGACTGGAACAAACCATCCTTGATTTAATCCTTGAAGATGTTGATGACTAGTATTAGCGGAAAATAAAGACTTCTGAAAAAATTGTAAGATTTTCCACCCTTAGACCTAAATAAAAATTGGAATATGGAAATTTCTCTCCACTAAATAAAATAATTAAGAGAAATAGAATGATCATCTTATTCAAAAAGTCACAAGATATGTTACCCATCAGGAAGAGAAATATAGACGCAGAGAGAATCGTAAAATGAGAGACAGAACAATAGTTACATCTAGGCGGGTGGAACACAGCCTGATCCACTGAAGTGCAGGACAACCAGTAACAAAAGACGTCGATAGTGAAATTCACGTTGTGGTTGCTTGATGTTTTTAATTTTTGTGTGTGTTGAAGTTTGCACTTAGCGCTTGCAGAACACAGAGAAAAGACAATTTGTTGTTAACATAGCTTACACCGTATCTGAATGTATTTTTCTGTAGCTCAATAACGTTTCCATTCGTTGAATATTTTAAAAAATTAAGCATTAACTAGAATGAGTTTTCTTAAGACTTAAAATTTAAAATATTAAAATTGTCGACACGTTGAAATGCTGCAAGTGGTCATAGTTTCGATTCTATGTAGATTATAATATGTAAACCACTGTATGTGTTATAACAAACCTGAAAGGACATTTTGGAAGGAATAACCTATATATAGTTTTAGTAGCGTTCACCTTAACAGAAAGTTGCATTTTTATAGAAACTAAAGTATCTCATCCAGTAAACTAATACTTCGGTACCTCAAAATGACACTCGTTCAATGTTTTCTTGTTCTCTATTGGCATGTTACGTTTTGTAACGGATTGTAATCTCCTTTTATCCTATACATAAATTAGCATAAACGTTCTCATGCTATTCTTGTAACATACCCAGCCATAATGACTTATAGCTAGCTGAAAGGAATCATTTAATTTTTGTGTGTTGCTTTATTAGTCTAGTTATCCCGTCCCGATGAACAATCACACAAAACTAATTAATAAAAATCAGTTATTATCAGCTAAACCTCAGTCGTTTATACGACTTCAGAATACAGATACGTAAACGGAAAGGTAAAATACTGTCTACTAACTCAATCTTTTATTAAAATGATACTAGACAGATCCATGTGTGTATATTATGATATACTGTATGTTGAAGGTTTAGGGGAGACGACCTAAAGGGAATAGTAATCACCCCTCGTATTTACCACATTACACAACGTCATGAAGAAAGAATACACGAGAGTATGCAAATAAGTATTGTTCGTTATGACACATTTTATAATGGATGTCAGTGTGCAAGAGGGTAGGTAACGTAAGTGTTTGTTGTGACTGACAAGTGAGATGCTCACCATGCTGTTCGTTTGGAAACTATATGAAAATTTATTAACTTCAATTCGGTCCACCCATAATTTTGCTTAAATTCTCCGATATTTTATTAATACAAAAATAAAAATGTTAATTTGATCATAATTTCAGATTATTATTTGATCAGATTTGAACATAAAAAATTATTTTTCAGATTATTAAACAGTTGCCTGAGTGTTAAATTGATTTTGTCAGTAAATTGTTACTTTGCTAAGTAATTACTCAGGTAGTTCTATACTGATTTTCAATTTCTTCGTCTCTGAACCCAAGACTCTGCATTTGACGGTTTTGCTGTGAACACCATGCTATTCGTAAATTGTCTGGATACTACACAAATGGGCGTTTGCTATCTTCAACTACAGTTGCGATATATCAAACCGTAAGGTATGACTATATGAAATTAATTGCCACGAACTTTGTTAACAGATCTACGAGCGCGCGCGCGTATGTGTGTCATATTCAAACACTTTTTGCTACAGCCCGTTTCTTGATGTATATATTATATTCAATTTTTATAATGAATTTACCTCAAGATATTTCTTTCCTTATTAGGAACATGTTTCGGGTAACATTGTGTACCCATCCTCACAAAATCCGGAAGGCTGAGGATGGGTACACAATGGTACCCGAAACATGTTCCTAATAACGAAAGAAATATCTTGAGGTAAATTCATTATAAAAATTAAATATTATATATATATATTACATTTAATATTTATAAATAAATTTACCTCAAGATATTACTAGGTATACCTTGAGGTAAATTTATTTATAAATATTAAATGTATTATATACATCAAGAAACGGACTGTAGCAGAAAGTGATTGAAATTGCCATCGTACTTCAACAGATATTGTGATCCCTTCCGTTATATAAAGAGATCATTGCTGCAAATTTCCATCTTATCGATCGCGTATAATAAAGAAATTAGCTGCAAAGAGGAAAATAAATTGCTTCCACTGAAAATTATGTTTTACAGTAGTAGGTTATTTGTACTATCAAATTCTACCTCAGTGTAAGTTGAACAGCAGTCTTTATAGTTCCTCTGCATCTTGAATACATTTAATGCTGATCTGTTATGCAGTTTTTTAAGTTATTAACAAAGGTAAGCTAATACTTATGTCTAGAATTTTTAGTCTTTAAAACAGATTTGAAAATTACACTTAAACTTAGTCTGACGATAATTACTAAGAAACAAGTCTGACAGTTTTCTAAGAAACAAGTTCAAACTGGTTAACCTGTTAGTAACTGTATTTTCTTAAAATATACGTTTTATTATTCTTAAAATGAACATTTCACCTATTTTATAATGTTGCATCTCACTAATAAAACCGAAGGTAAAGACAAAGTAAGCACGGTGTTTATTCATTGATGAACATCATTAGGCGAAGACATTTTACAGTAACCTTTTCGCTGAGTGAAGTCAGTCACCTAGTTAACCAAGAAAGGACTGCAGTCGATTTACGCAGCGAACAAAATAACGTGAACAGTACAAATACTACTAAATTTAATAATACATACAGTATATAACAATAAAAACAACAATAGTAGTAGTAGCAGCAGTACTAATACAATACAAAATAATAATAAAATACTAAAAATACACTGAAATAATAATGTAATAATAATAATAATAGACTGCAACTTTGTGCAGTATCTGCCAGACGTAGATCTAGATTCGCTAATAACGACAACTGCCTTCGAAACCTTAATCTTCCATACATAAAGATTTCACTCGAACTAGTACCTTACTACTTTTTCAGTCCTGGATATTTCGAAATATTTTGTTAGTAATATTGCTTAATCGAATTTTATTGACTATAGTCCTACATTAATATTACATTATAAAAATACTAACATTTTAAAAACACTGATTCGCATTAGGATATACTTTCATTTGAAATGAAATTTTCTTATAAATAAATCAGTACACATCATTTAATAGTTATGAGGGACACATATATAGGCACAGTGGTTTGTACATAATGGGAGCTAAGGTATTACGATTATCCAGGTAAGATTTATGTATTGAGCTTGCAATGGAACCTAAAATATTGTTACGCAATACGGAAAGTTCTCGTACAATGGAGTACGTTGTTCTACAAGTACTCGCTTAGCCCAGCAGGTCCGTGTTTCTTCAAGGCCGCAAAAGTACGCTCTGCAGTTTTCGAGTGCCTGTTGACGCATATTGTTAATTATTCTAGAACACTTGTGCTACCTATTTAAACAACAGCAGCTGGCTCTGTCAATCAATTTATGTCGAGCGATTTACCAAGTGTATCTCAAGTGGTTATTAGTGAAAAGTGATTATTGTGCGGGACTGTATTAATTGACATTATTATTGGGTGTGGACAAATTTAATTTGAATTATTGTATGAGTATAATCTTGTTGAATAACTTGTTGATTACAAACTGTTATTTGTGATTAATTAAAGCTGGTAGTTAGTGACTTGATTGGTGTCTATTTGTTATTGAGACCGTCGTAACAACATGATGGACACCATTAAGCTGGATCATACTTCGAGCATCATGAATCTCGAGCTAATTCACTTACCCTTGAATGGAGAATACACAGTAACCACCACCACCATCTTCTCATTTTGGTTGTCATCATCGTCGTTATTGTCATCATCGTTAATAACAACAACATCTTCAAAAACATCATTATTCATTTCTTCAACGTTTAATAAAAACTATTCATAATAATAATAATAGCAACAGTTTTAGCAACCAAAGAAATCACTAGTTATCATCAACACAAAGTCATCTAAACTATATGTTTTTTAACACAATTCTCTGACAGGTATACAAGTACTATATTTAATATTATATTGATTCTGATGATGGAGGTCGATTGATTTAAGACATGAGTACAGATACTTCTCTACAAGACAGATGTTTGGTTTAACAATTAGAATTCTTATATCCTTAACACACATTACAATTATTATTATTATTATTTCTAACTTTAATTTGAAAATAACCAGAAATTCTATTATCTGGCAAATAGAATAGAGTCATAAGGTTTTCTTAGAATATAATATGTTGAGAGAAAATATAAAAAACATTCTTCTTTATAGGGGCTATTCATCGTGTACGTCAATCAGTGTCATCTTCTAAATTGAAATTTGAAATAAGTTTTTATTAATACAGTACAGAGTGATTACTGTGTACAGCGTGTTCTGTCTTACACAATATGCTCTCTATGTGCTTTCAACTGTAAGTCAGATTATGTGAGTTACAGTTTGATTCATTTCAAACTCCGCACTTCAAAGGAGTTAATTACGAATTCAACAAGGTAATACAAAAGTTACAGCTTTATTTAAATCATTCCGTACAAACTCATTTCCTAGTCTGTCATTCTCTTATAACGACTCAAGACCCTTATTCATTTCTAATAGCATTAGCAACAATATGATTAACGTTATGAAAATAAATTTAAATCAAGAGACATTACTAACAACATCTCCACTAAAACAAAGGAAATGTAATGAATGTCTGATACTTACGAGATATTTAAATAAGATTGATGCAAATAATATACTTTTACTTTTTTACAACTAATAAAAATTATCATCATAGTCATCGTCACTGTTATTATCAGTTAAATATGACAGGTTTTCGCAGCACAGTGCCCTCCATGTGTATATTTTGTTCAGCTCTCGTTGGTTTTCCGGTAGCATTTTTCCTCATTCACAACCCTCATCTTGCATCTCCATGTGCCTCTTAAAAATTGGAGGACTACATTGGCTCCAATGTCTAACCCCCCCCCCCACAATCACTGAGCATTATTTGTTGACATTTTAATGACCTTGACCATAAAAATTGTTAATCTTATCACGAACTCTTTCCCTGTCCTTCTATTTGCTTCCGTTATTTTTCAACATATTAAGTAATTTTTGCCTCCGTGTGGCTTGATTATTTTGCATACTTCGTGACCTTACCCCCCTACTTACACCCCCCCCCAATGTTACTCATAAGCTGTTCTAACACTACTACATACTATGTACTTTAACCCTACAAATGTAGAGCAATACACCAACATTACACCTCATACCTCTGGCAATACGTAAGGCCTCATTTCTTCTTTTTGCAAGATCAATTTTGTCCTCTGAATAATTCTGTAAACAATCTTCTGTCTCTCCGATATCTGTCTTCTATTTCACTTTGGTAAACACCTTTTACCAGTATAGAAATCACATAAACCATATGACTGATGCTGTTATAATTAGGTTCTTAGTATTGTATGAGTATACGCTCTAATTAACAACAAGCATTAGTTGGTTTTGCAATCAATTATGCTGCAAACCTACTTGTATATTATATAGTATGGCATGAAATCAACACTGTGTGTCTTAAACCCACAGCCTATGTGCTGTATTGAGTTTATAGCATCACTGTCAATAGCATTATCAAAGAGGAATACCAGTAAGTAGCTATAGGAGAATACAAATCGCATTATCAGTAAGGAGTTAGTAGATAATGATACCATGCATAGAATATGTGAAGTGATCAACGAAAATGTCCAGAACAGGGGAACCCCTCTAGAGACTAGATATAGGCCATTAGTAGATTCTGGCCGGTAAGGGGGGGGGCAGTGTGGAAGCGTTTAATAATATTGTGGAAGTCTTCAGACAGAAATATTGTGAAACAGTAATTATGGTGAGACCTTGACACCATAATGCCCGGGATAGAGTGAGTTTTCACAAAAGATCCTCGAATGAATGTTAGGAAAAGTAATATGAGAAATAAAGATTAGTAATATGGGAAAGATACTGTTGAGGGAAATGGCAGAGACATGGCATTATGTAGGCCTACATGTTGGTTTGTCACAGATAAACTCTAGTTTCAAATTGCTTCGTTTTGTTCCTGAACAAAAGCTATTGCCGAGCCAGAAAAGAGGCAAATCTGACAACACAGGTGACGAATAGAGTGTGAGCCGAAATCGAAACGTGGCCATTGCAAATGGTATCATTCACTCTATGAATGCTATATGAGTATGTTTTATTTTTTGGAATAAAATTATAATCTGAAATTTTTATAATACACAAACGTAAAAGCCAGTGTGCAATATTCCAGTTCTTGAAACAATGAGTAATTTAGAAAAAATCGTAATAGACAAGTATTCATAGATTTCAAAATAAAATATCTTCTTCAGAAAAAAGCGATATAAAAATATACTTGGAGCAATGAACTTATATCAGCCTAACTGACTATATGACATTATCTCAGATTCACATATCGCATATTTAGCGGCACACAGCACCACGAAGGATTGTATTGGATCACGAAGGATGGATGTACTGGAAGAGGCTTAACAAACCACACAGTATGGTTAAATTTTACGCAGACATTTTGAAATATAGAAGTCTTCTTTAAAACTAAGAGTACTCCTTCATCTCAGTCTATACTCGAAAAATCCCTGGGATAGGGAAATGGGTAAAGTAAAAAACCTCTTCAAAGAAGGCAATAGAGTCAAATATAAAATTTATAGAATATGAATCTTCTGATAATATAAGTTTTATAATTTACAAAGGCATAAAGCGAACTATACACCCAGATTGTCTATATCGTCTGATTATTTGTAAAGGATGGTTACGTTAAGGTGTCAGATACGTTACAGGGACAAGAACAAGTTGATTTCAGGAAGTGGTGACCTTGTAGTAGTAAACTACTTTGAGTCAAGTAAAGGACAGAAGAAAATGAGAAAACATGTAAAAAACACTCGTGGCTTTTATTAATTGCAAGAGGCATTTGATAGCCTGAACAGAAAGCTACTAAGCGAATGAATTGAAGAAAAGCATATTAAACCATCTTACTACAACAATGACAATTTTATACGATGGAAGTGAAGTAGTCATTGGTTACGGACCTGGTAGCTTCCACTAAGTATTTTACCATAATATTCGTTGACATATATCAGTAATGAAAGGGTGACATGAATGAAAACAAACTAGTTTAGTTTCTCATCTTCTCTTTTTGGGGAAACGGCCTGACCCTTGGTCAGCAGTTTACCGATATCATATTCATACTGATCTGCCCCGTCAATAAGAATGTAAGCCTTAGTCAACCATGCAACCGCGTATTACATCCCAGGTATTGTCCGGCGTATCTATCGTTGCTATACTTTCACTAACTGATATTACGCAATTACAAACTTCCTCAATATCTCTTCACGTTAAACGTTATAAACCATGTGGCCAGCATAAAAAATTAAGCGACGTTTCTATATACACGTTTCTATTACGACTTGAGCGTTTTCGTTTCAAAGGACATCGCTTGTATTCAGTAATAAGAGTTGTTGAGCGACCGCAATCGTGTCAAGCAATTTGGTTTGTTTTTACTGAGTAACAGTTTCCTTCCATAACTATCGTATCTGTTACGAACAATAAGTATCGTACCTTTATCGTATGTGTTACATCTAGAGTCTGTAATTCTCAAAGAGGCTTTATTGTTAATTCTCAAAGATTGCTAATAACAGCAATCTGTCAATAACAGTAACTAAAAATAGATTCGCCTTGCTAAGTAAATGAGATAAAAATTGTTTATTTTTTAATTTATCCTTTAACGAGTAAACAATTTAATAGCCTGCGTATTAAAGTTTCTAGGAATGTGTCTGACTCACTTGAGAATAAATCATTAGAAAGTCAATTACAATTACTGAATCTTATAATTTTCTTCTTCTTTCTTAACAATTACCGCCCACTATTCTTTTTCTTTATACAACTTCTATTTAATTTTATTTTCTTGTATTCATTTCCGTGATAGGTAATGTTCCAAATAGTAGCTTACCATTAAACCACAAACATATATGGTATTGTCTGTCTTGAGACTCTAGCCGTGACACGCGTCCAGTTTTTTTTTTCTTTTTTTACAGACTTCTAGTACAATAAATTGTTTTAAAAGGTAGTACAAGCTCCTCACCAATTTGAAACTCTTAAGCGTTTTAAGAGCCAATTAACTTCCAACTTACAAGCACCAAGTAGACTGACTTCCCTTACGGAATACTTCTCTCGGTCTCTCGATATCTCTGTGCATATCTCGTGTATGACCTTCGTGTGCGACAATGGACTGGGTAATAGTTAGGCCAACTTAGCAATTTTAACAGGACTGCTAGCCGCTACCAAAGAATCACCCGCTTGGCAGACCAATTCCCAAATCAATCTTGTGGTTAACTGATAAGAATCTCCTTCTTAGTATAGCTCACAAATAAATTCCTTTACTAAGACAATGAAATGGTCGTACATTTCTTAACAGGGCGTACTAAAATATAGGTAAGAATAGAGCAGAGGCGAAAAGACGAAGTTGTGCACCATGCTTCCGTGGGCATCTGAAATATAACTACAGAAAGCTCTTTTACAGTGCAAATGGGAAACATATTGATACAAATAACTCTCGGGTTTGCGCTTCCAGCCGTCTACAATTTTTTGTTAAAATATAATGACAGCGGTTTCATCCAAGTGTTGGTTAAAGTTGGTACGGGTTTAGAAGATAAAATATACGAACACAGTGAAGATAGTATTCTATTGAAAAAATTTGTAATTCACTGCATGTTTTGAGATTCCAAAAGATGATCTTTCATAGCAGCAAATCTGACCTATTCGAAAAAGAAATACATTTTATTAGTTTACAATAGTAATATGCAATTAAAAGTTTTCTTATATATTTATTTAAATTATCTGGTGCAAATAATGATTAAGTGAAATATAAGTATTAAGCGTTATTCCTTATAAATTATAGTCGGGGTTATCAATAAAAGTAAAAGACGGTTAGTTTTAAATGAAAAATGTATTAATTAGTTTAATTGTTATTAAAATATTCAAAATACTTTCACTGTATTATTATTATTATTTTACTATTGCGACCAGATATTAGTTTGATCACTTGGCATTTATGTGCTATAAACTACGAGGTAATACGAAGAAACCTCGTATTATACTAACCTGTATAACGTTCAGAGTGAATATCAACAAAGCAAAACACACTTATGCACGACGTTAGTGGTGGATCATTAAATAATGAATAATACTACTAATAACTAACCCAAATAGTTTAATGCGGCATAATTCAAATGTTCTGATTCAATATTGACCTGCAAAAAATATGCACAAATAAGAACACAAGACAAGAAATTATACTCTATAGAGTTTCTTTTGTTTTGCTCATAACAAAATGTCAGATTCTCGTAAACATTTCAAAATAGGAAAACTAAGTGTACAGAACAATCTTATGTAAGTTACAATCACTTGTTCAAACATGGAATACACATTTAGGTTTCACATTTTTAAGAACACATTTTGCAAACCTTTACTTGATTCACAAACATATACAACAACAAAAAGTATGTTTTATTCGAATCTACACAGAAATTATTACCAAATAACTATTATATGTATTGCAGTGTGACAAACATTCACACTATGTGTGAATATATGGGACATATTTACAATAAGCCTTAGTTGGTGTCCTGTTCAAAGGGGTGTGAATGTGATAAGACGCTATTGTTATTAGGATAAGTACTGCATGGTAACGTAGTTTAAGACGATTATAAACAATAAACAAATAAATCAAAATAATCAGATGAACTTTAACTTACATGTGTTATTTATATAAAAAAAAACAATAAATGTATTAATTCACCTAAGCAAAATTTATTTCTGTAAGTGCAGTCAGTTTCAAACCTGATGCCTTGCAGTATATAATATTTACGTTATTACATATTTTTGTTTGGAGGGCTCTTATTTTTCGTAACTACTGTTTCGGTTTTTGTGACAATCATTTACAGACAGACCTAGACTGGTAAATTGCATTAATAATGCGATGTACACGAATATTACATTACAGTCTATACGCAACAAACATTGTATTGTATTTGTGATGCATTGGCTATGGACAAACACTATGGCTACAGACGTCAATTGGTTAATTATAAAGGTTGCATAAAAAGATCACATAGTGTGAGATGGTACCAGAGCTTATAGTGGTAATTTTTTGGAATCTGTAACAACTTGGTACGCCTCCCAGACACTGTAGTCCTGTAGAGAGACAAGAGCCGATTGCAAACGGCGCTAGGATGTGCACTTGTACCAGGTTTACCTTCAAGAGGTAGGCCTAACTGAAGCATGTGTCAGAATTTAAAAATGTTTATATTGTGTTGTTAATTAACGGAAAAATCTTAACTATGTGAAGGTAACCGGTCTTGCTTAAGGCTAACTATGTATAGTGTCGAAGATTCAAAAGCAACGGAAGGAATATGTATTCAAAGTACAATCTTTACAATTTCTACAGCTCTATTAATCATCTGGAAGGAGATAAAATGATCAGTTTAGCACGGAACAGTCTAAGAAGTGTCATAAATACTGAGAAGAATAAAATACAGAAAATACTGAAAATTGTGAGCTATTTTTTGTAATAATTTATTGTAACATGACTGTAAGGTGAATGTAATTTTAAGAAAAAGCAAAAGTATGTAAGTCTAAGAAGAAACTGGTCTGAACCGTAATAGTTTAACAAAGCTGATGACTTTTGGACAAATCTCCTTTTGGATTTCATTTTACTTATTTTTTATAAATACTGTACACAACGTTTTTAAAACAAGAACTTATGTGTATGAAGTAACATAATAAGTACAAGCCAAAATATGATTTTGTAGTAATACTCATTAAATTAGCCTTACTATTAAATATATTAGACATAGTTTTTCACCTCCTAATATAAAAAGTCGATTTAGGAGTGTCTATAATTTATTTATAATAACTTCAGGATAAATTTATTTATTTTTAACTTATAGGCTTAATTAGATTCAGGACAAAGACTTGTCTGTTAGATCGGAAGAATGGATCCATCCAGCGTTATAAAAAAATTAGTGTGAACCTATTTGTAAATAGAACGCAAGGAAACGGTGGATAGATAGTGTGGAGGGTGAGTTGAGAATGATGGGGAGACGGAGTTGGAAGGGACTGGCATGAGAGAGAGCATACATTGTAATGGGAGCCAAAATCTAAACTAGGTACTGTATAACCTCGCAAAACGAACTTAAGCATCGGGCTAATATTATTTTAACACATGCAAGAGATGTGTACTTTAATAACAACTATTAGAATCAAAAGTATGAAGACATACCATGGCGTGAGCATTCTTTCTTGTTCTCTTTCTTTATGATTCAGTTTTTAGAAGGCGGACGTGAATATTGAAAAGTATTGGAAATTAAATGAAACACATTCATTTCTGTCTGGTTAAAGGTGGCAGAAACATTCATTTTGCATAGAATATCCTCTATTTGACACTGCCGTCTTATTTCGTATTCTATCGCGTCTCGTTATCCAACAGTTTTTCTGAGTGTACTCATGTCTACCGTCCTTAACAGTCGTTTTGTTCTACTTGTGGCAACCTTCGTGTCGGCTTCGTAAGTCAGCACCCGTCGTACCATCATCTTGTATATTTTCACTTTATCTTCAAGTCTGAAGTAATTAGTTTACCAGGTTAGATCCAGAAATCCAAAAATCCAGAAATACGAGCTCCTTTCATTGCCTGCCTTCTCTTGCTTCCTCCTAGGCATGTCGGTCATTAGAGACGTCCATACCTAAACATTGAAAGGCCATGACCTGCTTTAAAACTTGCCTTTCAATTTTCAGTTTACGTCGAATGGTATCTGTTGAAATTATCATTCACTTTGTCTTGTTTGTTGAGACTATCATGTTTTGTTTTGTTGCTGTTATTACGAATTTATGAAGAAGTCTCTACATATTAAAATCTGAATATTTTCTTTATTCTTACAGTTCTTTTGAGATCATTATTTTTTTATCTGCTCTCACTTGTATGGAATTTACCTTGTGGAGGTAGTAAACAGTTTTGTAAACGGTAATATCATCGGAAACTTACGTTATAAAATTTCCAAAATCAAAAGTGATTGCAAAAATTATAAAAAATTGGGTGCTCGCGCGTGTGTGAGAGAGAGAATTTAGGCGCCAGAGATCAATTAGTGTAAAAAGGCAAGCATTTTATAACCATGCTCGGACACTCAGAAGACACAGAATACAATCGGTCAAAATACTAAAACCAATAAAACCAGAAGTACTAAATACAAGTAGATATACTGTATTTAGTATACTGGTCTATAATTAGTTATCTGATAAGCCACACCCGCGCACACACACTCGCATGATTTCCACTTGTCTGTTCTTCTGGCTAAATGTCCAAAGCAGCTGTCCATTAATCTGTTTTAGTAAGTTTAGCAACTTTTTATCTGCATTTCTTCTCACACTGAAACATACGTTTTAAAATGTATCTACCATATGTAAGATAAATGCATATCCCATAACCCCAAAGTGTTTATTCTTTTACTAATATGTTTAATCACGCAACAACAAAAAACTGTGGACAAACTCACAACCCATCAGTGTACGAAAAATGTTACACTTGCTTGTAGCACGGTACTGAGATAGACTTCATTAGTATGTACAGTATTATCCAACTGAGAAATATTCATTAAAACACAACAAATGAGTTAAGTACAAAATATTTAGTGGCATGAAACTGATAAATCACTGGAAGACACTCTTAAGACATAAAGTAAATATTAAACATTAAAACAAGTTTAGAACTAACGCACGCAGTACTACTGAGATTATTTGTCTTAACTCTTAGATGGTAAATGTATATTTTAAAATTCTGAAATATGAAGTCTGAAAGGGAAGATAATAATAGCGACTTTAAGAAACTTTTAATATTTCGCAGAGGAAAAATAATATCTCTTTATTTTGTTACATATATTAGACGGAGAAGTAAAGAAATATCAGAACAAGACTATTCAAGAGTAAAAAAGAGAAAAAGTAATCGTTAAGAAGTAAAAGGCGAGGTGAGTTGAGCTGTGGAGTAGGGACTTTTAGTTATCTAATGGTGGTACACACTGAGAAACGTAATTTAATTTGGATTCAAAGAAGAAACGGCAAACTACCTAAGAACTTTCTTTACTTTTAAATACAGCTTTAAAACTTTTATGAGAAACACAAATTATTATTTAACATTTTTTATTGTAAATAAGAAATCTAAAAACATCTCTCTCTGCCTCCCTCACTCTATCTCTCTCTGTCTCTCACACGGACAGACACGAGCGCGCGCATACTACAATGCCTACATACACAAAACACTTGCATACACGTTAACGCATACATATACTTCTTGCCGAATTGTGTGTGTGTATGTGTGTATGTGTGCGTTTTGAGTACGTGGGTGTAGTGCCGCACTGTAAATCGGATGAAATAAGAGACTGAACAAACTCAATCTTTTTTAATCTGAATCATCAACTGTTCCCTAAGGCCCACTTGAGTACAGAATGTTTTGTCTACAAATGAAATGTTATCCTCTGTGGAGGAAACTCTCGAGAATCCATTATTTAGTAACATAGAGTAGTGCGCATGTTCTGCCTTTATTCAATCATCTCCGAACATATCTAATGCCCCACTTGCTTTCTTCAGCATTACCTCCCCCTCCTCCTACTCCTCCTCCTGACATTTACAGCCGTACTACTATATACTTCAAGCATACTACATATATTTATATAATGCATATAAGTTTATTTAGTTATATATTTAACGTTCGCTTATAAGAAGTACGGTGCAAACAAAAATTTGAAGTTTCTGAAAAACAAAACGTATTAAAATTCATTGTTTTGAAACGTTTATAGTGTCCGTTACTGTCCGTTAAAACAAATAACATTCGTTTAGACTAAAATTATGTGACGTTACTTTTTTCATGTTTTAAAAATTGAATCTCGAGTCACTGAATATAGATGGACGTTGCTGTTATATAATGTAAAAGAACAAGGACAGTATCTAACGTAAATTTGCAATTGACAATGTCATCACCCTATAACGAGACTACAGATGTAATCCCTGATACGTATATAACATAGATCTTATGCCATTACAAGATTACGATATGCCGCTTATATTGACTAGAAAGGTTCTCTCTTCCGTAGATTTTTCAAAACGTTTTATCCTTACCGCTGTTTAGGCTTCTCTGACAATACATAATTTTTTGAAGGCATTCGATAGTTGACCGCTTGAATTAGAGTTTAAATTAAAAATCTGTAGTTTACCAATTTTCGTATACTATTGAAAATCTCGACTTAACATAAGTTTCGATCACTAATAAATCTTGTACCATTACATCTAAAAACATAGTACAATGTAGTGGAAAAAGTAATAAAAAAAACATTCTCTACATAAGCTTGCAAATTGTCTGTGTACATAATGTAGGCCTCCTTATATACTTAAATATGCCATAAACCGTACGCCCACAGCCACCCACCCACTCGCGCGCGCGCACACACACACACACACACACACACACACACGCACACATGCACACATGCAAAAGCAAAGAGTAACTATGTAGCCTACGTGTTAGAACAATTCGGTTCCAATTGAGTTTTTAAAATTTCGATTCCCGTTGTTGGTTCTCAGAACACGTTGAAAGTACCGGTATATAAAAAACTACCGTAGTAGTACTGAAGGAATATGAATAACAGTGAGTTTCTTAAAACAACATTCTTTAAGTAAATAAATAAAGTAGACTGTCCACTTTTTATAAGCAAAAATGCTTAAAATAAAAAGATATCTTAAATTAAACATTATTAAAATTTTCACTAATTGGCACAAAAACTGTCTATAAGAACGCATGTGAATAATTAGAATAACCTAAAAAAATCTTTAAACAAAAATTAAAATCAATCTAATAAAATAGCATAATAATAAATGTAGTAGCTTATTATCATAGTCTATGCTTAAAAATAGGTATACCGAAATTATAAATTCACTCAAAACTTCAAACATTGCCAAACTTCAAACTGGATAATAATCAGCCAACAGTAATTTTCTGGACTATACAATGCACATATTTATTCCGTCTTATGGTTACTTACAATTTCTTTTTATAACGATAGTTCAGGAAACAAATTCGATTTTTCTTTTTGTTACCGAATGCGTATTGTTTCTTACTTCAGTTGTCATGGGCTGGTAAAATTCCTCATAATGGCATAAAAGTGATAAAAAAAAGTTATCACAGTTTCATATGTTTCTTAAATTTCAGATTGCAATAACACATCAATTGCATATATCATTCTTAGTATCCAAATAACGTAAATGTATTGATTTTTGTACGTTCACCCTTCTTCTGCCTCTGATTCGTTTGCTGACTACTCTCTCATTCTACCCCTGATGTTCACTCACTCTGTCTGTCTGTCTGCCTGCCTGCCTCTCTCTCTCTCTCCCTGTTTATGTGTACGAGTGAGTGAGTGAGTGAGTGTGTGTGTGTGTGTGTGTGTGTGTGTGTGTGTGTGTGTGTGTGTGTGTGTGTGTGTGTGTGTGTGTGTGTGTGTGTGTGTGTGTGTGTGTGTGTGTGTGTGTGTGTGTGTGTGTGTGTGTGTGTGTGTGTGTGTGTGTGTGTGTGTGTGTGTGTGTGTGTGTGTGTGTGTGTTTTATGTGTTATGTGTCTTCGTACTTATACACACAGATATAAGGGGTTGAGTCTTTCATGCATATAACTGTAACTCTTGACACTGAAAAAAATCCAGATGACGTCATAACTGAGTTAATACGTACAGCTGTGAGAATGCTAACGTTTTGGTATTTAAAAAATTTTTATATTTCGAGATAGGAAGTTTCAAGCACCTCAGATCAGAATACTTACGTGTTAAATTCTAAATAACAAAACTTTGTTTTGTCTTTCTGTCTTTCAAGTGTTTACTGCACTTTGTTTTTGTACATCGTTTAACATTCTTTAATTACATCGCTACTAACTACAAAAGAACTATCATGGTTAGTTCCCTCACCATAATAGGACTAAATTTAAAAAAGCCAATAGTAAATAAGAGACAATTTTCCTGTCCCAGCTACATGCAACTGTCTATTCTATATGCTCTAACATATGTCTGTTCTACATTCGGAGCAAATCCAAATTCTTCAGTATGAGAAAGCCAGTTAGGAAAAATTGTAAAGTAGAAACATTATTTCCGTTTCCTATTGAGCATCAGGTTCAGAATACGTTTTATTTATCGCCCTTTTGTGAATTAACGTATCATGAAGTTAACATCATTGTCATTAGCTATCAAAATGTAGCTAAGTACAGCTTTTATTAAATCTATACCAAATCCTTAAGACCACTTACGACTCAGCGTATTCCCTAGTGTACCTGTATCAAATTTAACCAAATGAACAAATGAATCGAGTATGTTGGCATTGTGTGTAATGTTTGTGTGTGTGTGTGTGTGTGTGTGTGTGTGTGTGTGTGTGTGTGTGTGTGTGTGTGTGTGTGTGTGTGTGTGTGTGTGTGTGTGTGTGTGTGTGTGTGTGTGTGTGTGTGTGTGTGTGTGTGTGTGTGTGTGTGTGTGTGTGTGTGTGTGTGTGTGTGTGTGTGTGTGTGTGTGTGTGTGTGTGTGTGTGTGTGTGTGTGTGTGTGTGTGTGTGTTTAGTGGCAGAGAGCAATAAGCTTAAGGCATCCTCTTTCTCTCTCTCTCTCTCTCTGAAATCTTAACTACTCTCAGATCCAAACTTCTTGTGACGCAATAAGCGATCGTGTTAAGGGAAAAGAATTGACGTGCCGCCAAAGGACGGTCTCGCTCCCTTCCTCAATAAAAACGAAATAAAATGCATCTAATACAGTTAATTTACGTAGACAAAATACATATGTGCTGTGGTCGTCATACAGATTGCAGCACAAATTTCACCCTACGTCCATTTTAAGGAAGCACAAACATGTTCAGTTGTGTTCGTTGATTATTGACTGGCCATCGATAGTACTGCAATAAATATTTGTATTATTAAGTTTAAATAAATGTAAACCAAATGACAGTTACCAATTTAGGTATTAAATTCAATTGTTATTTACAAATTTTTAAGTTGAATTTGTGATAAATTAAACACAAGGTAATAAAACTCTTATACTCATAAGCGTTTTAAACTACAGAAAACCTATTCTAGATAAAACTAATTTCACTCTTTTTTTTGTAACAAAATATCTTTTTTCAATTAATAAACATCGCTCTATTCTAATAAAGCCATTATTATCAAACACTTACACAGTGTCACGAAATAATTGCTTTACTGTTAGTAACAATATTCTGTATTCACTTAAATAGGAATAGTAATTAATGTCCTCTAAAACCTGATGCCTGGCTGTTTTCCTCTAGTTATACAATTTGGTTACTACATTTCCAGATTCCTAAATTCTTAAAATTCTCTGGTCTTTTAGTATTAATGGAAGAGGAAGTTTTATTTTTTAATTGTCAAGTAGACAACTTATTAAAGTATGTATAAACCTAATACACAGTTATAAAATATCTAATAATACTAGTTTTACAACCCATCGTGGTTATAGTATGCTAGCTCCACTTGCAAAGTCAACGGTTACACGGCAGGAGACGAATATTACAATAATAAAAACAAACATTTATTTATAATTAATTAATGTATGTATTCACTAATGCTTTAAAAAGATAATCGTAAAAAGTAAACGCACTACCACATTTTCCACAGAGCTAATATAAACAATGTGACGATATTTATAAGAGTTGACTTATTAAACTGTGTTTAAAAATCAATGTAAACGTATTTTCAATATAAAAAAAAAACATGGAATAGGCGCTACTGTACGTGGTAAAAATAATCTAGCCTATACCTACTGGCCACGTCAGTGGCAGAAAAAAATATTTTTAGTGATTCACAGATTAATAAGCTTGTTTAACAGGCTCATTAACGTGTACCCTTCTTTGGTACTTCAATTTAATAACAGCTGACCAGTAACATAATGCACATCCTTCGCCCTCTGAACGTGCGTGCGCGCGCGCGTGTGTGTGTTACCTGTCAGTACTCATGGTTACTCTTTAAACATATTTTTCAAATTTTTTTTAATCAATCGCAATCAGCCAGTCGGATCTGGAGTTTAGTATTGGAAAGACCGGCCGTGTAGGGTGTAAGTAAATACTGAGAAGTCCGGGGCTTTCCTAGGTTTAAAGTAGTTCATTCATTAATAAGTTTGAGTAAAATGAAAGGAAAAAGCAGTCAGTCGGCTTCAGTTTCGTCTTCGGGTTCTGTTTCTCCGAAGTGGCTAATACCGCCCGCAAGCGTGTTCCTAAATTTAAAACATTTTGTCATCAGATGTACAGCGTGAGAAGCATCAGGCCAACCTCTGCCGCCGATCTGGGAAGTACTTAGTACACAATCTCAAGTAAGAACATTTAGTTGAACTTCATAATTTGTGGGGAAGTCAGACACAGTATGAACTTAAAATAAGTTTTGAGATGGGAGACGCCTAAAGGCGTATGAGAAATTTACGTAATTTTCTATTTAAGAAATTCTGTGTGTTTAACTTGTCGGGTCGTGACCTTTTCATATTTTCGTATTTTGAATGTTGTGTATTTTATAGTGTATATTTGGTATTTTGATATCTTACAAGGAATGAAATTGAAACCTGAACACAACTTATAATGTTAACTAAGATTAACTTAGTAATTTGCAATTATGTTCAAAGGCATTTGCAGTTTTCGGCATAAGTTAAGCCAAATATGTAAAAAACTTTCAAAGGATGAATATGTTAATAATATATTTGTTACATAATAAAGACACATTCTATAATCGTCATATAATATGACGATAAATAAGTTTGATCCTTACCCTAAACCCTAGGTAGGTATTCA
Organism: Magicicada septendecula; assembly: GCA_034769895.1. Taxonomy (NCBI): domain Eukaryota; kingdom Metazoa; phylum Arthropoda; class Insecta; order Hemiptera; family Cicadidae; genus Magicicada; species Magicicada septendecula. The sequence continues at coordinate 905,880,655 of CM068367.1, read as the reverse complement.
TAAAAAATGTATTTAATTTGCCGATTGAAGCCTACTACGCTTTGACTTAATTTTAAAGATTCTGAGTTGACACATTTACGTCTTCTCCAGCCCAGATGCCATCTATTTACAACTGCTGACGATTGTTATGGCACGTTCGTTTCTGTTTTGTGCTATGTGTTATCAGTGCTTCTTCCGTTCTTGTTTTCCCACTCCTTGATGTTTCTTCAACAGAACTTTACTATGTCCTGTAAAATCTCTAAATTAATGACCCTGTGTCCATAATGTCCATAATTTTTTACTTAGCATTAGTTTAGGTATACTATATTATATTTCTAATCTTTCTGATCCCCGAGTTTTCGTCCTTTCAAGACGATTACTAGTTCTAGTTGCGTCATTAATTTCCTAGAGTTTTATTCGTCATCTCTTATGTGCAATTTTAAGCAACATTCGTCAGCATGCCCACAATCGAAGAATTGTTGTGGACGTTTAACATCAGATAAAAATAAAACAGTTTTATGGGTTATACGTATAACCTACATTTACTACACAAAAATTATATATTTATTGTTAATTAGATATTTATTAATTACGAGTACTTAAAGTAGTTTGGGGGGATTTAATTACTATCAGAAACAAATAATACCATAATTACTTTGCAATTACCTCACAACAATTCAAAAGAAGGTTGGTAACCGTGACACTAAGTTCTGACGCAGGTTTAGTGGGAAACGAATACTACACGAACTCTGAAATTAACAAAGGTATTCGCACAAAACGAATATTGACTATTACGAAATCGTATAGAAGAATAAAAGTATAGACGAGCTAGAAAACTGGCCATTTTTATAATAACAACATAATAATAATAACAAAATCTTAATATAACTTAATAATAGAAAATTCCGCTGCTGAAATATCGTGTTCAGATTTCGTTAATCAATCTATTTCAGCGTCAAGGTTGAACAAGAACACACAACTGTAACGTCGTACACACTACAGAGTCCAAGAGTGTCAAATGAAGTCCTAAATTTACTATTACTTGATTCAGTTTCAGTGAAATTTCTTTTTTTTCTGAACCACTGCGTGATTTTTGTTACGTATAATAAAACTAATATTTATTTTAATTTTTGAAAACACTTCCATAAAGATCATTTTAATTTAGAGTATCACAGAATAAATTGGAAAGCTTCGAGTTATTTTGTTTTAAGTTGTTTCTCTACAGAGACAGTATTATTTGTTTGTACTGTCTGAATTGTTTTAAAATAAACGAAGCAAAGGGTGTACAACTTTTATGATTTGTCATTCAATCTCTCCAGCCCCCATCACTTCACTCCCTCTTGCACTATCCCCTTCTCTCTCATTCTTTTTAAAATTTTTAGTTCTTTCAACCATCTGTCACCCTCCTCTTATTCATGTCAAAAACCCTCTCTTTCACTGCCCTTCTGCTTTCAGCATTTATAATACTCGTTTATTCAATTTTATAAATCAGTCATGTTTACTATACAGCTCAACAATTTATATGATAAACAAAAGACAAAACTATACAATTAATGCGTGATAGGTAAAACAGATCACTGTGTACTACTTAGGTCTAAATTGAATTACAAAATTAGTCGATTTACTTCAAGTTAAAAGTTATTCTAGAAACTTATATTTAAGCTTAAATAAATGTAATTGATTAAGTGAAATAATAATTATTACTAACCGACTTCTGTAGGTTTATGTGTAAACTAAGGACCACTTTACAATACACTGACTCAGTTTACCGTGCACGGAATCCTCTACTTTTGTTTAAGACGGCGATTGTGCCTGCACAAGTTGCCTACGTATAAGAAGACTGGCAATAATTTGCAGTTTGTAATGTGTGACCAGAAACTTTATACACGAATTCTTTTCAGATGTTCGTAATATTCGGTACTGGAACTAATAACTGAACTTTATAACTATGGTCGTTAACAACTACTGACGCCGCAAGAGTAGATATTTATCTTCTAGTATGCTGCTGCTGCTGCTGCTACTACTACTACTACTACTACTACTACTACTACTACTACTACTACTACTCCGCAATGTTCTCCACCATTATCAAAATCACCCTTGCCTTTCATCTTCTTCGAGGTCTTCCCACTGGTCGATTTTTCAATCTCATTCAGGATCTTTCTGGAGTTTCTGTTGTCATACATCCTTATCACTTGTTTATCCCAATGAAGTCTTTCCAGTTTTATACATATCTACAGGATGAAATACCTAGACAGCCTCGATGCACTCCACACTTCAAATACCTTCTGGCTCCATTCTCCATTTCCCATGTCCCTTTAATCCCAAACACGCCTTCTAATGGATTCTGGCTCATGGCCAATGGAAAAATGGGAAAGAAACCAGTGACGGAATTTTTGATCGCAGTGTTCCTAAACCATAACCATGAACATATTTACAATTTATAGAAATAAAACTTCACTCCAGAAGAAAAAAGAAGCTCCAGTACAAACATAATATGTTCCAATTTATACGATCTTTAAAAGAAAATGTAAATTTTGTGCTTAGCTACTGTAGTTAAGAATTCGTAATTTTTTTTAATGTGAAAAACGCAGCAAAAAACAACATGTAAATGATACGCAAATAAATTTTCTAACTATTAAGGAAAACGATGAATTTGATCTTTCTAATTTGAAACACAATTTTCTTAGAATATCAGCTCACAATACTTCTTAACTGCTCACGAGACGACAAAAACATATCATTAAATCGAGCGTAAAGAAATATCGAACAACCACATGTGACACTAGAGTCTTAGATTAGACCGATATGTGGTAGCGATTTCGCGCCAAATCAATCAAGTGTTCTTTTGCATAAAAATAAGAAATACGTACAAATATTACTATAAGATAGAACAGTGGGATGACAAAACCATTGTAAAAAGTTCTTATAGGCTTTTTTTCATTAAAAATTCTATGCAAATAATTTAGATTTACTGTAAGTGGTGTCTAATATTTTATTATCTAAAAGCGTTAGACTCTGTTGTTAAGTTGTGAACAACCAGCAGTACTGTATTTGTTGTCTGTACATCCTAGTCTGTAATGCATACCGAACTTTATTGTTAACAGTTACGTATGAAAGCATTATATAAGACATTATATACACACATATATATATATATATATATATATATATATATGCGTACAAATAGGTAGCAATGTATGATTTCGCAATTCATCGATTCAACAGAAAATGATGTAAACTTCGCTCGCTGCTCGTGGCCCACCCTTCAATTCCGTAGTTTACAATTCAGCGATAATTGTTATAGTAGACAGTTTTGTTACAGCGATGTACTGTATATAATTTATCTTAAGGATGGTTGACGTATATCTTATTCCCAAAGTTATTCCTTCTCTGTAGTTCTCCTTTTTCTTTCCCATCCTTTGTTGTATCCATTCCATACCCAGATAAACGTATACCTAGACTGTCCACGAACTCTATTTTGTAAACTCCAGCTGAAAGACTTTACCTCCATCCTGTTTCTCCGAGTTTGGTTCAACATTTAAGACTTGTTAATGTTGTTATTCAAGGATAGTCACACGTCTTTGTATGACGTTTATGTAATTATCATATTTTTAGCTGTGACAAAATTGATCAGTCGTTACTGCAGTTGGTTTTAAAATATCTTTCATGAATATAAGTTAGGCCTATATGAATCCGGTAATAAAATATTACCTTAGAAAACTAAAATGATATGAATACAATGTACTGACTTTCTGTTGTCTAAACACAGTAAAAATAGTTTTTTTTTATATGAAAACATCCAGTCCTCCTAATAGAGTTACTGTAACACAGAAAAACGCGTTAAGAACATGATGTACTTACACATAATGAGTCTGTTCAGCTTCATTTCTATATTTACCGTCAGAATCGAGACCATATCGCTGACAACACTGTTGGGTACCAAAACAAAACTCTTTGTCCAGATATGTTCAGTATTTCGTAGAAAAACATAGAACTTGTTAAAAGTTATTTGACACGTAACGAGAAAATTAAATGTTGTTATACTGTGTTGACATTATGTATCACGAGAGCTAACGGTTATTACAAAACTCAAGTATTTGAGCAAAATAAACTTTCATTTGACACTTTCTGATAGTGCAGAAATATATTTCCACGTGACTTCAAAAATTATTTAGTGTTGCGCAAAGTACTACTGTAAAATAGAATCTTAAAAACGTTTAGTGCAGTTCCCTTTGTTGAGAAACACGAAAGATATTATTTCCACACCACTTATAAAATTTATTAAAGGCTTCTTTTTTACTCTTTGAAGTTTTGTTTCAACTACATTAATCCTGCTCTGTGTTTTCGTTCCCCTTTTCAATTTGTGTTTATCCTCCCCTATGTAAAAATAAAAATACTGATGTTGGATGTTAAATAATTTCCTACAAAATCAAAATACCAAGCAGACTTTACAACTAAATTTACACTCATTCATGCAAAAATAATAGACAATAAATAAATAAAAGTAGATTATTTCCACTTGGTAGCAGTGACTACTTTTTTATCATTTTATCGAATTTCATTATTTTGCACAAATAAACTTCTGTTAGAAAATGAGTTACATACCTTGTTATTAACACTGTATTGATAACATAATCTACAATATTCCTACAATCAGTAGATTATAGATTGTCTACTGACAATATATTGTGCACACTACAGTACACACAACACACACACACACACACACACACATATATACACTTGTGTGTGCACTATTTTATAAAATTCATAATCATCTGTAATCATAAGAAATATACATATATAATATGTATGAAATAACTGCAGTAATTGTACATACACATACTTCTCATTTATTATTGGAAATCAATTCGTACATGTGCTATATATCGTTTTTATATTAGTACGTGTTCCTTGTAAAAAATTCAGTTACATTTATTTTGTCTTTAATTTATTATTTACACAGTATGTATTTTCTTTCTACAATAATTAGCATTGAACATTTTTTCTTGTTTCGTTTTAAAAAACTGTATATGCAGTAGGTACGTATTTATATAACTTTAAGATTTTGTTTTTTCGTAAGGTATCAAAAACTTTTAGAGGAGTCGAAGCACTCTAAACTTTTATGTGTTCTGGAGTATAAACAGCGCTCTTCGATCATGACATATACAACTAAAAATGGGTCATATTGTATCTGTATAGCCTGAGTTTTTCTACAAACCAATGACATTAGGGACTAAAAAAATACTCGCTTTAATCTGTTTTATTTTTAACAGTGAATAATAAGTAATTCTTATTTTATTTATTAATAAAATAAAATAATATATTTTTATTTAAGTTATTTCATTAAAAAGCATTACCTTTTTTAAGTAATCACATTTACTTAAGATCATTACTTCTGTGTTCAAAAACATAATTTATGTGCTGATAAATACTGCTGACCTCCTAGTATGAATCCCAGATGATGCAGATTCATTAATCTAGCAGGATTAGCATCACTTATAGCCATAAACCTGTAAGTGCCTATATCTATTATTAGGAGGTTGAAAATCTAGCTAATGTTTGTGCATAGCTGCCTCTTTTTCTACTCACTACACTTGCTTGTTGAAAATGCAAGTTGATAATCTGTTATGTACTATTATTTTATACTAAAAAATAATGACAAATAATTTTAATTTCTCTTTGAAATTTGACCCTTATATCACACATAATCTAATGAAGATATGACTGTTGTACCTAATGTGAATTATGTAGTGAATGACAAATTAGTTGATGTTATGTCAGCCAGTATGAAGCTTGGTAATTGTAATGGAAAATCACTGTTATCTTTGTTGAAACAAAATTTACTTTAATATTTACATTTATATGGTTTTTAATTTTGTTGTGCCTTTTATAATGTTTCATATGCAAACCTTGTACCCATAAATGTGAGCATGCTAGACCAATTAAATATAAGATGAAGTATTGTCAAAGTCTATTGTCACCAATGTTATTGAGTATCTGTTTTCTAATTAACATTAAGTCACTGAATAACAGACCTTATATATGAATATAGGTGATGTTCATAATACAGTCATCTTAATATAGAATATTGAACTTTCACTTGTGAAACTTACTTTTTTTCTCCTGTACGCGTTTTGGCGTGATGTACTCTGTCTCAATCCGCTGAAGAAGGCGCACATCACGCTGAAACGCGTACAGAAAAAACAAGTAAGTTTCACAAGTGAAAGTTCAATATTCTATATTAATTTAGTACTGTGAAAAAAGGAGATAAACCATCAAAACAACTACAGTCATCTTAACATTTTTGTTAATTTTACTGTGTAAATCATTCAGGTTTAGTTGTAATTCAGAAACAATTCAGAAACAAGTTTCACAAGTAACCATGAAGTTTTGGTCAATATATAACTTTAGTTCTTGGACATTCCTTTTGTTCTATATCCTGAATGTGTTAATTTTTGTTAATAATAATAATAATTTTTTGACGAGGGAAGCTGTGGGAAACTAATGTTTGCTGCAGAAGGGTCCAACAGTAAAACAACAAACCCCTACTTCTTGATACCAGTCCACCCCAGAACCACTTTCACATTACTTCATGTGTTGTCAGTCATACATCACCTAATAAAGTCCTGTCCTATTTATTCCTCATATATAACAAGAAGCTGACTCATGGTTTGCATGGCGTGTGTTGATTTCATTTTTGTCTCATTTCTTGAAGCACATAAACCCTCTACATAGGCAGCTACCTTATCCCACCATCTCTCGCTTCTGAGCATTACCTCCATAATGTTATCAGACATGATGTGCCCAATTTCAGTTTTGAGGCATTCTCATTTATCACCCATCTGTGACATTTAAAGAATATGTGAAATTCATCATCCTGATGTGAGTCACAATATACACATCCTGGATGTTCCACTTTTTCCATTTTATTGAGGGAGGCACATAAATATTTATTCCCTGAGAGAAAGTGCCTTAGGTAATAGTTGACCTCACCATGTCTTCAACTGATCCAGATATTTCCAGATATCTAACTACCTTCATCCAGACTGGCAATTTACCTTCCTCTAGGTTCTTGATTACAGCATTCCTGCCATCTGTATATGGTCTGTAAACTCACTTCATCTTTAGCAGTTTTTCAACTTCCATTTTTCTCTCAGAGTTCAGATTTCTCTCTCATGCCTCTCATGCCATTGATTGAACGGATCAAAAGGTATCAATCTGGTATTTACTAATATTACCGGTTTAGATACCAGGTGGTATGCACAAGCTATATGTAGTGCCCCTTGCCATTCTACTGATGTATCCTCTTGTGGCATTTTTTAATCTTATGTGTGTCAGATTTCTGTGGGCAGATTTCTGCCCCATACAGCAGGATCGATTTTGCTATCATCAGCAGCTGGCACTTGCATGGCTTTAGGCCACCAACAACAATCTCAATGACCATGCTTAGTGCCATTGTCACAGTTTCAGCTTTCTCTGAATCTTGCTTTATCTGTTCCCAGAAGCTCAATAAAAACAATAATAATAATAATAGTTTTAGTAATAATAATAAACCATTATCATAATAATAATATAGCCTAGGTTGTACATACCAATTTGGAATTTTATCTATTCAGGAATATGAATTTGTTTAACCCATTTCTTGTGGTAGGTCACTTTACTTTCCCCTTTCCCACCTCACTTCTATAGGAGATAAATTTTTGCTATGGATTAACTTGGAATTTCAATTTTTTTACCAGTGTCCAGGTAGATTCTGAAGAGATCTGGTGACAACTCCACCACAGATTTTGATTAACAACACTGTCATCAAATGTAGTGGTGTATCAAAATATTACGGTATTAGATAAGAACTGGCAAGGATTTCTACCTTGTAGAATAAGAAAAAGAAGATTCAAATAAAAAAGAGATATACAGGGGTAGGGTAAAATGTTTCTGGCCTGAATAAGAAAGCAACACTTAATTAATTTGCATTTATTTCTCAACATAATCTCTATTTAGCTCTACACACATTTTCCAAGGATGTTCTGAAGTGGATATGCAAGACTGAGTAGCCATTTACAGCATAGCTGACTTGATTATTGTCAGTAAATCTTTTTCCACCAAGTCATTTTTGGAGTTTAGGAAAGAGGTAGAAGTTACTTGGGGCTAAATAGGGCAAGTATGGTGGGTCCGGAAGCAACTCAAACTTAAAATCTTTGATATTAACCATCACAATAATTGGTGTGTGCAATGGTGTGAAATAACACTTTCTTTTTCGGAAAATATGTTTTTTTTTCTTTGATTTCATCATTTACAAGGTGCAGTAGGTGTATGTAGTTTCACTATTAATTGTTTCCCCCTTTTTAAGGAAGTCAATGAAGATTACTCCACGATCTTCCCAAAAAACCGTCTCCATAACCTTACCAGGAGAAGGAATTGTCTTTTCCTTCTTTAGAGTAGGTTTACTTTTTGTTGTCCATTGTTTTGACTGTTGCTTGACATCAGGAGTGTTGTGGCGATCCAAGTCTCATCTCTCAGCAACAGTTATGAATGAATGCAAAAATTTGGTTGGTTTGAGAGCTGAGTGTTGATATAGAGTGTCAAACAATCAGTTGAAAGATCCTTTTGATGCTGTTTTTGGTCAAGTGTCAACACCCCCTAGCATCAGCTTTGTCATACACAGATATTCATGTAAGATACTGTACACACATTCTGTTGATATACCAACAGTCTCAGCTATCTCACTCACTTTCACTCTATGGTCTAACAAGATGATTTCATAGATTTTTTCTGGTGTAGTCATGTCAGTGGGACGTTCAACACGTGGATCGACAGATGTGCTTGTCCGATCTATTTTAAATTCAGCAACCCAGCACTTAACTGTTGTATTCAATGGAGAAGAGTCTCCCATTGTTGAAGCGATATCCTTTTTTATAGTATTTTGAATGTTCATCACTTCTTTGTTCACTACTATAATAATTATTAGTATTGTTGGTACTTTCACTGTGAACTTACTTGTTGTATTTTCTCATACGTCGTTTTGGAGTAGTGTGCTCCTCTTCAGTGAGTTTGGATACAGAATGCGCAAACTGTCGGTAGTTTTATGTTTAACGGTTTTTAGTTAACAGGTTGAGTGTGGGTGGAGGTGGAGGAGATTGGTGCTGGAGTTTGAATTGTTGTGCTGTTGTTTATTACTGTGTCAAATAGTGTGTTTGATTTGAATTGTAATTGGTCATTGAGTATGTTGTTGGGTTGTGTTTTGTTGTGTTTGTATATTTCAAATTGTTCTGTGGTGTTAAGTTTATGACTTTTGGGTAGGAAGTCTGTAAACAAAACTTTACAGCTAATGAAAGTGTTCTTATATACATGAAGTTTTCATAGTAAAGGTTATTCGTTTTTGTTCCCTTTTCATAATATTGGTAGAAGTTTTACATCACTGCCCCAATTACCCCAAGCTGGTTTAAGGTAATATATATATATATATATATATATATATATATATATATATATAATTTGTGATATTTTCAATTTGTTTCTTCTGCAAGTAGATAATATTGTATATTCTTTTTAACACCTGACGCACGTTTCACTGAAAAATATCAGTATCATCAGAGGTTTCTAAGTGAATTAATAACAATCGAAATAATTCTATTAATATAAAAGTAACGAATAATCGAATTTGTATCGATTTTAATGTAAAATAAAATAACTGATAATCGATTTAGGTCGATTAGTTAACGATTGTTTTAATGTTTATTTCTTCAGCAACTGTTTTCTCGGTTATATTTGAAATTTTGTTTATATAGTATCTTATTCACATTTATTTTTATTTTTTAGTAAATTTATAATTTTAAATAGATCGTCTTGTTTTGTTTTTATTTGGGTTTGTTCTTTAATTAATAAATTATTGTTATTGTGTTTGTAAATGTTAAGATTTTCCCAAATATTCATTTTTTGACCTTTTTGTATGTTTTTAATTAATTTTATATTTTCAATGTTTGGAAACTGGTGGTTATTATTTAGACAATGTGTGGCTAAATTAGATTTATAAATATTTGGTTTTAAATATGCATTGCGGTGTTGAACGAATCTATCTCGTAGTTTTTTCTTCGTCTGGCCCACGTAAAATTTATTGCAATCTGGACATTCTATTTTATATATTCCATTTTTATTGTGAGTATTGGATTTAGTTTTAGGTTTTATTTTATTAAAAATTATATTATCTGTGTTATAAGATATTTTTAAATTAGTATCTTTAAATATTTTATTTAGTTTTTGAGTTATATTTCCGTAATAAGTGAAGGTTGTATATTTTATATTATTATTAATAGATGAATTTTTAAATGTAGTGTTTTTAGGAATTTTATTAGTGATTTTATGTTTAATTTTATTTTATATTTCAAATCTTAAAACATAAAATTGAACTTCCAGCAAAACACAATATAAAAAATAGTATCGAACTCACGGAACAACTAATAAACATAGAAGTAAACAGAAATACAAAATTATATTCATTCGACATATCAAACATGTATACAAACATTCCCATTGAAGAAACTATAAATATTATAATAAATAATCTGAAAACAAATAACGAAAGTAACACATACATTAAACAGTTAACTAATACTTTAAAAATAATTTTAAATCAAAATTATTTTCAATACAACAACAAATTGTACTATCAAACAGATGGCCTTGCTATGGGAGCCCCAACCTCCGCTATTATATCAGAAAGCTTCCTACAAAAACTCGACGAACAAATAATAAATATAATAAAATTAAACGACCCATTAGGATGTTATTTTAGATACGTTGATGACACTCTGTACATTTCCCAAAACAATGGTATAAATATAAATAAAATATTCAACTCCATAAATAATTTACATTCTAAAATAAAATTCACGTTAGAAGAAGAATCTAATAATAAATTAAATTATTTAGACTTAAAAATAAAGAAAAATGAAACAAATTTTGAATACGCAATATACAGGAAACCTTCTCAAACTGACTTAGTAATACCAAATACTTCTAATCATCCTCCCCAACACAAAATGGCAGTATTTAATTCCATGATTTACCGAATGCTTAGGATCCCATTAAATAACACAGAAAGAAACAAAGAAAGAAAAATTATCCAACAAATAGCAGTTAAAAATGGATACAAAATAAAAACTATTAATAAATTAGAAAATAAAATTAAACATAAAATTACTAATAAAATTCCTAAAAACACTACATTTAAAAATTCATCTATTAATAATAATATAAAATATACAACCTTCACTTATTACGGAAATATAACTCAAAAACTAAATAAAATATTTAAAGATACTAATTTAAAAATATCTTATAACACAGATAATATAATTTTTAATAAAATAAAACCTAAAACTAAATCCAATACTCACAATAAAAATGGAATATATAAAATAGAATGTCCAGATTGCAATAAATTTTACGTGGGCCAGACGAAGAAAAAACTACGAGATAGATTCGTTCAACACCGCAATGCATATTTAAAACCAAATATTTATAAATCTAATTTAGCCACACATTGTCTAAATAATAACCACCAGTTTCCAAACATTGAAAATATAAAATTAATTAAAAACATACAAAAAGGTCAAAAAATGAATATTTGGGAAAATCTTAACATTTACAAACACAATAACAATAATTTATTAATTAAAGAACAAACCCAAATAAAAACAAAACAAGACGATCTATTTAAAATTATAAATTTACTAAAAAATAAAAATAAATGTGAATAAAATACTATATAAACAAAATTTCAAATATAACCGAGAAAACAGTTGCTGAAGAAATAAACATTAAAACAATCGTTAACTAATCGACCTAAATCGATTATCAGTTATTTTATTTTACATTAAAATCGATACAAATTCGATTATTCGTTACTTTTATATTAATAGAATTATTTCGATTGTTATTAATTCACTTAGAAACCTCTGATGATACTGATATTTTTCAGTGAAACGTGCGTCAGGTGTTAAAAAGAATATACAATATTATCTACTTGCAGAAGAAACAAATTGAAAACATCACAAATTATATAATTACTGCAAGAAACATCGAGTTACTTATATAGAAAATGATGGATGAAAACACCATACAAGGTGATGTAACTCATTCCTATAACCAATTTATTAAACGTAAAAAACAATTAATTAATTGTTTTGGAAACATATATTTTAACAAAAAATGCCTACACCTTAATATTTTTCCAAAATACACAAAAATAATAGTAAAAACCAACAATAACAATAAAGTAAGCAAATATATTACTCAAGCCCAATATAAATGGATTAAAGACGAAATATCAAATAATTACAGAAAAATCGACTACATTAATAAACAATTAATTAATTTACATCTTCTTTTAGCCAACACACTTGATTATCATACATGGAATAATAAATATATTAATATGCTTAAAATATTAAATAAACACAAAACAATTAAATTTAACACAATCAATAAAAAACTTAAAAATCTACTAATAAATAGTACACCTAAAGAAGATAACCAAAATTTACACACATTAAATAATAACCACACTTTTTACCCGAAATTCGTAAATTTATCTAATATTAAATTCACAGAAAACGAAATAGCTACCCTAGAATCATCAAACAAAACAAATTTTAAAAATGTAAACAAATATGTAATAGATAATATCATAGTCGAAACTGAAAACGCAATTAATAATGTAGAACACGAAAAACAAGATAAAATAAGAACAGAAGCCTCAATGGAAATAATAAAATATATCAAAAAATATAATAACCAAAATCATCATATTAAAAATAAAAATAAACAAAATAAAACCATTAATAACATAAAACAGAAACTAACGACTAATAACCTCACTTTAACCAAAGCTGATAAGAGTAATAGTACAATAATAATTTCTCAGAAAGATTTAGACGATAAAACAGAAGAATTTATAGTTAATAATAATTGCATAACATTAAATAAAGATCCCACAAATAAATATCAAACACAAATAACAAATATATTAAAAAATAGTAACCAAATCATAAATCCTAAAGACTCCTTTAAATATAAAATGGATAATCCTTGTGCACCAAAATTAAATTCTTTAATAAAATTACACAAAATCAATAAACCTATCAGACCTTTAATAAACGCTAGGACCGCACCAAATTATAAAATATCAAAATTATTAACTCAAATCTTAAAACATAAAATTGAACTTCCAGCAAAACACAATATAAAAAATAGTATCGAACTCACGGAACAACTAATAAACGTAGAAGTAAACAGAAATACAAAATTATATTCATTCGACATATCAAACATGTATACAAACATTCCCATTGAAGAAACTATAAATATTATAATAAATAATCTGAAAACAAATAACGAAAGTAACACATACATTAAACAGTTAACTAATACTTTAAAAATAATTTTAAATCAAAATTATTTTCAATACAACAACAAATTGTACTATCAAACAGATGGCCTTGCTATGGGAGCCCCAACCTCCGCTATCATATCAGAAATCTTCCTACAAAAACTCGACGAACAAATAATAAATATAATAAAATTAAACGACCCGTTAGGATGTTATTTTAGATACGTTGATGACACTCTGTACATTTCCCAAAACAATGGTATAAATATAAATAAAATATTCAACTCCATAAATAATTTACATTCTAAAATAAAATTCACGTTAGAAGAAGAATCTAATAATAAATTAAATTATTTAGACTTAACAATAAAGAAAAATGAAACAAATTTTGAATACGCAATATACAGGAAACCTTCTCAAACTGACTTAGTAATACCAAATACTTCTAATCATCCTCCCGAACACAAAATGGCAGTATTTAATTCCATGATTTACCGAATGCTTAGGATCCCATTAAATAACACAGAAAGAAACAAAGAAAGAAAAATTATCCAACAAATAGCAGTTAAAAATGGATACAAAATAAAAACTATTAATAAATTAGAAAATAAAATTAAACATAAAATCACTAATAAAATTCCTAAAAACACTACATTTAAAAATTCATCTATTAATAATAGATGAATAGATAACACACACACACACACACACACACACACGCACACATACACACACACACACACACACACACACACACACACACACAACACTGAAACACAAGGAATTTGCTAGAAAAAATATGTAACTCTACAGATGGTGGGACAGGGTTTAGGGGGTGGGGAAGGGTCATTTATATTATAGCTTGTTGTGTGTGAGCATGGAGGTGGAGAGGGGTGAAGGGGTTGTTTCCACTTATTTTGTGTCTATTCCAATCTGACGATGGGCTGTGAAGCTTGAAAGCGCTAATTGGGATAATTTTTACATAGTGGTGTGCAACTCTGATCATTCTGATTATTAATAATAATATAAAATATACAACCTTCACTTATTACGGAAATATAACTCAAAAACTAAATAAAATATTTAAAGATACTAATTTAAAAATATCTTATAACACAGATAATATAATTTTTAATAAAATAAAACCTAAAACTAAATCCAATACTCACAATAAAAATGGAATATATAAAATAGAATGTCCAGATTGCAATAAATTTTACGTGGGCCAGACGAAGAAAAAACTACGAGATAGATTCGTTCAACACCGCAATGCATATTTAAAACCAAATATTTATAAATCTAATTTAGCCACACATTGTCTAAATAATAACCACCAGTTTCCAAACATTGAAAATATAAAATTAATTAAAAACATACAAAAAGGTCAAAAAATGAAAATTTGGGAAAATCTTAACATTTACAAACACAATAACAATAATTTATTAATTAAAGAACAAACCCAAATAAAAACAAAACGAGACGATCTATTTAAAATTATAAATTTACAAAAAAATAAAAATAAATGTGAATAAAATACTATATAAACAAAATTTCAAATATAACCGAGAAAACAGTTGCTGAAGAAATAAACATTAAAACAATCGTTAACTAATCGACCTAAATCGATTATCAGTTATTTTATTTTACATTAAAATCGATACAAATTCGATTATTCGTTACTTTTATATTAATAGAATTATTTCGATTGTTATTAATTCACTTAGAAACCTCTGATGATACTGATATTTTTCAGTGAAACGTGCGTCAGGTGTTAAAAAGAATATACAATATTATCTACTTGCAGAAGAAACAAATTGAAAACATCACAAATTATATAATTACTGCAAGAAACATCGAGTTACTTATATAGAAAATGATGGATGAAAACACCATACAAAGTGATGTAACTCATTCCTATAACCAATTTATTAAACGTAAAAAACAATTAATTAATTGTTTTGGAAACATATATTTTAACAAAAAATGCCTACACCTTAATATTTTTCCAAAATACACAAAAATAATAGTAAAAACCAACAATAACAATAAAGTAAGCAAATATATTACTCAAGCCCAATATAAATGGATTAAAGACGAAATATCAAATAATTACAGAAAAATCGACTACATTAATAAACAATTAATTAATTTACATCTTCTTTTAGCCAACACACTTGATTATCATACATGGAATAATAAATATATTAATATGCTTAAAATATTAAATAAACACAAAACAATTAAATTTAACACAATCAATAAAAAACTTAAAAATCTACTAATAATTAGTACACCTAAAGAAATAACCAAAATTTACACACATTAAATAATAACCACACTTTTTACCCAAAATTCGTAAATTTATCTAATATTAAATTCACGGAAAACGAAATAGCTACCCTAGAATCATCAAACAAAACAAATCTTAAAAATGTAAACAAATATGTAATAGATAATATCATAGTCGAAACTGAAAACGCAATTAATAATGTAGAACACGAAAAACAAGATAAAATAAGAACAGAAGCCTCAATGGAAATAATAAAATATATCAAAAAATATAACCCAAAATCATCATATTAAAAATAAAAATAAACAAAATAAAACCATTAATAACATAAAACAGAAACTAACGACTAATAACCTCACTTTAACCAAAGCTGATAAGAGTAATAGTACAATAATAATTTCTCAGAAAGATTTAGACGATAAAACAGAAGAATTTATAGTTAATAATAATTGCATAACATTAAATAAAGATCCCACAAATAAATATCAAACACAAATAACAAATATATTAAAAAATAGTAACCAAATCATAAATCCTAAAGACTCCTTTAAATATAAAATGGATAATCCTTGTGCACCAAAATTAAATTCTTTAATAAAATTACACAAAATCAATAAACCTATCAGACCTTTAATAAACGCTAGGACCGCACCAAATTATAAAATATCAAAATTATTAACTCAAATCTTAAAACATAAAATTGAACTTCCAGCAAAACACAATATAAAAAATAGTATCGAACTCACGGAACAACTAATAAACGTAGAAGTAAACAGAAATACAAAATTATATTCATTCGACATATCAAACATGTATACAAACATTCCCATTGAAGAAACTATAAATATTATAATAAATAATCTGAAAACAAATAACGAAAGTAACACATACATTAAACAGTTAACTAATACTTTAAAAATAATTTTAAATCAAAATTATTTTCAATACAACAACAAATTGTACTATCAAACAGATGGCCTTGCTATGGGAGCCCCAACCTCCGCTATCATATCAGAAATCTTCCTACAAAAACTCGACGAACAAATAATAAATATAATAAAATTAAACGACCCGTTAGGATGTTATTTTAGATACGTTGATGACACTCTGTACATTTCCCAAAACAATGGTATAAATATAAATAAAATATTCAACTCCATAAATAATTTACATTCTAAAATAAAATTCACGTTAGAAGAAGAATCTAATAATAAATTAAATTATTTAGACTTAACAATAAAGAAAAATGAAACAAATTTTGAATACGCAATATACAGGAAACCTTCTCAAACTGACTTAGTAATACCAAATACTTCTAATCATCCTCCCCAACACAAAATGGCAGTATTTAATTCCATGATTTACCGAATGCTTAGGATCCCATTAAATAACACAGAAAGAAACAAAGAAAGAAAAATTATCCAACAAATAGCAGTTAAAAATGGATACAAAATAAAAACTATTAATAAATTAGAAAATAAAATTAAACATAAAATCACTAATAAAATTCCTAAAAACACTACATTTAAAAATTCATCTATTAATAATAGATGAATAGATAACACACACACACACACACACACACACACACACACACACACACACACACACACACACACACACACACACACACACACACACACACACACATACACACACACACACACACACACACACACACACACACACACAACACTGAAACACAAGGAATTTGCTAGAAAAAATATGTAACTCTACAGATGGTGGGACAGGGTTTAGGGGGTGGGGAAGGGTCATTTATATTATAGCTTGTTGTGTGTGAGCATGGAGGTGGAGAGGGGTGAAGGGGTTGTTTCCACTTATTTTGTGTCTATTCCAATCTGACGATGGGCTGTGAAGCTTGAAAGCGCTAATTGGGATAATTTTTACATAGTGGTGTGCAACTCTGATCATTCTGATTATTAATAATAATATAAAATATACAACCTTCACTTATTACGGAAATATAACTCAAAAACTAAATAAAATATTTAAAGATACTAATTTAAAAATATCTTATAACACAGATAATATAATTTTTAATAAAATAAAACCTAAAACTAAATCCAATACTCACAATAAAAATGGAATATATAAAATAGAATGTCCAGATTGCAATAAATTTTACGTGGGCCAGACGAAGAAAAAACTACGAGATAGATTCGTTCAACACCGCAATGCATATTTAAAACCAAATATTTATAAATCTAATTTAGCCACACATTGTCTAAATAATAACCACCAGTTTCCAAACATTGAAAATATAAAATTAATTAAAAACATACAAAAAGGTCAAAAAATGAAAATTTGGGAAAATCTTAACATTTACAAACACAATAACAATAATTTATTAATTAAAGAACAAACCCAAATAAAAACAAAACGAGACGATCTATTTAAAATTATAAATTTACTAAAAAATAAAAATAAATGTGAATAAAATACTATATAAACAAAATTTCAAATATAACCGAGAAAACAGTTGCTGAAGAAATAAACATTAAAACAATCGTTAACTAATCGACCTAAATCGATTATCAGTTATTTTATTTTACATTAAAATCGATACAAATTCGATTATTCGTTACTTTTATATTAATAGAATTATTTCGATTGTTATTAATTCACTTAGAAACCTCTGATGATACTGATATTTTTCAGTGAAACGTGCGTCAGGTGTTAAAAAGAATATACAATATTATCTACTTGCAGAAGAAACAAATTGAAAACATCACAAATTATATAATTACTGCAAGAAACATCGAGTTACTTATATAGAAAATGATGGATGAAAACACCATACAAAGTGATGTAACTCATTCCTATAACCAATTTATTAAACGTAAAAAACAATTAATTAATTGTTTTGGAAACATATATTTTAACAAAAAATGCCTACACCTTAATATTTTTCCAAAATACACAAAAATAATAGTAAAAACCAACAATAACAATAAAGTAAGCAAATATATTACTCAAGCCCAATATAAATGGATTAAAGACGAAATATCAAATAATTACAGAAAAATCGACTACATTAATAAACAATTAATTAATTTACATCTTCTTTTAGCCAACACACTTGATTATCATACATGGAATAATAAATATATTAATATGCTTAAAATATTAAATAAACACAAAACAATTAAATTTAACACAATCAATAAAAAACTTAAAAATCTACTAATAATTAGTACACCTAAAGAAATAACCAAAATTTACACACATTAAATAATAACCACACTTTTTACCCAAAATTCGTAAATTTATCTAATATTAAATTCACGGAAAACGAAATAGCTACCCTAGAATCATCAAACAAAACAAATCTTAAAAATGTAAACAAATATGTAATAGATAATATCATAGTCGAAACTGAAAACGCAATTAATAATGTAGAACACGAAAAACAAGATAAAATAAGAACAGAAGCCTCAATGGAAATAATAAAATATATCAAAAAATATAACCCAAAATCATCATATTAAAAATAAAAATAAACAAAATAAAACCATTAATAACATAAAACAGAAACTAACGACTAATAACCTCACTTTAACCAAAGCTGATAAGAGTAATAGTACAATAATAATTTCTCAGAAAGATTTAGACGATAAAACAGAAGAATTTATAGTTAATAATAATTGCATAACATTAAATAAAGATCCCACAAATAAATATCAAACACAAATAACAAATATATTAAAAAATAGTAACCAAATCATAAATCCTAAAGACTCCTTTAAATATAAAATGGATAATCCTTGTGCACCAAAATTAAATTCTTTAATAAAATTACACAAAATCAATAAACCTATCAGACCTTTAATAAACGCTAGGACCGCACCAAATTATAAAATATCAAAATTATTAACTCAAATCTTAAAACATAAAATTGAACTTCCAGCAAAACACAATATAAAAAATAGTATCGAACTCACGGAACAACTAATAAACGTAGAAGTAAACAGAAATACAAAATTATATTCATTCGACATATCAAACATGTATACAAACATTCCCATTGAAGAAACTATAAATATTATAATAAATAATCTGAAAACAAATAACGAAAGTAACACATACATTAAACAGTTAACTAATACTT
This sequence comes from Magicicada septendecula, assembly GCA_034769895.1. Classification (NCBI taxonomy): domain Eukaryota; kingdom Metazoa; phylum Arthropoda; class Insecta; order Hemiptera; family Cicadidae; genus Magicicada; species Magicicada septendecula. The sequence goes on along the minus strand of CM068367.1, from coordinate 905,860,864 downwards.
TAAAAATAATTTTAAATCAAAATTATTTTCAATACAACAACAAATTGTACTATCAAACAGATGGCCTTGCTATGGGAGCCCCAACCTCCGCTATCATATCAGAAATCTTCCTACAAAAACTCGACGAACAAATAATAAATATAATAAAATTAAACGACCCGTTAGGATGTTATTTTAGATACGTTGATGACACTCTGTACATTTCCCAAAACAATGGTATAAATATAAATAAAATATTCAACTCCATAAATAATTTACATTCTAAAATAAAATTCACGTTAGAAGAAGAATCTAATAATAAATTAAATTATTTAGACTTAACAATAAAGAAAAATGAAACAAATTTTGAATACGCAATATACAGGAAACCTTCTCAAACTGACTTAGTAATACCAAATACTTCTAATCATCCTCCCGAACACAAAATGGCAGTATTTAATTCCATGATTTACCGAATGCTTAGGATCCCATTAAATAACACAGAAAGAAACAAAGAAAGAAAAATTATCCAACAAATAGCAGTTAAAAATGGATACAAAATAAAAACTATTAATAAATTAGAAAATAAAATTAAACATAAAATCACTAATAAAATTCCTAAAAACACTACATTTAAAAATTCATCTATTAATAATAGATGAATAGATAACACACACACACACACACACACACACACACACACACACACACACACACACACACACACACACACACACACACACACTGAAACACAAGGAATTTGCTAGAAAAAATATGTAACTCTACAGATGGTGGGACAGGGTTTAGGGGGTGGGGAAGGGTCATTTATATTATAGCTTGTTGTGTGTGAGCATGGTGGTGGAGAGGGGTGAAGGGGTTGTTTCCACTTATTTTGTGTCTATTCCAATCTGACGATGGGCTGTGAAGCTTGAAAGCGCTAATTGGGATAATTTTTACATAGTGGTGTGCAACTCTGATCATTCTGATTATTAATAATAATATAAAATATACAACCTTCACTTATTACGGAAATATAACTCAAAAACTAAATAAAATATTTAAAGATACTAATTTAAAAATATCTTATAACACAGATAATATAATTTTTAATAAAATAAAACCTAAAACTAAATCCAATACTCACAATAAAAATGGAATATATAAAATAGAATGTCCAGATTGCAATAAATTTTACGTGGGCCAGACGAAGAAAAAACTACGAGATAGATTCGTTCAACACCGCAATGCATATTTAAAACCAAATATTTATAAATCTAATTTAGCCACACATTGTCTAAATAATAACCACCAGTTTCCAAACATTGAAAATATAAAATTAATTAAAAACATACAAAAAGGTCAAAAAATGAAAATTTGGGAAAATCTTAACATTTACAAACACAATAACAATAATTTATTAATTAAAGAACAAACCCAAATAAAAACAAAACGAGACGATCTATTTAAAATTATAAATTTACTAAAAAATAAAAATAAATGTGAATAAAATACTATATAAACAAAATTTCAAATATAACCGAGAAAACAGTTGCTGAAGAAATAAACATTAAAACAATCGTTAACTAATCGACCTAAATCGATTATCAGTTATTTTATTTTACATTAAAATCGATACAAATTCGATTATTCGTTACTTTTATATTAATAGAATTATTTCGATTGTTATTAATTCACTTAGAAACCTCTGATGATACTGATATTTTTCAGTGAAACGTGCGTCAGGTGTTAAAAAGAATATACAATATTATCTACTTGCAGAAGAAACAAATTGAAAACATCACAAATTATATAATTACTGCAAGAAACATCGAGTTACTTATATAGAAAATGATGGATGAAAACACCATACAAAGTGATGTAACTCATTCCTATAACCAATTTATTAAACGTAAAAAACAATTAATTAATTGTTTTGGAAACATATATTTTAACAAAAAATGCCTACACCTTAATATTTTTCCAAAATACACAAAAATAATAGTAAAAACCAACAATAACAATAAAGTAAGCAAATATATTACTCAAGCCCAATATAAATGGATTAAAGACGAAATATCAAATAATTACAGAAAAATCGACTACATTAATAAACAATTAATTAATTTACATCTTCTTTTAGCCAACACACTTGATTATCATACATGGAATAATAAATATATTAATATGCTTAAAATATTAAATAAACACAAAACAATTAAATTTAACACAATCAATAAAAAACTTAAAAATCTACTAATAATTAGTACACCTAAAGAAATAACCAAAATTTACACACATTAAATAATAACCACACTTTTTACCCAAAATTCGTAAATTTATCTAATATTAAATTCACGGAAAACGAAATAGCTACCCTAGAATCATCAAACAAAACAAATCTTAAAAATGTAAACAAATATGTAATAGATAATATCATAGTCGAAACTGAAAACGCAATTAATAATGTAGAACACGAAAAACAAGATAAAATAAGAACAGAAGCCTCAATGGAAATAATAAAATATATCAAAAAATATAACCCAAAATCATCATATTAAAAATAAAAATAAACAAAATAAAACCATTAATAACATAAAACAGAAACTAACGACTAATAACCTCACTTTAACCAAAGCTGATAAGAGTAATAGTACAATAATAATTTCTCAGAAAGATTTAGACGATAAAACAGAAGAATTTATAGTTAATAATAATTGCATAACATTAAATAAAGATCCCACAAATAAATATCAAACACAAATAACAAATATATTAAAAAATAGTAACCAAATCATAAATCCTAAAGACTCCTTTAAATATAAAATGGATAATCCTTGTGCACCAAAATTAAATTCTTTAATAAAATTACACAAAATCAATAAACCTATCAGACCTTTAATAAACGCTAGGACCGCACCAAATTATAAAATATCAAAATTATTAACTCAAATCTTAAAACATAAAATTGAACTTCCAGCAAAACACAATATAAAAAATAGTATCGAACTCACGGAACAACTAATAAACGTAGAAGTAAACAGAAATACAAAATTATATTCATTCGACATATCAAACATGTATACAAACATTCCCATTGAAGAAACTATAAATATTATAATAAATAATCTGAAAACAAATAACGAAAGTAACACATACATTAAACAGTTAACTAATACTTTAAAAATAATTTTAAATCAAAATTATTTTCAATACAACAACAAATTGTACTATCAAACAGATGGCCTTGCTATGGGAGCCCCAACCTCCGCTATCATATCAGAAATCTTCCTACAAAAACTCGACGAACAAATAATAAATATAATAAAATTAAACGACCCGTTAGGATGTTATTTTAGATACGTTGATGACACTCTGTACATTTCCCAAAACAATGGTATAAATATAAATAAAATATTCAACTCCATAAATAATTTACATTCTAAAATAAAATTCACGTTAGAAGAAGAATCTAATAATAAATTAAATTATTTAGACTTAACAATAAAGAAAAATGAAACAAATTTTGAATACGCAATATACAGGAAACCTTCTCAAACTGACTTAGTAATACCAAATACTTCTAATCATCCTCCCCAACACAAAATGGCAGTATTTAATTCCATGATTTACCGAATGCTTAGGATCCCATTAAATAACACAGAAAGAAACAAAGAAAGAAAAATTATCCAACAAATAGCAGTTAAAAATGGATACAAAATAAAAACTATTAATAAATTAGAAAATAAAATTAAACATAAAATCACTAATAAAATTCCTAAAAACACTACATTTAAAAATTCATCTATTAATAATAGATGAATAGATAACACACACACACACACACACACACACACACACACACACACACACACACACACACACATACACACGCACACATACACACACACACACACACACACACACACACACACACAACACTGAAACACAAGGAATTTGCTAGAAAAAATATGTAACTCTACAGATGGTGGGACAGGGTTTAGGGGGTGGGGAAGGGTCATTTATATTATAGCTTGTTGTGTGTGAGCATGGAGGTGGAGAGGGGTGAAGGGGTTGTTTCCACTTATTTTGTGTCTATTCCAATCTGACGATGGGCTGTGAAGCTTGAAAGCGCTAATTGGGATAATTTTTACATAGTGGTGTGCAACTCTGATCATTCTGATTATTAATAATAATATAAAATATACAACCTTCACTTATTACGGAAATATAACTCAAAAACTAAATAAAATATTTAAAGATACTAATTTAAAAATATCTTATAACACAGATAATATAATTTTTAATAAAATAAAACCTAAAACTAAATCCAATACTCACAATAAAAATGGAATATATAAAATAGAATGTCCAGATTGCAATAAATTTTACGTGGGCCAGACGAAGAAAAAACTACGAGATAGATTCGTTCAACACCGCAATGCATATTTAAAACCAAATATTTATAAATCTAATTTAGCCACACATTGTCTAAATAATAACCACCAGTTTCCAAACATTGAAAATATAAAATTAATTAAAAACATACAAAAAGGTCAAAAAATGAAAATTTGGGAAAATCTTAACATTTACAAACACAATAACAATAATTTATTAATTAAAGAACAAACCCAAATAAAAACAAAACGAGACGATCTATTTAAAATTATAAATTTACTAAAAAATAAAAATAAATGTGAATAAAATACTATATAAACAAAATTTCAAATATAACCGAGAAAACAGTTGCTGAAGAAATAAACATTAAAACAATCGTTAACTAATCGACCTAAATCGATTATCAGTTATTTTATTTTACATTAAAATCGATACAAATTCGATTATTCGTTACTTTTATATTAATAGAATTATTTCGATTGTTATTAATTCACTTAGAAACCTCTGATGATACTGATATTTTTCAGTGAAACGTGCGTCAGGTGTTAAAAAGAATATACAATATTATCTACTTGCAGAAGAAACAAATTCAAAACATCACAAATTATATAATTACTGCAAGAAACATCGAGTTACTTATATAGAAAATGATGGATGAAAACACCATACAAAGTGATGTAACTCATTCCTATAACCAATTTATTAAACGTAAAAAACAATTAATTAATTGTTTTGGAAACATATATTTTAACAAAAAATGCCTACACCTTAATATTTTTCCAAAATACACAAAAATAATAGTAAAAACCAACAATAACAATAAAGTAAGCAAATATATTACTCAAGCCCAATATAAATGGATTAAAAACGAAATATCAAATAATTACAGAAAAATCGACTACATTAATAAACAATTAATTAATTTACATCTTCTTTTAGCCAACACACTTGATTATCATACATGGAATAATAAATATATTAATATGCTTAAAATATTAAATAAACACAAAACAATTAAATTTAACACAATCAATAAAAAACTTAAAAATCTACTAATAATTAGTACACCTAAAGAAATAACCAAAATTTACACACATTAAATAATAACCACACTTTTTACCCAAAATTCGTAAATTTATCTAATATTAAATTCACGGAAAACGAAATAGCTACCCTAGAATCATCAAACAAAACAAATCTTAAAAATGTAAACAAATATGTAATAGATAATATCATAGTCGAAACTGAAAACGCAATTAATAATGTAGAACACGAAAAACAAGATAAAATAAGAACAGAAGCCTCAATGGAAATAATAAAATATATCAAAAAATATAACCCAAAATCATCATATTAAAAATAAAAATAAACAAAATAAAACCATTAATAACATAAAACAGAAACTAACGACTAATAACCTCACTTTAACCAAAGCTGATAAGAGTAATAGTACAATAATAATTTCTCAGAAAGATTTAGACGATAAAACAGAAGAATTTATAGTTAATAATAATTGCATAACATTAAATAAAGATCCCACAAATAAATATCAAACACAAATAACAAATATATTAAAAAATAGTAACCAAATCATAAATCCTAAAGTAACCAAATCATAAATCCTAAAGACTCCTTTAAATATAAAATGGATAATCCTTGTGCACCAAAATTAAATTCTTTAATAAAATTACACAAAATCAATAAACCTATCAGACCTTTAATAAACGCTAGGACCGCACCAAATTATAAAATATCAAAATTATTAACTCAAATCTTAAAACATAAAATTGAACTTCCAGCAAAACACAATATAAAAAATAGTATCGAACTCACGGAACAACTAATAAACGTAGAAGTAAACAGAAATACAAAATTATATTCATTCGACATATCAAACATGTATACAAACATTCCCATTGAAGAAACTATAAATATTATAATAAATAATCTGAAAACAAATAACGAAAGTAACACATACATTAAACAGTTAACTAATACTTTAAAAATAATTTTAAATCAAAATTATTTTCAATACAACAACAAATTGTACTATCAAACAGATGGCCTTGCTATGGGAGCCCCAACCTCCGCTATCATATCAGAAATCTTCCTACAAAAACTCGACGAACAAATAATAAATATAATAAAATTAAACGACCCATTAGGATGTTATTTTAGATACGTTGATGACACTCTGTACATTTCCCAAAACAATGGTATAAATATAAATAAAATATTCAACTCCATAAATAATTTACATTCTAAAATAAAATTCACGTTAGAAGAAGAATCTAATAATAAATTAAATTATTTAGACTTAACAATAAAGAAAAATGAAACAAATTTTGAATACGCAATATACAGGAAACCTTCTCAAACTGACTTAGTAATACCAAATACTTCTAATCATCCTCCCGAACACAAAATGGCAGTATTTAATTCCATGATTTACCGAATGCTTAGGATCCCATTAAATAACACAGAAAGAAACAAAGAAAGAAAAATTATCCAACAAATAGCAGTTAAAAATGGATACAAAATAAAAACTATTAATAAATTAGAAAATAAAATTAAACATAAAATCACTAATAAAATTCCTAAAAACACTACATTTAAAAATTCATCTATTAATAATAATATAAAATATACAACCTTCACTTATTACGGAAATATAACTCAAAAACTAAATAAAATATTTAAAGATACTAATTTAAAAATATCTTATAACACAGATAATATAATTTTTAATAAAATAAAACCTAAAACTAAATCCAATACTCACAATAAAAATGGAATATATAAAATAGAATGTCCAGATTGCAATAAATTTTACGTGGGCCAGACGAAGAAAAAACTACGAGATAGATTCGTTCAACACCGCAATGCATATTTAAAACCAAATATTTATAAATCTAATTTAGCCACACATTGTCTAAATAATAACCACCAGTTTCCAAACATTGAAAATATAAAATTAATTAAAAACATACAAAAAGGTCAAAAAATGAATATTTGGGAAAATCTTAACATTTACAAACACAATAACAATAATTTATTAATTAAAGAACAAACCCAAATAAAAACAAAACAAGACGATCTATTTAAAATTATAAATTTACTAAAAAATAAAAATAAATGTGAATAAAATACTATATAAACAAAATTTCAAATATAACCGAGAAAACAGTTGCTGAAGAAATAAACATTAAAACAATCGTTTTATTTTACATTAAAATTGATACAAATTCAATTATTCGTTACTTTTATATTAATAGAATTATTTCGATTGTTATTAATTCACTTAGAAACCTCTGATGATACTGATATTTTTCAGTGAAACGTGCGTCAGGTGTTAAAAAGAATATACAATATTATCTACTTGCAGAAGAAACAAATTGAAAACATCACAAATTATATAATTACTGCAAGAAACATCGAGTTACTTATATAGAAAATGATGGATGAAAACACCATACAAGGTGATGTAACTCATTCCTATAACCAATTTATTAAACGTAAAAAACAATTAATTAATTGTTTTGGAAACATATATTTTAACAAAAAATGCCTACACCTTAATATTTTTCCAAAATACACAAAAATAATAGTAAAAACCAACAATAACAATAAAGTAAGCAAATATATTACTCAAGCCCAATATAAATGGATTAAAGACGAAATATCAAATAATTACAGAAAAATCGACTACATTAATAAACAATTAATTAATTTACATCTTCTTTTAGCCAACACACTTGATTATCATACATGGAATAATAAATATATTAATATGCTTAAAATATTAAATAAACACAAAACAATTAAATTTAACACAATCAATAAAAAACTTAAAAATCTACTAATAAATAGTACACCTAAAGAAGATAACCAAAATTTACACACATTAAATAATAACCACACTTTTTACCCGAAATTCGTAAATTTATCTAATATTAAATTCACGGAAAACGAAATAGCTACCCTAGAATCATCAAACAAAACAAATCTTAAAAATGTAAACAAATATGTAATAGATAATATCATAGTCGAAACTGAAAACGCAATTAATAATGTAGAACACGAAAAACAAGATAAAATAAGAACAGAAGCCTCAATGGAAATAATAAAATATATCAAAAAATATAATAACCAAAATCATCATATTAAAAATAAAAATAAACAAAATAAAACCATTAATAACATAAAACAGAAACTAACGACTAATAACCTCACTTTAACCAAAGCTGATAAGAGTAATAGTACAATAATAATTTCTCAGAAAGATTTAGACGATAAAACAGAAGAATTTATAGTTAATAATAATTGCATAACATTAAATAAAGATCCCACAAATAAATATCAAACACAAATAACAAATATATTAAAAAATAGTAACCAAATCATAAATCCTAAAGACTCCTTTAAATATAAAATGGATAATCCTTGTGCACCAAAATTAAATTCTTTAATAAAATTACACAAAATCAATAAACCTATCAGACCTTTAATAAACGCTAGGACCGCACCAAATTATAAAATATCAAAATTATTAACTCAAATCTTGAAACATAAAATTGAACTTCCAGCAAAACACAATATAAAAAATAGTATCGAACTCATGGAACAACTAATAAACGTAGAAGTAAACAGAAATACAAAATTATATTCATTCGACATATCAAACATGTATACAAACATTCCCATTGAAGAAACTATAAATATTATAATAAATAATCTGAAAACAAATAACGAAAGTAACACATACATTAAACAGTTAACTAATACTTTAAAAATAATTTTAAATCAAAATTATTTTCAATACAACAACAAATTGTACTATCAAACAGATGGCCTTGCTATGGGAGCCCCAACCTCTGCTATCATATCAGAAATCTTCCTACAAAAACTCGACGAACAAATAATAAATATAATAAAATTAAACGACCCATTAGGATGTTATTTTAGATACGTTGATGACACTCTGTACATTTCCCAAAACAATGGTATAAATATAAATAAAATATTCAACTCCATAAATAATTTACATTCTAAAATAAAATTCACGTTAGAAGAAGAATCTAATAATAAATTAAATTATTTAGACTTAACAATAAAGAAAAATGAAACAAATTTTGAATACGCAATATACAGGAAACCTTCTCAAACTGACTTAGTAATACCAAATACTTCTAATCATCCTCCCCAACACAAAATGGCAGTATTTAATTCCATGATTTACCGAATGCTTAGGATCCCATTAAATAACACAGAAAGAAACAAAGAAAGAAAAATTATCCAACAAATAGCAGTTAAAAATGGATACAAAATAAAAACTATTAATAAATTAGAAAATAAAATTAAACATAAAATCACTAATAAAATTCCTAAAAACACTACATTTAAAAATTCATCTATTAATAATAGATGAATAGATAACACACACACACACACACACACACACACACACACACACACACACACACACACACACACACACACACACACACACACACACACACACACACAACACTGAAACACAAGGAATTTGCTAGAAAAAATATGTAACTCTACAGCAGGTGGGACAGGGTTTAGGGGGTGGGGAAGGGTCATTTATATTATAGCTTGTTGTGTGTGATCATGGAGGTGGAGAGGGGTGAAGGGGTTTTTTCCACTTATTTTGTGTCTATTCCAATCTGACGATGGGCTGTGAAGCTTGAAAGCGCTAATTGGGATAATTTTTACATAGTGGTGTGCAACTCTGATCATTCTGATTATTAATAATAATATAAAATATACAACCTTCACTTATTACGGAAATATAACTCAAAAACTAAATAAAATATTTAAAGATACTAATTTAAAAATATCTTATAACACAGATAATATAATTTTTAATAAAATAAAACCTAAAACTAAATCCAATACTCACAATAAAAATGGAATATATAAAATAGAATGTCCAGATTGCAATAAATTTTACGTGGGCCATACGAAGAAAAAACTACGAGATAGATTCGTTCAACACCGCAATGCATATTTAAAACCAAATATTTATAAATCTAATTTAGCCACACATTGTCTAAATAATAACCACCAGTTTCCAAACATTGAAAATATAAAATTAATTAAAAACATACAAAAAGGTCAAAAAATGAATATTTGGGAAAATCTTAACATTTACAAACACAATAACAATAATTTATTAATTAAAGAACAAACCCAAATAAAAACAAAACGAGACGAACTATTTAAAATTATAAATTTACTAAAAAATAAAAATAAATGTGAATAAAATACTATATAAACAAAATTTCAAATATAACCGAGAAAACAGTTGCTGAAGAAATAAACATTAAAACAATCGTTAACTAATCGACCTAAATCGATTATCAGTTATTTTATTTTACATTAAAATCGATACAAATTCGATTATTCGTTACTTTTATATTAATAGAATTATTTCGATTGTTATTAATTCACTTAGAAACCTCTGATGATACTGATATTTTTCAGTGAAACGTGCGTCAGGTGTTAAAAAGAATATACAATATTATCTACTTGCAGAAGAAACAAATTCAAAACATCACAAATTATATAATTACTGCAAGAAACATCGAGTTACTTATATAGAAAATGATGGATGAAAACACCATACAAGGTGATGTAACTCATTCCTATAACCAATTTATTAAACGTAAAAAACAATTAATTAATTGTTTTGGAAACATATATTTTAACAAAAAATGCCTACACCTTAATATTTTTCCAAAATACACAAAAATAATAGTAAAAACCAACAATAACAATAAAGTAAGCAAATATATTACTCAAGCCCAATATAAATGGATTAAAGACGAAATATCAAATAATTACAGAAAAATCGACTACATTAATAAACAATTAATTAATTTACATCTTCTTTTAGCCAACACACTTGATTATCATACATGGAATAATAAATATATTAATATGCTTAAAATATTAAATAAACACAAAACAATTAAATTTAACACAATCAATAAAAAACTTAAAAATCTACTAATAATTAGTACACCTAAAGAAATAACCAAAATTTACACACATTAAATAATAACCACACTTTTTACCCAAAATTCGTAAATTTATCTAATATTAAATTCACGGAAAACGAAATAGCTACCCTAGAATCATCAAACAAAACAAATCTTAAAAATGTAAACAAATATGTAATAGATAATATCATAGTCGAAACTGAAAACGCAATTAATAATGTAGAACACGAAAAACAAGATAAAATAAGAACAGAAGCCTCAATGGAAATAATAAAATATATCAAAAAATATAACCCAAAATCATCATATTAAAAATAAAAATAAACAAAATAAAACCATTAATAACATAAAACAGAAACTAACGACTAATAACCTCACTTTAACCAAAGCTGATAAGAGTAATAGTACAATAATAATTTCTCAGAAAGATTTAGACGATAAAACAGAAGAATTTATAGTTAATAATAATTGCATAACATTAAATAAAGATCCCACAAATAAATATCAAACACAAATAACAAATATATTAAAAAATAGTAACCAAATCATAAATCCTAAAGACTCCTTTAAATATAAAATGGATAATCCTTGTGCACCAAAATTAAATTCTTTAATAAAATTACACAAAATCAATAAACCTATCAGACCTTTAATAAACGCTAGGACCGCACCAAATTATAAAATATCAAAATTATTAACTCAAATCTTAAAACATAAAATTGAACTTCCAGCAAAACACAATATAAAAAATAGTATCGAACTCACGGAACAACTAATAAACGTAGAAGTAAACAGAAATACAAAATTATATTCATTCGACATATCAAACATGTATACAAACATTCCCATTGAAGAAACTATAAATATTATAATAAATAATCTGAAAACAAATAACGAAAGTAACACATACATTAAACAGTTAACTAATACTTTAAAAATAATTTTAAATCAAAATTATTTTCAATACAACAACAAATTGTACTATCAAACAGATGGCCTTGCTATGGGAGCCCCAACCTCCGCTATCATATCAGAAATCTTCCTACAAAAACTCGACGAACAAATAATAAATATAATAAAATTAAACGACCCATTAGGATGTTATTTTAGATACGTTGATGACACTCTGTACATTTCCCAAAACAATGGTATAAATATAAATAAAATATTCAACTCCATAAATAATTTACATTCTAAAATAAAATTCACGTTAGAAGAAGAATCTAATAATAAATTAAATTATTTAGACTTAACAATAAAGAAAAATGAAACAAATTTTGAATACGCAATATACAGGAAACCTTCTCAAACTGACTTAGTAATACCAAATACTTCTAATCATCCTCCCGAACACAAAATGGCAGTATTTAATTCCATGATTTACCGAATGCTTAGGATCCCATTAAATAACACAGAAAGAAACAAAGAAAGAAAAATTATCCAACAAATAGCAGTTAAAAATGGATACAAAATAAAAACTATTAATAAATTAGAAAATAAAATTAAACATAAAATCACTAATAAAATTCCTAAAAACACTACATTTAAAAATTCATCTATTAATAATAATATAAAATATACAACCTTCACTTATTACGGAAATATAACTCAAAAACTAAATAAAATATTTAAAGATACTAATTTAAAAATATCTTATAACACAGATAATATAATTTTTAATAAAATAAAACCTAAAACTAAATCCAATACTCACAATAAAAATGGAATATATAAAATAGAATGTCCAGATTGCAATAAATTTTACGTGGGCCAGACGAAGAAAAAACTACGAGATAGATTCGTTCAACACCGCAATGCATATTTAAAACCAAATATTTATAAATCTAATTTAGCCACACATTGTCTAAATAATAACCACCAGTTTCCAAACATTGAAAATATAAAATTAATTAAAAACATACAAAAAGGTCAAAAAATGAATATTTGGGAAAATCTTAACATTTACAAACACAATAACAATAATTTATTAATTAAAGAACAAACCCAAATAAAAACAAAACAAGACGATCTATTTAAAATTATAAATTTACTAAAAAATAAAAATAAATGTGAATAAAATACTATATAAACAAAATTTCAAATATAACCGAGAAAACAGTTGCTGAAGAAATAAACATTAAAACAATCGTTTTATTTTACATTAAAATTGATACAAATTCAATTATTCGTTACTTTTATATTAATAGAATTATTTCGATTGTTATTAATTCACTTAGAAACCTCTGATGATACTGATATTTTTCAGTGAAACGTGCGTCAGGTGTTAAAAAGAATATACAATATTATCTACTTGCAGAAGAAACAAATTGAAAACATCACAAATTATATAATTACTGCAAGAAACATCGAGTTACTTATATAGAAAATGATGGATGAAAACACCATACAAGGTGATGTAACTCATTCCTATAACCAATTTATTAAACGTAAAAAACAATTAATTAATTGTTTTGGAAACATATATTTTAACAAAAAATGCCTACACCTTAATATTTTTCCAAAATACACAAAAATAATAGTAAAAACCAACAATAACAATAAAGTAAGCAAATATATTACTCAAGCCCAATATAAATGGATTAAAGACGAAATATCAAATAATTACAGAAAAATCGACTACATTAATAAACAATTAATTAATTTACATCTTCTTTTAGCCAACACACTTGATTATCATACATGGAATAATAAATATATTAATATGCTTAAAATATTAAATAAACACAAAACAATTAAATTTAACACAATCAATAAAAAACTTAAAAATCTACTAATAAATAGTACACCTAAAGAAGATAACCAAAATTTACACACATTAAATAATAACCACACTTTTTACCCGAAATTCGTATATTTATCTAATATTAAATTCACGGAAAACGAAATAGCTACCCTAGAATCATCAAACAAAACAAATCTTAAAAATGTAAACAAATATGTAATAGATAATATCATAGTCGAAACTGAAAACGCAATTAATAATGTAGAACACGAAAAACAAGATAAAATAAGAACAGAAGCCTCAATGGAAATAATAAAATATATCAAAAAATATAATAACCAAAATCATCATATTAAAAATAAAAATAAACAAAATAAAACCATTAATAACATAAAACAGAAACTAACGACTAATAACCTCACTTTAACCAAAGCTGATAAGAGTAATAGTACAATAATAATTTCTCAGAAAGATTTAGACGATAAAACAGAAGAATTTATAGTTAATAATAATTGCATAACATTAAATAAAGATCCCACAAATAAATATCAAACACAAATAACAAATATATTAAAAAATAGTAACCAAATCATAAATCCTAAAGACTCCTTTAAATATAAAATGGATAATCCTTGTGCACCAAAATTAAATTCTTTAATAAAATTACACAAAATCAATAAACCTATCAGACCTTTAATAAACGCTAGGACCGCACCAAATTATAAAATATCAAAATTATTAACTCAAATCTTGAAACATAAAATTGAACTTCCAGCAAAACACAATATAAAAAATAGTATCGAACTCACGGAACAACTAATAAACGTAGAAGTAAACAGAAATACAAAATTATATTCATTCGACATATCAAACATGTATACAAACATTCCCATTGAAGAAACTATAAATATTATAATAAATAATCTGAAAACAAATAACGAAAGTAACACATACATTAAACAGTTAACTAATACTTTAAAAATAATTTTAAATCAAAATTATTTTCAATACAACAACAAATTGTACTATCAAACAGATGGCCTTGCTATGGGAGCCCCAACCTCTGCTATCATATCAGAAATCTTCCTACAAAAACTCGACGAACAAATAATAAATATAATAAAATTAAACGACCCATTAGGATGTTATTTTAGATACGTTGATGACACTCTGTACATTTCCCAAAACAATGGTATAAATATAAATAAAATATTCAACTCCATAAATAATTTACATTCTAAAATAAAATTCACGTTAGAAGAAGAATCTAATAATAAATTAAATTATTTAGACTTAACAATAAAGAAAAATGAAACAAATTTTGAATACGCAATATACAGGAAACCTTCTCAAACTGACTTAGTAATACCAAATACATCTAATCATCCTCCCCAACACAAAATGGCAGTATTTAATTCCATGATTTACCGAATGCTTAGGATCCCATTAAATAACACAGAAAGAAACAAAGAAAGAAAAATTATCCAACAAATAGCAGTTAAAAATGGATACAAAATAAAAACTATTAATAAATTAGAAAATAAAATTAAACATAAAATCACTAATAAAATTCCTAAAAACACTACATTTAAAAATTCATCTATTAATAATAGATGAATAGATAACACACACACACACACACACACACACACACACACACACACACACACACACAACACTGAAACACAAGGAATTTGCTAGAAAAAATATGTAACTCTACAGCAGGTGGGACAGGGTTTAGGGGGTGGGGAAGGGTCATTTATATTATAGCTTGTTGTGTGTGAGCATGGCGGTGGAGAGGGGTGAAGGGGTTGTTTCCACTTATTTTGTGTCTATTCCAATCTGACGATGGGCTGTGAAGCTTGAAAGCGCTAATTGGGATAATTTTTACATAGTGGTGTGCAACTCTGATCATTCTGATTATTAATAATAATATAAAATATACAACCTTCACTTATTACGGAAATATAACTCAAAAACTAAATAAAATATTTAAAGATACTAATTTAAAAATATCTTATAACACAGATAATATAATTTTTAATAAAATAAAACCTAAAACTAAATCCAATACTCACAATAAAAATGGAATATATAAAATAGAATGTCCAGATTGCAATAAATTTTACGTGGGCCAGACGAAGAAAAAACTACGAGATAGATTCGTTCAACACCGCAATGCATATTTAAAACCAAATATTTATAAATCTAATTTAGCCACACATTGTCTAAATAATAACCACCAGTTTCCAAACATTGAAAATATAAAATTAATTAAAAACATACAAAAAGGTCAAAAAATGAATATTTGGGAAAATCTTAACATTTACAAACACAATAACAATAATTTATTAATTAAAGAACAAACCCAAATAAAAACAAAATGAGACGATCTATTTAAAATTATAAATTTACTAAAAAATAAAAATAAATGTGAATAAAATACTATATAAACAAAATTTCAAATATAACCGAGAAAACAGTTGCTGAAGAAATAAACATTAAAACAATCGTTAACTAATCGACCTAAATCGATTATCAGTTATTTTATTTTACATTAAAATCGATACAAATTCGATTATTCGTTACTTTTATATTAATAGAATTATTTCGATTGTTATTAATTCACTTAGAAACCTCTGATGATACTGATATTTTTCAGTGAAACGTGCGTCAGGTGTTAAAAAGAATATACAATATTATCTACTTGCAGAAGAAACAAATTCAAAACATCACAAATTATATAATTACTGCAAGAAACATCGAGTTACTTATATAGAAAATGATGGATGAAAACACCATACAAGGTGATGTAACTCATTCCTATAACCAATTTATTAAACGTAAAAAACAATTAATTAATTGTTTTGGAAACATATATTTTAACAAAAAATGCCTACACCTTAATATTTTTCCAAAATACACAAAAATAATAGTAAAAACCAACAATAACAATAAAGTAAGCAAATATATTACTCAAGCCCAATATAAATGGATTAAAGACGAAATATCAAATAATTACAGAAAAATCGACTACATTAATAAACAATTAATTAATTTACATCTTCTTTTAGCCAACACACTTGATTATCATACATGGAATAATAAATATATTAATATGCTTAAAATATTAAATAAACACAAAACAATTAAATTTAACACAATCAATAAAAAACTTAAAAATCTACTAATAATTAGTACACCTAAAGAAATAACCAAAATTTACACACATTAAATAATAACCACACTTTTTACCCAAAATTCGTAAATTTATCTAATATTAAATTCACGGAAAACGAAATAGCTACCCTAGAATCATCAAACAAAACAAATCTTAAAAATGTAAACAAATATGTAATAGATAATATCATAGTCGAAACTGAAAACGCAATTAATAATGTAGAACACGAAAAACAAGATAAAATAAGAACAGAAGCCTCAATGGAAATAATAAAATATATCAAAAATATAATAACCAAAATCATCATATTAAAAATAAAAATAAACAAAATAAAACCATTAATAACATAAAACAGAAACTAACGACTAATAACCTCACTTTAACCAAAGCTGATAAGAGTAATAGTACAATAATAATTTCTCAGAAAGATTTAGACGATAAAACAGAAGAATTTATAGTTAATAATAATTGCATAACATTAAATAAAGATCCCACAAATAAATATCAAACACAAATAACAAATATATTAAAAAATAGTAACCAAATCATAAATCCTAAAGACTCCTTTAAATATAAAATGGATAATCCTTGTGCACCAAAATTAAATTCTTTAATAAAATTACACAAAATCAATAAACCTATCAGACCTTTAATAAACGCTAGGACCGCACCAAATTATAAAATATCAAAATTATTAACTCAAATCTTAAAACATAAAATTGAACTTCCAGCAAAACACAATATAAAAAATAGTATCGAACTCACGGAACAACTAATAAACGTAGAAGTAAACAGAAATACAAAATTATATTCATTCGACATATCAAACATGTATACAAACATTCCCATTGAAGAAACTATAAATATTATAATAAATAATCTGAAAACAAATAACGAAAGTAACACATACATTAAACAGTTAACTAATACTTTAAAAATAATTTTAAATCAAAATTATTTTCAATACAACAACAAATTGTACTATCAAACAGATGGCCTTGCTATGGGAGCCCCAACCTCTGCTATCATATCAGAAATCTTCCTACAAAAACTCGACGAACAAATAATAAATATAATAAAATTAAACGACCCATTAGGATGTTATTTTAGATACGTTGATGACACTCTGTACATTTCCCAAAACAATGGTATAAATATAAATAAAATATTCAACTCCATAAATAATTTACATTCTAAAATAAAATTCACGTTAGAAGAAGAATCTAATAATAAATTAAATTATTTAGACTTAACAATAAAGAAAAATGAAACAAATTTTGAATACGCAATATACAGGAAACCTTCTCAAACTGACTTAGTAATACCAAATACATCTAATCATCCTCCCCAACACAAAATGGCAGTATTTAATTCCATGATTTACCGAATGCTTAGGATCCCATTAAATAACACAGAAAGAAACAAAGAAAGAAAAATTATCCAACAAATAGCAGTTAAAAATGGATACAAAATAAAAACTATTAATAAATTAGAAAATAAAATTAAACATAAAATCACTAATAAAATTCCTAAAAACACTACATTTAAAAATTCATCTATTAATAATAGATGAATAGATAACACACACACACACACACACACACACACACACACACACACACACACAACACTGAAACACAAGGAATTTGCTAGAAAAAATATGTAACTCTACAGATGGTGGGACAGGGTTTAGGGGGTGGGGAAGGGTCATTTATATTATAGCTTGTTGTGTGTGAGCATGGCGGTGGAGAGGGGTGAAGGGGTTGTTTCCACTTATTTTGTGTCTATTCCAATCTGACGATGGGCTGTGAAGCTTGAAAGCGCTAATTGGGATAATTTTTACATAGTGGTGTGCAACTCTGATCATTCTGATTATTAATAATAATATAAAATATACAACCTTCACTTATTACGGAAATATAACTCAAAAACTAAATAAAATATTTAAAGATACTAATTTAAAAATATCTTATAACACAGATAATATAATTTTTAATAAAATAAAACCTAAAACTAAATCCAATACTCACAATAAAAATGGAATATATAAAATAGAATGTCCAGATTGCAATAAATTTTACGTGGGCCAGACGAAGAAAAAACTACGAGATAGATTCGTTCAACACCGCAATGCATATTTAAAACCAAATATTTATAAATCTAATTTAGCCACACATTGTCTAAATAATAACCACCAGTTTCCAAACATTGAAAATATAAAATTAATTAAAAACATACAAAAAGGTCAAAAAATGAATATTTGGGAAAATCTTAACATTTACAAACACAATAACAATAATTTATTAATTAAAGAACAAACCCAAATAAAAACAAAACGAGACGATCTATTTAAAATTATAAATTTACTAAAAAATAAAAATAAATGTGAATAAAATACTATATAAACAAAATTTCAAATATAACCGAGAAAACAGTTGCTGAAGAAATAAACATTAAAACAATCGTTAACTAATCGACCTAAATCGATTATCAGTTATTTTATTTTACATTAAAATCGATACAAATTCGATTATTCGTTACTTTTATATTAATAGAATTATTTCGATTGTTATTAATTCACTTAGAAACCTCTGATGATACTGATATTTTTCAGTGAAACGTGCGTCAGGTGTTAAAAAGAATATACAATATTATCTACTTGCAGAAGAAACAAATTCAAAACATCACAAATTATATAATTACTGCAAGAAACATCGAGTTACTTATATAGAAAATGATGGATGAAAACACCATACAAGGTGATGTAACTCATTCCTATAACCAATTTATTAAACGTAAAAAACAATTAATTAATTGTTTTGGAAACATATATTTTAACAAAAAATGCCTACACCTTAATATTTTTCCAAAATACACAAAAATAATAGTAAAAACCAACAATAACAATAAAGTAAGCAAATATATTACTCAAGCCCAATATAAATGGATTAAAGACGAAATATCAAATAATTACAGAAAAATCGACTACATTAATAAACAATTAATTAATTTACATCTTCTTTTAGCCAACACACTTGATTATCATACATGGAATAATAAATATATTAATATGCTTAAAATATTAAATAAACACAAAACAATTAAATTTAACACAATCAATAAAAAACTTAAAAATCTACTAATAATTAGTACACCTAAAGAAATAACCAAAATTTACACACATTAAATAATAACCACACTTTTTACCCAAAATTCGTAAATTTATCTAATATTAAATTCACGGAAAACGAAATAGCTACCCTAGAATCATCAAACAAAACAAATCTTAAAAATGTAAACAAATATGTAATAGATAATATCATAGTCGAAACTGAAAACGCAATTAATAATGTAGAACACGAAAAACAAGATAAAATAAGAACAGAAGCCTCAATGGAAATAATAAAATATATCAAAAAATATAATAACCAAAATCATCATATTAAAAATAAAAATAAACAAAATAAAACCATTAATAACATAAAACAGAAACTAACGACTAATAACCTCACTTTAACCAAAGCTGATAAGAGTAATAGTACAATAATAATTTCTCAGAAAGATTTAGACGATAAAACAGAAGAATTTATAGTTAATAATAATTGCATAACATTAAATAAAGATCCCACAAATAAATATCAAACACAAATAACAAATATATTAAAAAATAGTAACCAAATCATAAATCCTAAAGACTCCTTTAAATATAAAATGGATAATCCTTGTGCACCAAAATTAAATTCTTTAATAAAATTACACAAAATCAATAAACCTATCAGACCTTTAATAAACGCTAGGACCGCACCAAATTATAAAATATCAAAATTATTAACTCAAATCTTAAAACATAAAATTGAACTTCCAGCAAAACACAATATAAAAAATAGTATCGAACTCACGGAACAACTAATAAACGTAGAAGTAAACAGAAATACAAAATTATATTCATTCGACATATCAAACATGTATACAAACATTCCCATTGAAGAAACTATAAATATTATAATAAATAATCTGAAAACAAATAACGAAAGTAACACATACATTAAACAGTTAACTAATACTTTAAAAATAATTTTAAATCAAAATTATTTTCAATACAACAACAAATTGTACTATCAAACAGATGGCCTTGCTATGGGAGCCCCAACCTCCGCTATCATATCAGAAATCTTCCTACAAAAACTCGACGAACAAATAATAAATATAATAAAATTAAACGACCCATTAGGATGTTATTTTAGATACGTTGATGACACTCTGTACATTTCCCAAAACAATGGTATAAATATAAATAAAATATTCAACTCCATAAATAATTTACATTCTAAAATAAAATTCACGTTAGAAGAAGAATCTAATAATAAATTAAATTATTTAGACTTAACAATAAAGAAAAATGAAACAAATTTTGAATACGCAGTATACAGGAAACCTTCTCAAACTGACTTAGTAATACCAAATACTTCTAATCATCCTCCCCAACACAAAATGGCAGTATTTAATTCCATGATTTACCGAATGCTTAGGATCCCATTAAATAACACAGAAAGAAACAAAGAAAGAAAAATTATCCAACAAATAGCAGTTAAAAATGGATACAAAATAAAAACTATTAATAAATTAGAAAATAAAATTAAACATAAAATCACTAATAAAATTCCTAAAAACACTACATTTAAAAATTCATCTATTAATAATAATATAAAATATACAACCTTCACTTATTACGGAAATATAACTCAAAAACTAAATAAAATATTTAAAGATACTAATTTAAAAATATCTTATAACACAGATAATATAATTTTTAATAAAATAAAACCTAAAACTAAATCCAATACTCACAATAAAAATGGAATATATAAAATAGAATGTCCAGATTGCAATAAATTTTACGTGGGCCAGACGAAGAAAAAACTACGAGATAGATTCGTTCAACACCGCAATGCATATTTAAAACCAAATATTTATAAATCTAATTTAGCCACACATTGTCTAAATAATAACCACCAGTTTCCAAACATTGAAAATATAAAATTAATTAAAAACATACAAAAAGGTCAAAAAATGAATATTTGGGAAAATCTTAACATTTACAAACACAATAACAATAATTTATTAATTAAAGAACAAACCCAAATAAAAACAAAACAAGACGATCTATTTAAAATTATAAATTTACTAAAAAATAAAAATAAATGTGAATAAAATACTATATAAACAAAATTTCAAATATAACCGAGAAAAGAGTTGCTGAAGAAATAAACATTAAAATAATCGTTTTATTTTACATTAAAATTGATACAAATTCAATTATTCGTTACTTTTATATTAATAGAATTATTTCGATTGTTATTAATTCACTTAGAAACCTCTGATGATACTGATATTTTTCAGTGAAACGTGCGTCAGGTGTTAAAAAGAATATACAATATTATCTACTTGCAGAAGAAACAAATTGAAAACATCACAAATTATATAATTACTGCAAGAAACATCGAGTTACTTATATAGAAAATGATATATATATATATATATATATATATGCTTAATTTGTAGGCCCTAGTCTTGTTCTGATTATATTATTTTTATTTTATGTTTTTAATCATCATTAGACTAAAGCATTTTTAAAGTCCTGTCAGCTGAAGGTTTTTACAGTTACATGTTATAACTTTTGCTTTAACTCCTTTTACTGCTTATTTTGTACTTACTGTCTAATATATTTTTCTTTTTACTATATATATTTTTTTATTTTACTATACATGTAAAGGTATTTTATTTATTTTAGTTTATATATTTTTTTGACTGGTTATTTTTAAATTTAATGTTTTCTTAGCTGTGTTTCTATGGCATATTGCATTAAATTATTTTTTATATTTTTGTGCTACCGGTACGTTTAGTAATCTGCATGTCACAAAATTTAATACAGACAATAACTTTTTTCTTAGTTTTGAATGTATAAAGACTGTTATATCACGTAGTCTGATTGAGTAAACTTCCTGTCTGTGCTGTGCTTGATTTAATCACTATAAAGTACCTTGTTTACTAAGATGAGCAGGAGGATATCTTACACCCACTGAGATAAAATTTTTGATATTATGAACTTGGTGATATTGTTTAGAGAAATAAACAAAATAAGTATTAATATGAAAGGCAGCAAAATAATTTTTCAGCTGAAATAAAATCATCCACAAAATCAGTGGCGGCTCGTGACTTAAGAGGCTGGAGGGCTTCTTAATTATTTATCAATATTGAAGTTAACGCACAATGGAAATGTCGCCAATATTTGATCACATAATTCATTAATAAAATAAGAATAGTAACACGTGCGGCATGCAACAATTATTTAAAAATTTGATCTCACTTCAAATATTCGTATTGTGAGCTCTTGTAGAGGGTCAGCAGCTTTATTAATAAACATAACCACAAACTGTCGAAAGTCTCCACAAAAATGTCTATGCTGTTTCCACAAAAAAAGTAATATACTATCTTTACATTATATTATTTTTATGATACCTACACTTTAAACAGACCATTTATTTATATACAAAGTCCATTCGCCTTTCCTTTAAATTAACGAACTTTCTAGTATCAAAGTCCTTCATTTCTTTAACAAGTTCCTTGTTGATAGATAACATCACAAGGGCATTCAGTCTATCGTTTTTCATTGTATTTCTCAATGAAATCTTTAGTCTTTTCAGAGTCGAGGAGCAGCTCTCAGGTTTGGCAGTTGTCATGGGGGTAGTTATGACAATTTTCAGAAGTATCAACACTTCTTTGAAAACTGACGTAAGATTGTTTTCATCTATAAAGTTAAGAAGTTTTATTGCACCTTTAATATTATAATCATGCCGTCTGTATAATAGTTCCAATTCACTTCGGAGTTTGTTTTCTTGTAAGAAAGGTTAATGCCGAATCACTAGCTTGAATTTTTCTTCCGGAAAGTTTGTAGAAAAAAGTGGAAATAAGTCATTGGACATCAATGAAGCTGCTTCTAGGTGACCCGTGTAAGTAAATCTATCTTTTACGTGAGTTATAATGATGTCACATACTTCTTTTGCATCCACTATTCTAGTGCTGCATCCAACATTATTGGATCACCATTGTCTCTGAGAGACAATAAAATACATGGAAAACAGAACAAAGATTTCTAAACGTCGCAGCCACCCAGATCCAGTCATTTTTTTGGTATGCATCTTTTGAAAGCAGTTGCCATCTGAAAACACGATTCCCACTTTTCTTATTTTCTGTTTGCATCATGCAGAATTCAGAAGTTGGCCTACCTGACTTTAGTTCAATTTTTTGATCTTGTAAAAGTTATTGCTTTAAGGGGCTGCACTGAATGTTAAAATGTTAGATTAAATGTTAAAACAAAACCTAACAATTCAACACTACAGTATTTCCCTAAATTATTCGTGAAGCTATTAAAAAAACACACAAACTCAAAACCTAAACCTAAACAAATGCCCGCACTCAATTAACCACGCCAGAGGAACTATAAACACTAAAAAGAGCAAATCTCATATTATTATCAATAGTCTGCGATTAGTTGTACTGAGTTGTTCTGCTAAACGTGACGCAGAAGCCGGCGCGCCGAGCAACCGTCTAAATGCCGTATTTAAGCTTACAACTTCGTTCAACTTTGGATAGAGTGGGGGAATTGAGAAATGGGCACGATTCTCAGAGCGCCGTAATGCATGCTGTTCCAAAAACATTTCTGCTATTGTCTAACACAAAAATATTTTCTTGTCCGAAGTATTAAAGAAATATGTAATGACTTTCTACAAGTAGTGATAATGGGTTGTTTAATGATATGATTTAATCTGGGGGGGGGCGTGCCTTAGCGCCCTAAGAACGAACCGCCTCTGCACAAAATAAAAATAAGTAGGAATAAAAACAGGCAAGGATGAGGAAAGGAGTAAGGCAAGGATGTCCCCCCCTCTCTTTGTGTATACTTGTTTTATATGTATATTGAGGAGCCTATTGAAATCATACAGGGAAACACAGATACAGCTGACATTAGAGTAGTCACGGATTCTGAAAAGAAAAAGAAATGAACAGGATGCTGGAAGTGATGTCTAGAACTCTTAAGCAATGAGAATTGGTAATGAATATAAATGAATGTAATTGTTAATCATTCTAAGCAACTAACAAAATATTTTAGTAAATAATACAGTACAGAAAATTAAAACTAAAATCCAACAGAAAAAAAAGAACAGCCATCAAATAACAAGCATTCCTGGACAGATAAAGTTCACTAATTAACAATTACATCAGTACAGAAGCAAAGAACTAGTCACAATGAAAGTAAGAAAACAAATTTAGAGATATTAAGGGAATTAAAAGAGAAAAGGAAATTACTACATTTAATCTAATCTATAAAGCTTAAATTTACAGGACACATCATAACATATAATGTCATTACCACAGGCATTCTGGAAACACAATCTTGAAATGAAAAATAAGGTGAACCTAGGAAAACATATCTGAAAGATATCAAGATAAGAATGATATGATAATGATAATGATAATACTTCCAAATAAAAAGAACAGTAGAAGTCAGAAGCAAGTGTTCCAAGTGGCAAGGTATAGCCTTTAGATGATGATAATGGAAAATCACACTGGATGATGGATACACTGGAAAATCACTAGAACTAGTCACAATGAAAGTAAGAAAACAAATTTAGAGATATTAAGGGAATTGAAAGAGAAAAGGAAATTACTACATATAATCAAATCTATAAAGCTTAAATTTACAGGACACATCATAACATTAATGTCATTACCACAGGCATTCTGGAAACACAATCTTGAAATGAAAAATAAGGGGAATATAGGAGTATGCTTATATTTATAATATCCATCATTCCATATGACAGTAATTAGTTTTTTTGAGATAAAATTTTCATTAATTACCATATTCCTTTTGACAGATAACACATCATAAAAGCAATGGTCTCTTTTATTCATTGGTGTAACTGTCAGGCCCGCAGGTACAAAAACATTTCAGATAAACCATTGAACTTAAGTAAAACCAGATGTCCCTGTATGCATTTAACATAAAAACATATACATTAATTTTTTACTGGTATTTTACCAGTACCTAATGATGTACTTTTAGAGAATAAATTACTTAGTTAACTGCATAATAAAGAGGTGATCCAAGTTAAGAATGCACCTAGGCCACCAGAATTTGGCTGAGCAAATATTCTCCAAGCTGAAAGTGATTATCTGCGTCTCAAGAAAGGCTGAGTGGACTAAGTGTGGTAAATGAAACCAATTGATATTAATGAAATAATAAGTACGTTTGCATCTCACAATGCAGTAAGAACACAAAACTTTCAAATGAAAGAAAACTAAATTTAAAATACTTGAATTCTGTTATTGTTTTAATATAGTAATGACACTGAGGTACTATTATTTTGCCTTGTAAATGCTAGACATCTTCAAATTATATTTTTTTAATAGTCTGTACTATGTAATGTTTTGAAATATAAAAACCCTATTTTTGTAAAATACAATGTATTTTTATCAGAATATGTTTCTTTAATTCCAATGCCAATATTGCTAATAAAATTGTTGCTAATTATAAGTCTGTAAGCATATGTCAGAAAGTTAAAAAGGTGAAATAGATTTTTAGATTATTTAAAAATATGAGCTTAGTTAATAAAGCGTACAATACAGAATTTAATATGAACTTTCACACTCTTCATGAATTTAAATTTAATAAAATTTGCACTTTTTTCAAAACTCATTTAAGCTCAATAAAAGACAATATTATAACTGTCTACTAGTGACATATCTGATTACATCAGTATTTTAAATTGATCAAAGACATAAAAGATATGTCTACCAAATAACAAATGAAATTACTAATTGAAAGAAAAGTTATATTTTATTAATTGAGTATACATAATACAAGAAAGAATAGTTATTTTGTTTACATTATTTAATATTAGTGGTTGGCACAGCTATAAGGAGGGGTTAATATGCAAGAGGGAACAAAAGCATTAAATAAGGAAGAGTAGAAGAGAAGTCTGCAAAGGGGCCCAGAAAGAAGAGTTACGTCACTGCTTTTATTATAATATATCAGTATACTCAGATGCTTTAATGAAAGATTTTTGAGTTTATTGCAAACTGAACTTTATAAACACTGTGTCACAGTTTTGGATCACATTTTTTTCATGATATTACTATATGAATTGTCACTATTCTATGTAAAATAAAATCAAACCTCTAAATTAAGACATTTACAATTCTGGCCCCAGAGCTATAGAAATTATATTGCTGTGCTACAGACCTATAGTATTAATTGTGATATGCAATGTATGATACATTACCAGACACATAATGTAATTGAAGAGAAAGTTAATGAAAAATAAAAGTATTTATTTCATAATTTACAGAATGTATTGACAGTTACAATTAAAGGAACTATTATACACAAAGCACTATGAGATTAATAACTAGGTACTGGTGAGGGTACAGATAAGTCTGAAATTTTAAAGCAATAACCAAACTGTGAATAAAGAGTTATAACACAAACCATTGTATAACAATAACCAATCATATGATGATGTGCTAGTACTAATAACACTAGCTCCAAGTCAAATCAAAGTTACACACACAGTGCAATTTTTAGCTTAAAACATAGTGGAAATATTTCACTTAAGTTGCTGAGAAATACTGAGGAAATAAATCACTATTATTTAGATTATGTTATCTAAAATTTCATTATGTCTTCAACAATTTGCATGTGCGTATTTTTGATTAGTTTTGCTTTTTATCATCTTGTTTTTTTACCTGTAAAATGGACTACAACTAGTGAAAGTAGTATAGTATTAGAGAGTCCATGGAAATTGAGGTTACGGGGACAGTTCAGGTAGATGGAATTCGTGTTACAGATTCAAAATAATTCATAGCATTAAGTAGTAGAAAGTAATGAAAAGAGAAACAACTTAATGGAAACTTGAGTAGCGTATGACTGAATCACTGAAAAAATGTGTGTGTTTGCAGATTTAAAAACATTACTTTAGGCCTATATATAAATTCTTCAGTAAGCGTTCAAGTCTCCCTTGATTCTTAAGATTTCTTCCTTCATGATACACTGCCATACAGTAACTTTTTTATTCCAGAATTGAAATATGCCACAACTAGTTGAGAAGCACAGAAATATTTTAAACATTATATAATGGCTTAACCAGAATAAATAGCAGCCAAGGAAAAATATACTAGAAAACTACAATCATTTTAAATTTAAATTAAAGTAAAACTAATGGAGAAGTAAGATAATATTGTACCTATAGTAATATTGTAACTATGTATCAGTAATCTTGTTTTAACAAAGCTGCATAAATTCTCCTTTAAAAAATGTAAAATTAAGTCAAATATGGTGTGAGAATGAGTTAAAACCTGGGGGTAATTGTTGTTGTGCCTCCCCCCCTTACCTGAATCTGTAACAGTAACTGCGGCTAGAATCATATATTCACAAACTATGAAAATAGTTGTGTATTAATGTATGAAATTGTTTCCTATTATAAAATGGCTGACTTTTAGTGTTAACGGTACATAATGCAAGTGAAAGAATACTGTTTGACAGCAAATTTGAAGATAATCTTGTATTTCATATTTATACATATTGTAACGTAACAAAGTTAAGGTTCCCGACGTTACATAAAAAACTTTGTCAAAATAACTGAAACAATGCCCAAGGTATGCCACAATTAAGTACAAGAGGGCCAATCTCACCTAAAAAATGCATTAATGATACCTAGTAAGGTTACTAGGTAATAAAATATTGAAAGTGTACCTAAATATAAAATATGGAATGAGCAGTGTAAGATGTAAACTATAAACACTGTGTCTAATGGGATGAGTTTACTGTGTATGAGTTTGAATATAATAGACTGTTCAATTAATATTTAATGTTTTATAAAAGTTATTTGTTGTTGTACTTTATCATGATATTGTGTTTACATGATATTTATTTTGTGTTTTGTATGTAGTAAGTGTGCAGCCATTGCTTTAAGGAAGTACTAAGTAATGGGTAATCATTTCATCCTTGTTAAACTTGTATTTAAGTATTTAAATACAAGTATATTTATTATGTATGGTATTATGTCAATGTATTTACTTTAAATAATTAATGAAGATGTTTTAAAATAATATTTGTAAACTTGGCCAGGAAGACAATAGTGTTAATAAGTTGTCAAGTGGTCATTATAATTATGTTAAAAACCAAGGAAGGGTTCAATGATGAACTAAATAATAATAATGAATTGAAATCAGGAAATTAAAATTGAAATAATGGGCCATAAGCCAGTGACTCTTTGTACAGTAGGTCAGGTAAGAAAAATTAAATTAAAAACAAAAAATTATAACATCTGTAATAAAACTAATAGGCCTAAAAAGTAGTATTTTTTAAAAGGAAATTAATACCTTTTAAAATAAGTCAATTAAGAAGAAAATGTAGTAAAATGTATACGGTTTAATAAGGCAGATTAAGTGAAAGTTTTATGTGATTTAATGTAATTCCAAGCAGGGAGTATTTTATTAAATAAGTGTAAGAATATTTCCTAATTCTGGCTCTAGGATAACAAATATTATCCAATGACAGAAGAAGCAATGGTTGTTAGGGCAACAAAATGAAAGAAATCTTGTTGATTTAGACATTCAATTGTTATATCTAAACGAGGACAGTTCAGTCATTAAAAATCGCCAGAAAACCACAAAACCTCATGAATAAAATGATTACAAAGCAACATTAAAATATAACCACTAATTAAAAAGACGGATTGGACGACTTCCTAAACTATCACTTTGAGAATATAAACTACCGGTCTACAAAATTCAAATCAAAAACCTTAAGAAAAATGAACTAAACTTACCACCAAATGAGTTATAAAAGAACCCATGAATAAATGCAGATAATCCAGACCAGGAGAAGTTGAATTGAATAAATACCATACAACAGAAATTAAAGAGAATTAAATTTACCTGCTGAACCTCACTTTTGACTGCAGAGCAAGAACTTAATACTACACTAATTCCATCGGGACCTGTGACCACCAGAAACGAAAAAATCAGCGAAGATTAAGAACTGAACTTTCCATTACATCCCGGGACACTAATAACAACTTTTATTGAGAAGCTGGAGTTGGAAATATTCGAGCCATTCTTCATCACTCGTAGATCTGACATCGTTAGTGGAACACGGCCTGAATGAGTATCTTGTAAACGCTTGGTAAAAACCTGCTTATGTTAATACTTTATATAATATGATTTTAATTTAAATTGTAATACCTAATAACCTGAATTAGCGTTACCTGGCCTTACTAATGGTTAAAAGAATTACTTGTTCCCTGAGATAAGAGATAAACTGAAAATTATAATTAAATTGTAACATAAACCACGAGTTCAATAACAAATCGATTCAGTATTGTATGATCAATATGATGCTTTAATAACCGAAGAAAGCAACTGTCGGAAATTTAAAATAATATAAAATAAAGAATCCTTCTTGTATTTGACGAGTCTGTGTTATTGTAGAATAGTTATTGTATTTCGAATAGGGTGTAATTTACAGGGAAAGAAAGTGATAAAAGCATCGAGTGGAACAACTTAACCTATAAGAACGGGTCATTCGCTAATGACAGCGCTCGATTGCAGACAGATGGTGAATACGGGAGAATAGAGAACCACCTACTCTCTTCACACTCTGCTCTTTTCAATTTAGATAATACATAGTGACTAGGGTTGGAGAAAAATACTGGATTATTCATTATAATAACCATAATATAGCGTTTTTCTCTGGTAAAACACTTAATAACTCATTAACACAGGTCAATGGTCAATAACCGAATAATATCAACCACTTAATAAATAATTTTTTTATAATTAACATTGATTGGCAGGAGATCTCATCTGCAGTAAGATATTACAATTAGGCGAGAGTTTCGAAGTTACATACTCGTATTCAATAGTTATATTACAAATTGGCGCTCAACGAGTGGGCTTTAGTTAAGTAAAAAATCAACTATATCGCTATTACTTAACTGGAGCAGGCAACTATTAGAGGCACAGGAATGCATACAAGAGGTGTTTCTAAAAGGATGGCGAAGGACCAAGAAACGGAAGAAGATAGACGGGAAGAAGAATTAGAGGTAGTTACAGCACCGAAATGGAACAACAGGTGGGCAATAAAGAGGAAGCCAGGGGAGGATTAAATTGGGAAAAATTAATGGAATTAATGAGTAGTATGAAGGAGGATAACAAACAAATGTCAGAAAAGCTAGAAAACAAAATAGACAATATTAACGAAAACTCAAAGAAACAAAACGAAATTTTGAGTGAGAATTTAATCAAACTAATGAATGAGAATTTTGACAAAAATAAAGAGGAAACTGATGAGAATAACCGGCTGATAAATGAAAGATTAAACCAAATTAACGAAAGGCTTGACAGGAACGATGAGAGCTTAAAGCAGATTCAGGAAAATACCAAACAAAGAGACAAAAGAATTGAAAACAATAATAAGGAGTTGCGGCAAATTATAAATGAACAAAACCAAGCGTTGAGGGAAGTCATCAATGAAAGGATTGCAAATGTCAATGAAACACTTAACAAAAGGGTGGATAATTATGAAGAGGAAGTAAGACAGCAAATAACTGAAACTAAGGTGGGTCTAGAAAAGACGGATGAAACCATCATACAACTCAGAGTGGAAGTAGAGGCCAAAATAAATCAAGTAGAAAACAATAACCAAACTAGAATAAAAGAGGTGCAAGCGAAAACCCAAGAAAAATTAAACGAAGTACGAATCAACATAGCCGGAAGAATAGAACGGGTTAACAATGAAATGAAGACAATGAAAATAATGCAAAAACGTCAAAGGAAATTAATGAATATACGGGAAGGATTGGAGATGATTAAAGGGGGATTAGTTAAGCTGCTTAATATACCAATTGCGGAACCAAGAGAAGTAAGGAAATTAAGGAACTCTAAACGAACCACAATTGAGTTCCCAGATGGATTAGAAGGACCGAAAAAGCCAAAACTAACCGAGGAGCATGGAGGATTTATGGAGATTATGTATGAACCATTCGAAAGATTAAGAAATGGTACGGAAGAATCAGCTCGAAAGACGATGGTAAACTTTAGCATGAATGAAAATTTTATAGCGACAAGATGGAAGAACCAGATGATAGTGAGATACGTCACAAGGACGGAAATAATTATACACACTAGAGAAATCCGAACAATCAGTACTGAGGAAATAATGGACCACGGTTAAACAGATTCCAAACAGAATATAGAGGAAAGGGACGGATTTTATGGATACAGAATCAAGCAAATCAAAGGAAAATAATGAGCAACTGATTAAAATATATTAAACTAACTATTAAATGAAATAAACTAATTACACAATACTTAAGAAAAATTATGTGGAATCAATTTAAAAAACCACAAAATTCAAAAATAAGTAAGAACACCTTACTATATAATTCAGAAGAAATTATTTTAAAATAATAAACATAACAAAAGAGAAAGAAGGGTTAGAAATGAGTTAAATGAAGGAAGAATATGCCATACAATTTATGATAAGGAGGAGATTCAGTGTTTAATTGCAGAAGTAAATGGGAGTGAATTAAAAATAGTAGAATACGTATGCTAAAGAATAATTAATTGACAGCACGGAACTAAGAAGAATTTAAAATGAATATTGAACAGCTTTAACTACTATACTGGTGAATAATATGATAAATGGAACTACAGAACAATGAGATAAATAACTATAAAATAGGTTAATTACATTCTGTCAACGTTTCTTAAAATCCTTTTCGGGATAACTCAAGTTTCGACACCAATGGTGTCATCATCAGATCGGATATGAATTAGGTCAAAACATTATTGATGTATATACATCTCGTCAAATATTTTAAGAAATTAAAAACAACACATACATTACACAAATAATAAATAAAATATATATCATAACAAAACAACAATACAACAACGAAATATAAAAACACGCGGCCGCAAACGAACCTGCACATTTTTATATTTCGTTGTTGTATTGTTGTTTTGTTATGATATATATTTTATTTATTATTTGTGTAATGTATGTGTTGTTTTTAATTTTTTAATATCTGACGAGATGTATATACATCAATAATGTTTTGACCTAATTCATATCCGATCTGATGATGACACCATTGGTGTCGAAACTCGAGTTATCCCGAAAAGGATTTTAAGAAACGTTGACAGAAGGTAATTAACCTATTTTATAGTCTTAACCGTTTCTGGAGGCAAGAAAAATGTTTAAAGAGATAAATAAGTTAAGAAAAGTATTAGGATACCTCAAATATAATCAAAAATAATAGTAATCATCCCTTGAATATAGGTTTGTAGCGAAGGAGCTACCTTATAAGGAATAATTTTATTATATGTATTGTGTTGTGATAGTGCAACGTTTATTTTTTTTCTGGACAGAGATGAAGTTCCTCTGATCTCAGAAGATATAGTTAGGGAAACGGAGAGTAATGGAAGCCAATAGTGCCCCTCTGATTCCGTACCAACTATGATATTAGGGAAAAATGTTAGGGAAATATAGTATTTTAGGGATTATACACCCAGCGAGGTAATTAAATATAAATATGATAATAATAAATGATGGCGTAATAAGCTAGAAGAAGTTATGAGTTCCAGAGAAAAGGACAGGTCTACAACTGAGGGAGGTACCAGTAGAGAATTAATGACCAGATCTACAATGAGTGTCAACACAGTTTTCCAGTGCAATTAAAAGTTTAAAGAATAGAAAGAGAAAATAAACCCCAAAGAACCCATTGACTTGCGTATTAAAACAGAAACAATGAAAAACTGAAACCATTATAAATTGATAATTTTATTAAATAAATATTCCAAGGCATGACGAACTATAAGCTTATTTTAACTAAACTTTATTCAGCCAAAATAAACTTCTTTCGGAGGGGGAGTATTATGTAACGTAACAAAGTTAAGGTTCCCGACGGTACATAAAAAACTTTGTCAAAATAACTGAAACAATGCCCAAGGTATGCCACAATTAAGTACAAGAGGGCCAATCTCACCTAAAAAATGCATTAATGATACCTAGTAAGGTTACTAGGTAATAAAATATTGAAAGTGTACCTAAATATAAAATATGGAATGAGCAGTGTAAAATGTAAACTATAAACACTGTGTCTAATGGGATGAGTTTACTGTGTATGAGTTTGAATATAATAGACTGTTCAAATAATATTTAATGTTTTATAAAAGGTATTTGTTGTTGTACTTTATCATGATATTGTGTTTACATGATATTTATTTTGTGTTTTGTATGTAGTAAGTGTGCAGCCATTGCTTTAAGGAAGTACTAAGTAATGGGTACTCATTTCATCCATGTTAAACTTGTATTTAAGTATTTAAATACAAGTATATTCATTACGTATGGTATTATGTCAAGTGTATTTACTTTAAATAATTAATGAAGATGTTTTAAAATAATATTTGTAAACTTGGCCAGGAAGACAATAAGTGTTAATAAGTTGTCAAGTGGTCATTATAATTATGTTAAAAACCAAGGAAGGGTTCAATGATGAACTAAATAATAATAATGAATTGAAATCAGGAAATTAAAATTGAAATAATGGGCCATAAGCCAGTGACGCTTTGTACAGTAGGTCAGGTAAGAAAAATTAAATTAAAAACAAAAAATTATAACATCTGTTATAAAACTAATAGGCCTAAAAAGTAGTATTTTGTAAAAGGAAATTAATACCTTTTAAAATAAGTCAATTAAGAAGAAAATGGTAGTAAAATGTATACAGTTTAATAAGGCAGATTAAGTGAAAGTTTTATGTGATTTAATGTAATTCCAAGCAGGGAGTATTTTATTAAATAAGTGTAAGAATATTTCCTAATTCTGGCTCTAGGATAGCAAATATTATCCAATGACAGAAGAAGCAATGGTTGTTAGGGCAACAAAATGAAAGAAATCTTGTTGATTTAGACATTCAATTGTTATATCTAAACAAGGACAGTTCAGTCATTAAAAATCGCCAGAAAACCACAAAACCTCATGAATAAAATGATTACAAATCAACATTAAAATATAATCACTAATTAAAAAGACGGATTGGACGACTTCCTAAACTATCACTTTGAGAATATAAACTACCGGTCTACAAAATTCAAATCAAAAACCTTAAGAAAAATGAACTAAACTTACCACCAAATGAGTTATAAAAGAACCCATGAATAAATGCAGATAATCCAGACCAGGAGAAGTTGAATTGAATAAATACCATACAACAGAAATTAAAGAGAATTAAATTTACCTACTGAACCTCACTTTTGACTGCAGAGCAAGCAAGAACTTAATACTACACTAATTCCATCGGGACCTGTGACCACCAGAAATGAAAAAATCAGCGAAGATCAAGAACTGAACTTTCCATTACATCCCGGGACACTAATAACAACTTTTATTGAGAAGCTGGAGTTGGAAATATTCGAGCCATTCTTCATCACTCGTAGATCTGACATC
This sequence comes from Magicicada septendecula, assembly GCA_034769895.1. NCBI lineage: Eukaryota > Metazoa > Arthropoda > Insecta > Hemiptera > Cicadidae > Magicicada > Magicicada septendecula. The sequence continues at coordinate 905,824,964 of CM068367.1, read as the reverse complement.
GTTAGTGGAACACGGCCTGAATGAGTATCTTGTAAACGCTTGGTAAAAACCTGCTTATGTTAATACTTTAAATAATAAGATTTTAATTTAAATTGTAATACCTAGTAACATGAATTTAAATTACCTGGCCTTATTAATGGTTAAAAGAATTACTTGTTCCCTGGGATAAGAGATAAACTGAAAATTATAATTAAATTGTAACATAAACCACGAGTTCAATAACAAATCGATTCGGTATTGTATGATCAATATGATGCTTTAATAACCGAAGAAAGCAACTGTCGGAAATTTAAAATAATATAAAATAAAGAATCCTTCTTGTATTTGACGAGTCTGTGTTATTGTAGAATAGTTATTGTATTTCGAATAGGGTGTAATTTACAGGGAAAGAAAGTGATAAAAGCGTCTAGTGGAATAACTTAACCTATAAGAACAGGTCATTCGCTAATGACAGCGCTCGATTGCAGACAGATGGTGAATACGGGAGAATAGAGAACCACTTACTCTCTTCACACTCCGCTCTTTTCAATTTAGATAATACATAGCGACTAGGGTTGGAGAAAAATACTGGATTATTCATTATAATAACCATAATATAGCGTTTTTCTCTGGTAAAACACAGGTCGATGTTAAAACTCATTAACACAGGTCGATGGTCAATAACCGAATAATATCAACCACTTAATAAATATTTTTTTTATAATTAACATTGATTGGCAGGAGATCTCATCTGCAGTAAGATATTACAATAAGGCGAGAGTTTTGAAGTTACATACTCGTATTCAATAGTTTTATTACAAATTGGTGCTCAACGAGTGGGCTTTAGTTAAGTAAAAAATCAACTATATCGCTATTACTTAACTGGAGCAGGCAACTATTAGAGGCACAGGAATGCATACAAGAGGTGTTTCTAAAAGGATGGCGAAGGACCAAGAAACGGAAGAAGATAGACGGGAAGAAGAATTAGAGGTAGTTACAGACACCGAAATGGAACAACAGGCAGGCGATAAAGAGGAAGCCAGGGGAGGATTAAATTGGGATAAATTAATGGAATTAATGAGTAGTATGAAGGAGGATAACAAACAAATGTCAGAAAAGCTAGAAAACAAAATAGACAATATTAACGAAAACTCAAAGAAACAAAACGAAATTTTGAGTGAGAATTTAATCAAACTAATGAATGAGAATTTTGACAAAAATAAAGAGGAAATTGATGAGAATAACCAGCTGAGAAATGAAAGATTAAACCAAATTAACGAAAGGCTTGACAGGAACGATGAGAGCTTAAATCAGATTCAGGAAAATACCAAACAAAGAGACAAAAGAATTGAAAACAATAATAAGGAGTTGCGGCAAATTATAAATGAACAAAACCAAGCGCTGAGGGAAGTCATCAATGAAAGGATTGCAAATGTCAATGAAACACTTAACAAAAGGGTGGATAATTATGAAGAGGAAGTAAGACAGCAAATAACTGAAACTAAGGTGGGTCTAGAAAAGACGGATGAAACCATCATACAACTCAGAGTGGAAGTAGAGGCCAAAATAAATCAAGTAGAAAACAATAACCAAACTAGAATACAGGAGGTACAAGCGAAAACCCAAGAAAAATTAAACGAAGTACGAATCAACATAGCCGGAAGAATAGAACGGGTTAACAATGAAATGAAGACAATGAAAATAACGCAAAAACGTCAAAGGAAATTAATGAATACATGGGAAGGATTGGAGATTATTAAAGTGGGATTAGTTAAGCTGCTTAATATACCAATTGCGGAACCGAGAGGAGTAAGGCAATTAAGAAACTCTAAACGAACCACAATTGAGTTCCCAGATGGATTAGAAGGACCGAAAAAGCCAAAACTAACCGAGGAGCATGGAGGATTTATGGAGATTATGTATGAACCATTCGAAAGATTAAGAAACGGTACGGAAGAATCAGCTCGAAAGACAATGGTAAACTTTAGCATGAATGAAAATTTTATAGCGACAAGATGGAAGAACCAGATGATAGTGAGATACGTCACAAGGACGGAAATAATTATACACACTAGAGAAATCCGAACAATCAGTACTGAGGAAATAATGGACCACGGTTAAACAGATTCCAAACAGAATATATAGAAAAGGGACGGATTTTATGGATACAGAATCAAGCAAATCAAAGGAAAATAATGAGCAACTGATTAAAATATATAAACTAACTATTAAATGAAATAAACTAATTACACAATACTTAAGAGAAATTATGTGGAATCAATTTAAAAAAGACAAAATTCAAAAATAAGTAAGAACACCTTACTATATAATTCAGAAGAAATTATTTTAAAATAATAAACATAACAAAAGAGAAAGAAGGGTTAGAAATGATTTAAATGAAGGAAGAATATGCCATACAATTTATGATAAGGAGGAGATTCAGTGTTTAATTGCAGAAGTAAATGGGAGTGAATTAAAAATAGTAGAATACGTATGCTAAAGAATAATTAATTCACAGCACGGAACTAAGAAGAATTTAAAATGAAAATTGAACAGCTTTAACTACTATACTGGTGAATAATATGATAAATGGAACTACAGAACAACGAGATAAATAAGTTAAGAAAAGTATTAGGATACCTCAGAAATAATAGTAATCATCCCTTGAATATAGGTTTGTAGCGAAGGATCTACCTTATAGGTAATAATTTTATTATATGTATTGTGTTGTGATAGTGCAACGTTTATTTTTTTTCTGGACAGAGATGAAGTTCCTCTGATCTCAGAAGATATCGTTAGGGAAACGGCAGAGTAATGGAAGCCAATAGTGCCCCTCTGATTCTGTACCAACTATGATATTAGGGAAAAATGTTAGGGAAATATAGTATTTTAGGGATTATACACCAAACGAGGTAATTAGATATAAATATGATAATAATAAATGATGGCGTAATAAGCTAGAAGAAGTTATGAGTTCCAGAGAAAAGGACAGGTCTACAACTGAGGGAGGTACCAGTAGAGAATTAATGACCAGATCTACAATGAGTGTCAACACAGTTTTCCAGTGCAATTAAAAGTTTAAAGAATAGAAAGAGAAAATAAACTCCAAAGAACCCATTGACTTGCGTATTAAAACAGAAACAATGAAAAACTGAAACCATTATAAATTGATAATTTTATTAAATATATATTCCAAGGCATGACGAACTATAAGTTTATTTTAACTAAACTTTATTCAGCCAAAATAAACTTCTTTCGGAGGGGGAGTATTATGTAACGTAACAAAGTTAAGGTTCCCGACGGTACATAAAAAACTTTGTCAAAATAACTGAAACAATGCCCAAGGTATGCCACAATTAAGAACAAGAGGGCCAATCTCACCTAAAAAATGCATTAATGATACCTAGTAAGGTTACTAGGTAATAAAATATTGAAAGTGTACCTAAATATAAAATATGGAATGAGCAGTGTAAGATGTAAACTATAAACACTGTGTCTAATGGGATGAGTTTACTGTGTATGAGTTTGAATATAATAGACTGTTCAATTAATATTTAATGTTTTATAAAAGGTATTTGTTGTTGTACTTTATCATGATATTGTGTTTACATGATATTTATTTTGTGTTTTGTATGTAGTAAGTGTGCAGCCATTGCTTTAAGGAAGTACTAAGTAATGGGTACTCATTTCATCCATGTTAAACTTGTATTTAAGTATTTAAATACAAGTATATTTATTACGTATGGTATTATGTCAAGTGTATTTACTTTAAATAATTAATGAAGATGTTTTAAAATAATATTTGTAAACTTGGCCAGAAGACAATAAGTGTTAATAAGTTGTCTAGTGGTCATTATAATTATGTTAAAAACCAAGGAAGGGTTCAATGATGAACTAAATAATAATAATGAATTGAAATCAGGAAATTAAAATTGAAATAATGGGCCATAAGCCAGTGACGCTTTGTACAGTAGGTCAGGTAAGAAAAATTAAATTAAAAACAAAAAATTATAACATCTGTTATAAAACTAATAGGCCTAAAAAGTAGTATTTTGTAAAAGGAAATTAATACCTTTTAAAATAAGTCAATTAAGAAGAAAATGTAGTAAAATGTATACAGTTTAATAAGGCAGATTAAGTGAAAGTTTTATGTGATTTAATGTAATTCCAAGCAGGGAGTATTTTATTAAATAAGTGTAAGAATATTTCCTAATTCTGGCTCTAGGATAACAAATATTATCCAATGACAGAAGAAGCAATGGTTGTTAGGGCAACAAAATGAAAGAAATCTTGTTGATATAGACATTCAATTGTTATATCTAAACGAGGACAGTTCAGTCATTAAAAATCGCCAGAAAACCACAAAACCTCATGAATAAAATGATTACAAATCAACATTAAAATATAATCACTAATTAAAAAGACGGATTGGACGACTTCCTAAACTATCACTTTGAGAATATAAACTACCGGTCTACAAAATTCAAATCAAAAACCTTAAGAAAAATGAACTAAACTTACCACCAAATGAGTTATAAAAGAACCCATGAATAAATGCAGATAATCCAGACCAGGAGAAGTTGACTTGAATAAATACCATACAACAGAAATTAAAGAGAATTAAATTTACCTACTGAACCTCACTTTTGACTGCAGAGCAAGCAAGAACTTAATACTACACTAATTCCATCGGGACCTGTGACCACCAGAAACGAAAAAATCAGCGAAGATCAAGAACTGAACTTTCCATTACATCCCGGGACACTAACAACAACTTTTATTGAGAAGCTGGAGTTGGAAATATTCGAGCCATTCTTCATCACTCGTAGATCTGACATCGTTAGTGGAACACGGCCTGAATGAGTATCTTGTAAACGCTTGGTAAAAACCTGCTTATGTTAATACTTTATATAATAAGATTTTAATTTAAATTGTAATACCTAGTAACCTGAATTTGCATTACCTGGCCTTACTAATAGTTAAAAGAATTACATGTACCCTGGGATAAGAGATAAACTGAAAATTATAATTAAATTGTAACATAAACCACGAGTTCAATAACAAATCGATTCGGTATTGTATGATCGATATGATGCTTTAATAACCGAAGAAAGCAACTGTTGGAAATTTAAAATAATATAAAATAAAGAATCCTTCTTGTATTTGACGAGTCTGTGTTATTGTAGAATAGTTATTGTATTTCGAATAGGGTGTAATTTACAGGGAAAGAAAGTGATAAAAGCGTCGAGTGGAACAACTTAACCTATAAGAACGGGTCATTCGCTAATGACAGCGCTCGATTGCAGACAGATGGTGAATACGGGAGAATAGAGAACCACTTACTCTCTTCACACTCCACTCTTTTCAATTTAGATAATACATAGCGACTAGGGTTGGAGAAAAATACTGGATTATTCATTATAATAACCATAATATAGCTTTTTTCTCTGGTAAAACACTTAATAACTCATTAACACAGGTCAATGGTCAATAACCGAATAATATCAACCACTTAATAAATAATTTTTTTATAAATAACATTGATTCGCAGGAGATCTCATCTGCAGTAAGATATTACAATTAGGCGAGAGTTTCGAAGTTACATACTCGTATTCAATAGATTTATTACAATATAAATTTAATAGCCTAACCAGAAGAAACCACAAAGATGTCAATAATAGTGATTATAAAAAATTCATTAATGAAACTCTGATAATTAATGAATTTTTCCACTAGATGGCAACAGCTACCAATATTGAAGCTATAGTTGTTTCTATAACCAACAGATGGAGAAGTGTTGGTAACCAATTGGTGTATTTCATTGTTATAGGTATGGATGGATTTTTATTATTTATCATATTTTAATGTTTTCTTCATTTTGTGCACAAGCTTGTTTAAAAATACTCTATGTTTACCACTGGCCATGTCTATATTAATAAATGGAAGTATAACGTTGTATGTATGCATATGTAAGGATATAAAAATGATAAAGGCATGACACATGCTAGAAACTTCAAATAGATACCAGGAAGCTGGGGGTTACTTGGGTATGTCCAAAATTCCTAGAAAAATTAAAAATTTCCAAAACTCCAAGGAAGCCGAGCTTAGGGGTTCAAAAAAGTGGCTTAGAAGAAACAAAATCACATACTGTAACCATTTTTTAGTCCAGTGAGGAACTTTCTCCCAAAGCAATGACCTATAGTTTTTTTTTTGCTCAAAAGTTTCCTGAAAGTCCAAATACATTTTAAAATCTAAACCTGTGAAAATGTTGAAGAAAATTTTCGGGATATTAAAGATGTAAGCAGACAACCTCAAGGTCCAGCAAAGCTCATGGGTACCCCATTATTTAAACTCTGTCACTTATTTATCTATACCCTACCACTTTAAATGAATGTGTATTTTAAATAACAGTTCTCATAAAGATTTTAAAGAAATTGGTAAGCCTTTCCATTTTTGATCCCATTGGTCCCCCCTTCAATAAGTATGCCCCTGAATGGTCAATCTAGAGATCTAATTAGGTTATTCATAGGCCAACGCAGTTCCATGGATAACTTTAGTAGTTAGTTATTCATAACTTATCTTAGTAATTACTTGTTGAGTTCTTTTTTATTCTGTTCATTATTTTTTGCATTTGTTATTTTCTTCTATTCTTTGGGATTCTGTTTCATTAGCCGTTCAATTTAAACATTTAGGTTTTTCCATTTATATTCAGTACTGCAGCTTATTCATATTTAATACCACAGCTTATTTTACTTTACTGCATTGTTTTCATTTGCATTCATTACTGTAGCATAGTTTTTTGATTTTTATTCAGTATTGTGGTTTTTGGTTATTCATAGACCAGCTCAGTTCCGTAGCTTACGTCAGTAATTTTAAGTAATTTCATACTTGCTGGACAATGGAGAAAGTCAAATTACAGAGGGGATCGCTAGCTGAACTCCATGTTGTTCCTATGCAGAGTGATGTGCTTATTCCATGCGTTCCGTGTCCATGGCAATGCTGAACACCATGGCACATGGTGGTGAGGGATGAACTGTATGTCATGTCGTGGACAGGTCACAGGAGTATAGCATGCATACACACCGCAGATGATATGCCGACACATTTGCAGAAGCCACGAGTAAACACGGTACTTTTGACTCTGCTTGTGAGATGCATATCGCCCGGTTACAAGTTCGACTTATGTGATGACAGAGTATGTGTTTTATCTTATGGGTAAGGCACTACAACAAAAAGTTTGAACTTTTCTGAAAGCCCATGCGGTGGGCATTTTGATGTGTATGAGGAGTGAAGTGGACAAACCTCCAATGTCCCTCAGCCAGACACTTTTCCTCTTCCACCTAAGCAGATGGGCAGGCCCCCAAAAGTGAAACCCGGCCCGAAAAATAGTAGGCCTACCCTACAGGCCTCTTTAAAAGTTCTCGAAAGATTGAAAGAAGGCTTGGAGATTCTAAAACAGAAGGGAAAAAGAAAAGAGACTCAAATAATTCAGGAAGAGGAACAAAAGGAGACTTGAGAGTGAGATAGAAAAAAGGGAGATGAGAATAAACAACTTTTAAAAAAAAGAAAATGAAACTTGTGAATGAGGAAGAGGAAAGAAAGAGATTAGAAAATTTAAGAAAGCAAAATATAAAGATAAAAGAGAAGGAAATTAATGTGGAAAGAGAGATAATAGCAAACAGTTTAAGAGTGCTGAGCAAAAAGAGAATAGAGAATGAAACTAAAGAAGAAGAGAGATAAGACTGGATGAATTAAAAATGGACTACAAAATAGAGTGTAAAATGAGACTGAGCTTGAGCACCAGAAATGTCATCACTTTGGGGAGTCAAGAAAGGATTCCATTATGGCCCAAGTTTGGCTTATGGCTCTGACCCAGCTGTTGTAATTAGGAGAATGGCAGTAGCCTGTCAGGACTGTAAACCTCTTAAGTGGTGTAATAAGCCTCCTTGAACCTTCTGCCTTAAAGGGAAAGTACAGCTGGAGAAAGTCCACAAACCTCTGTAGATCCCTCTAACCGGTGCTCATCCCCACTTTAATGATTTTCTTGACAACACCAGAAAGTATAATTCAGCTTTCCAAATGACATCAATCAGTGCTCAAATCATTCAGCATGGGAAATTCATGGCGACATTTGAGGTGCAGGGACAAGTTTATAACCTTACAGGATCTCCTTTACCACCTGTTGACAAACCTAAATCCAAGTTTTTACAGATATATTTTACAGACGACAACAAGACAGACTGGCATTGTAAAAACAACCCAGGTCTCATACTTAGTCTGGTAAAATATCTGTAAACTATGTTACACAATAATAACACCTTCGTCTGCAGCTTTAAAACCATTCTGGAAAACAACCCATCTGGAGATCTGTTAGTCATCAATCGCACTAAGTCCTTCACAACTCTCACAAAGGATGTTTCAGTGCCCCACCACATGCAACAAAGTGGCAGCGTTAATACTAGGGCATCAATTTGAATGGAGGGACGTCTTACTTAACACCAAGGACAGCAAACTGACAAAAATTTCTGAGACAAGTCATATGACACCCTCCAATATCCTCTGCTCTTCTGGAAACAATGGACACCATTTTCTAATGAAACTCGGTGATGGCAAGAACAAAGTTTCACCTATGAACTTCTATGCGTATGGCTCATGATTCACCCAGTTCAACTGACTACATTATTTTATAAGATTATGGAGTCAGTTCTTAGTACATATGTACGTCAAAATACGTCAAATCTGTATTGCTAAGTGTAAAATATTAATTTATAGCTTAAATTAATTATGAAATGTAACTTATAAATTAATTTATAGGTAAAAAGGTTTGTATTATACTAAAAATTACTCATAATATATTTATTCATTGACATATAAGCACTGAAATTTGTTTCCAAAGTTTAAAATACTGTTAAAATTAAAATTGGGAGTTCAATTTAAAAGAAATCAGAGGAAATGATTGATCCCAGAGGCGAGGATTGGCTTCTGCCTGCCATGGTCGCGTGCTACTAATGCTCGTATGCAAGGGTACAATTTAAAACCATGCAAAACAACCAAGTGCGACTAAGTGGCGCCAAGAGTGGCCCGCGTATCAGCAGCCTTAAGAACATATTGGGAGGGGGGGGTGAGTCCCCACCATGGTACCATAGCTGTTTGCCTCACTCTTCCTAAGACAATATTTAGTACATAATGATGTGATTTTTGCTTATAAGAACCAATTTTCCCACATCAATATTACGTATACAACATTTTCAGAACTGTACCCAGACAAAGGAAACAGCAAGAATTGTTCAGTGTCTTAAAAGGAACATCATAATTTTATTGAAAAGGGCAAAAATTAAATATGAACAATTTGACTTTACATTTTAGGACTGCTACATTTCTTCAATGAAATTACAAGCTTACAAAGTGCTAGTAACAGCTTTATAACTTTTTTTACTTTACCAGTGTGTGTGTGTGGGGTCTTGTGAAAGATTGTTTTTTAAACTTAATCTGGTCAAGTCTTATGTAAGATCAATTCAAACAGAGTATCAGATCTGATGATACTTATAATTATTGAAAACATTATTGCTTTATCTAAGCACCATTTACAATTTAAAAATCAATGTTAAATAAAAATTTTTTTTTAATCCATTAATTCTGTGATACTCTGTGATCACGGCTAAATCCTAAAATCTTTCTGTATACACAAAATAAGATAATATTAATTAGGGGTAGATGGTGGGTGTTTAAAAGTTAGTGGTGACCCACGTGACTACTATTCACTCTTATATGCTGTCTCAGTGTTCACATAGTCACTGGGTATGGAGTTCAATGTCCCTAGCCACCCCGCAGAATAGAGCTGAATCTCTTAGTGTAGAAGGAAGTTCATACCCCTACAGCGGCTTAATACGCTGCAGTAGTTATACTGTGTTCACTGTACTATAACCATTGTCTATTTTTGCAGTATCAGCTCCTACCACTCCATATTATTACGTTACAGCATATTTGATCATGTAGTTACTGTATGGTACCTACTCAAATTTCTTATTTTCTTATGGTGATATATAATGTTACGTATGCTACTCTGTTTAATTACTTCATAATTTAAAACTATAAAATAACAAGTTTAATTTTATTTTTCAATGGTGTTGCTAATTTTCAATTGCAAGCTTTCATATATATTGGAATGCAAATAGTTAAACCAACAGAATAAGGAAAAAGCATATTCAAATGTGCTATCATAGAAATCCATAGGTAGGCATTAAGTTACTTAATGCATTGTACCTTACCTTACGCCTAAGTTGCCTATGGTGTTGTAGTTGAAAGTGAGTCAAGATTGAAAAAGTGGAGGGGGAATTGATTTCTGGCTACTTAAAATTTGCAAAATTGCATGATTCACCATTAGTTTATAGAGATATAATAACTGACTTTGTAGTGCTTAAGGTCAGTAAAGTTAAATTTTAAACTGCCTCAAATTAAATATTTGTTATTACGACTCTAGTCGTAAGCATAACTTGGGGCCTGACTTGGGTCCCATATAATAAAATGTAATATAGAGTTCTAGCCCACTGAATATGGATGGTCTTGCTTTATAAGCAACTGTTTGATGGTCCACTTTCTTCTAATAAATTATCCTTGTTTGTCATATCTGCATTATAAGAATGTGAGGATGTGCTAGTCCTGGATAATATAGAAATGTCAGTCTCCACACCCCTAACTTGTTGGTCTGCTTGTATGACACTGCTGGTTATGATAATGCTGTTGAAGAAGATGGGTAATGATCATAATAGTGACAGTGCTCTTCAGTATTCACTCCCATTTTTGGCTTCTTCTCAAAAAAATTAAGTAGACTTAGTCTTCTGCATTTCTTACCTCCATTACCAGCACTTAGGAACCTACAAACCAAAGTAAATAATCACAGCAATAAGGACATTAATAAAGTGGTGTATACATTTAATGGAGCACTGTACATAATTCCACTTATATCAGTAATTGTTAACAAATAATAATGGTACCAAATGGCAAAGTATCTGTCAAGTACCTGGCTGAAGGAAACTAGAGAGGACTCTAATAGATGTCTGTATATAGAGGTCTCTCTCTCTCTCTCTCTCTCTCTCTCTATATATATATATATTGTAACCACCCCTTCCCTTAAGTTTATGTGCCTTATCTAGTTTATTTTTGGAATTGGAAGTTTTCGTAATGTGTTTTGCAAACGTAAATGGTGTCGTTCGGAAGCGTCTGGTAGCCTGTGTGCCTTACCTGTCCCTTCTCACTCTTTCGTAATTCCGGATAGGCGCCAAATTGTTTTTCGTGAAAACAATTAAAAGTTTTTATTTGTATAGTTTGATATTGCACTATTGTAAATTCGAATCGCTCGCCGTCTGGCTTGTTACTGATTCTCATCTGAGTGGGGGAAAACGTGTTGCCAACTTGAGACAACATTGGTTATGTTGACCCACTGCTAGTAAACAAAACATGCATAATATTCTTTACAAGTAAATAATGGACAGTTGTTATCGGTACACACTCTTTTATTAGGCTTTTGACTGGTTATTTTTTTGTTAACGCTTCATAAAATTAATAATTTATACAATGATTTTAGCCTCGGCAATATTCGCTCAATCAGTGGATCGCTGGGTTGGCAGTACAATGTTTATATTAGCTGCAAGACAGTGTGGTTATTATTTTACAAAATAAATCTGCCTATAGGGTTCTTTTAAGTATGAAACAGAGGTTTATCTAACAAGATAACAAAGTTAGAACATATCATTTAAAGTACGTGATCATTAAAAATAAACAAGGTTTACTATAAATTAAATATTGTGGTGTTGAATTGTGACAGTGTCGTTGGTGTATACATAGGTTATCATTTGGTCATTCAGTGTTTACAAAGTTACTTTTTTATTTTATCAATCCTTGAAAATACCTTCAGTGATAGTGAGAGTTTTATCATTTAGTTATAATTTTGTGAAAGAGAATTTGTCTTTTTTATAAATCAATAAATTCAGCAATACTCAACGTTAGTAGATAAAAGATGTATTGTCAGTCGTCCAAGTGGTGTAATGGGTTGACGTCGGTTCTTCCTTCTTCAGTCTTGGGCTTCGGGAATGGTTGGCGTCTTCTTCTGGTCGGATTCCATATATTTTTTAGTGATCTAGATTAATTCCGCGCTGGTCCTTGATATAGTTTGGTTGGAATGTCCTCTCGTCAGTTATTCTGGTCCTTCTTCATCGGCTTATGGGCACTTATACTGTTTTAGAGTTAAAAATTTGTGCCCTTCACGGCGTGGCTTCTCTCCAGTTTAGCGTCACTACAGTTATTATTGTTCCTAACTGAAAATTAGTCAATACACGGCTGTTGTCATGGTAACTCACAATTTTTGATTGGCTGAAATTGGCTTGAGATCATTGTTAAGATATTTGAATTTTTATTTAAAATGGTCACAGATCTTCTAAATGTAATTAATCTTCAGTACTCCCTTTTTAGTAGTAAATATTATTACCACTGTTCATATTTTGGCTCAAGGATTAATTTGACATCCAATACTACAGTATTTACTTAGGTATCAACATTTTGACAGTTTTGTGGATTTTATTTAATTATACTGTTTTCTTAATTTACATTATTATCATAATATTCCTGCCTTAACATGATAGTCTAATTGTATTTCATAGTTTATGTGGCTTAGTCTTACTAATGTCAGTGTTTAATTCTAAAATTTGAAGTCTTTTGTAGTTTTTGACTGTTGGGAATCTGCCTAGGCTTAGATAGCAATTCACTATTTTTTTCTTTAATTACTGAGATTACATTTTATTCTCCCCTTGTATGGGTCCTGATTGTTTTAATACATGATTCTGTTTATTTGCTCAATGTTTATGTCTGTTCCAGTAATTGTGTGTGATTTTATTGGTTTCATATGTTAATTTGTATACTGTCATAACTGCCTTTTAGTGTCATTGTATCTGACTGTATTTATTTTATTTCTTGTTTATTGCATCATAACATAGCATCTTATGGTTTTAACAATTCCCATAGATATAATTTTTATTCATTAAAACATAATTATTTACCTTTTATTATCCACTCATACTCTTCAGTGGGTAATAATTATTTTATAGTATCATTAAAAGAAAATAAACATATAAACCTTAATTAATTATTTTGATTATTATAGAAAATCCTTATTACTAAGCTTATCTGACACTGTTTTATTAACTAATGGTACCTAATACCATTTCACTATGTCTTATTAACTCTTATCATGATTATTCATTGTTTTTATCCCTTAATATTACTGACATTTTCTATATGGTGAATAGACACACTGATAGTCTATCTTTCTTACTTTCCTAATAATCTTAATAGTCATTTGTTACATTAATTGACACACATTTAAAACCATGATAATCAGTTATCACTAAAGCTAACTTAATTTTAACACTATTAGTTTATTTAGTTACATTTTGGGTGTCCACTCACATTGGCCTCTCAACTATCACAGTCCTTCCTACGTTTGACCATTATCAGATCTCACTCATTTATAACTTATAACCTAGTTTATGCACTTATAAACTTTGATTACGGTTTTATCCGTGTTTGTCACTTTTTAATGGGGTTTATTCTCACTTCGGGGTATTAACACTAACACTTTGCACTCAATCTTGTTTTAGGGTTACTGGTGGGTAAAGATTAGTGTATTGCTTATTCAAAACTCTCTTTCTTAAATTTATTTTAAAATGTTCATCCTCCTTACAATTTATAATCTCTCACTCTGTGTGGTTTGACTATACATGATATGTTTGTGTCGTGCTAATGTGATTTGTCCTAGTTTACTCTATTTGTTTGGGTTAGTGTACCCTTCTATATCTCAAGTCCTTAACAATTAATATTTTTAACTTGTCTGTCTGTACATTTATTATTATCATATACAATTTCATTAGTTAGTCTTTTTCATTGGTTTAACATTAGTTTTGTATTCTTTCTGGGCTCACTTTATTTTGCCATAGTTTACATGTCACTTCCTTGCTGTTGTGGCTGATTATACTTTCACACTTCCATGCTAATTCTTTGTTCATTATTATTCTTATTATTACTACACTCTTGTGGTAGTGTGGTGGCTAGTTCTAGTTCGCTTACAGTTATCATTATTTATATTATTCTTGGTTTATGGGGCTGGTTCTACTCTCTCACTTACCATCTATTGGGCTACTCAGGTTAAATCGCTATGTATTACTGTATTTAACATTTGGTTTGTTTGTTTGTTACTTCTTTATTATTAGAGGTTACTGTTCTGACTACCTGGATATGTCTGATCGTGTTATTATTTTGAGTTACCCATTCCTTTAATCTCTGATTCATCCCTTTTTTATTTTAGTGTTAATGATTAAACAATTTATCTTGTCATGTTTTCTTCATTATTGTTAGGTGAAGATATGTACCATTACATATTATATATATATATATATTGTAAGAAAACCCTTTATGTGACTGTAATCCTTTCAAGTCCCACTGTTTAGGTTAGCCACTTGGTCACCAGACCGCTGTATGCCGGTCGTTACAAAAGAATAAAATGTATACGGAAAATTCACTAATTATAGAATTTTCAAATAATAAAATAATTTTGTTTATGTTTATAGAGGTATGTATAAGAGATAAATCTGTTTTTTAAAAGGTTCTGGTAAAATTTTAATAACAGGTAGGTATTTATTGACCGTCGGGCACTTCTTGAAGATTTGCACCAAGTCTGGAGTTAAATAGATTAACTCCAGGTAATAATCGATTGGTGACTTTTCTGACTGGTCCTATATCTTGTTCAAAATAGAATATATTCTTCTCACTTAAGTCCTTCAGCCTTATAAATACCCTTAAATTACCCTGTGAAATAAGTACAGATACAAAATAATGGAAATATAAAGATTTATTTACAATTTTAAATAAATAATCGATATTTTATCGATGGAGAGCAATTATCGACTCTGTCTCAGGAATTATCGATTGTGTCATACAGAACAAAATTTTATGTTATATTATATTAAAAGACAGGTTCTTTGAGCGATTAGAATTAATAGTCAGAGAAGGGTGACGAGAAAGTATAACATTAAAAATTAAAAATAATTACAATAATTACTATTCAATAGTATTTAAATAAATTCAGAATATAATATTTGAATATAAATGTTTTGTCAAACCAATGAAGACTGATGTGACGTCAGTGACTGCGATGTAGTAAGCAGATTTCGTTTTCAAGATGGCCGCTACTCGAGTTGGACTAAGTCACAGCATATGCGTGGTGTCAGAAAATCACAATAAAATTCCTTTTATTAAGGTTTAAAATGTCCCCGCACTGGTGTAATATGTCTGTTAATCTATTTGGTGTATTCTGGTGAAGTGTGCTGTGTAAACTGGTGTTAGTTAGTTTATTT
Organism: Magicicada septendecula; assembly: GCA_034769895.1. NCBI lineage: Eukaryota > Metazoa > Arthropoda > Insecta > Hemiptera > Cicadidae > Magicicada > Magicicada septendecula. Next base: position 905,809,581 of record CM068367.1, on the reverse strand, counting down.
TCTATGTGTTCAACTTCTGCGGTTACGTTTTCAAGTTATGGTTAGGAATTTCAGAATATATCAGTTGAGATATAGTGTTTTACTTGTTTCTATCACTCGTATTATGTAGTTAAGCGTTTGTTTTCACTATTGTCGTGAATGTATTAACAGCTTTAGCTTTTAAAAGTGTTTAATTCGCCTAACTCTCGTTTCACTGATTTCAATGGCTAAACACTAGTATCATTTTCAATTCGATTTTAAGAAACGTTCTTCACACAACTGTCCAGCTTGATATTCAACAAAAGACTAATTAACTTGGTCATAATTCTTGCCCAGTTAATCTTTGAAAAAGTATTGTTAATATTTTTCGACTTCCCATACATATGATAAAATATTACATTATGTATGGAATTTATCTATTTTATTCCTCACTTTTATGAATTATTAACCTTATTATTGGTTTAATCATCTCATTCCCTTTAAATTGATGTATTATAGTCCATATCTGTAGATATTTTGTGGAAATTAACAAATTTCTTTACTTTATGGAAATATAGGCTCAAAATTGGATTTCCGTCTTTATACAAAATCCCCTCCATTTAAATATTATTAATACTATTATAATAAATTTTAATTAGTCATATTCCTCTTCCTTTCCTTAAATACATATAAATTACACCTTTGAACTGGTTTGTTGTGTTAATCTGTAAATTTGACATTGCTCTTTAAAATTAATTAATTTATATAATTTGACAATTTACAAAATGTTAAGGTATATTTCCTTATTATCATTTTAATTCATAGGATCATTCCTAGTAGTGGTTAATTGTGTTATCTTATATAAATCTTGGTAGTTTACAGGATTTATAAGTGAATTATACTATTTTATATTGGTTCTCTGATTTCACCAAATGGCCTAGATTTTAGAATTTTATATTTCTTTCCTTCTCAAATAATTTAAACTTAATTTCTCCTCTGACTTTACATAATTACAATTATATGAAAATAACATGATTTATAACTTATTGTGTTGTGTAGTAGTTAATTAACACTACATATTTAAAATAAATAATTATGAACATGGTTTAGCAATCTGCACAATTGAACATATTGCAGATATGGTTTGAACATATATCTTTTAACTATTTTTGAGCTAACATAGCATACCTATTAGAACATTATTACTGGTATGTAGGTTATTATTTATCAAACATAATTCTTTTTAAAACACATAACATAAATCTTATTTTCTAATAAACCTTACAAATACATTTATTTAACACATTGATTTTAGGACTGTGAAATAACAGTCTATTTAAACATGTTACACTTATTCATACTATATTAGTACCAGTCCTTTCTGGTTTAAACCATTATTATTGTGATCCCCTACATCAGTAAACATTAACTCCCATACTCTATTTATTATCATTTTTGTACAAATGTCTTGTAAATAAAGATTTACATTAAAATAATAAAATACTGGAAACCTTCCATTTTATTATTTTATTATGCTGTTTATTATTAGATTTTAAAGTTGTGATATAGCATACTACTAAGTTATAGTATCACCAACTTTAAGTTTATTGTTTTTTTTTAAAAAACACTTACACAAATTCACTTTCACTGTTGGTTCTGATATTCTGAGTCTTATTATCTCAGACCAGACCTTTAATAATCATGGACCGTTAAGACTAGTTTATTTTATTTATTACACCATAGCTTTAGCCGGTGCACTTCTTATAACGCTATACAACACTTTAGTTTTCTCAATAATTACATTTTATAATATTTTGGGTATGTTATACTTTCTTTTGCATAGTTTTTGCGGGTTTGGGGTTGATAGTAGTTTATATAATAATAGGTTTTATAACGGTGTTTCTTTCATACTATTTCTTCCTCTCCTCCTGTCTTCTTTCTTGTCCTTCTTCGTATCTTCCTTCTGGTATTCAATCTTGTCCCTCTTCTAGTCTTCATTCTTGTCCCTCGTCTAGTCTTCACTCTTCTGGTCTTCCTTCCGTTCTTGGGTAAACCAAGGTACTTGGTGTTATCACGACTGAGGTTTAGTTTGGAGTATTTAATTTATTCACTGAACTGACTTTATTCTTCTATACAGGTTTCAGGGTATTGTTTTCTTCCTGTTCACAAACTTTATTCTTCCCTCTTCTTGTTTTTGGGGTATTTTGGTATTCACCACCCTTTAATTGAATCTCTTTTTTCTTTGATATGGTCTTATATAACTGGTTTACTGCTCTGAGCTTCCTGGGTAACTTACTGGTATTATACAATGAGTTGATGAGTTGCTTCAATACTTTCTTTGGTTTCTTTTAACAGTGGTTTTTATATATTATGTAGTGAGGATTTTTATCTTATTGTGGTTCATTCCTCTGATTTATTTAAATGTCATTCAATATTATTATAACATTTGTTGGTGTAATTAAACTTTATGATTTCATATGACGTAAAATGTAGTGGATTTTCTGTCACGCTACAGAATGCCCTTCTCCAGAAGTAATTTTTTCAGACTATACTTGCTTTGTCTGAAACAATTGCTTATGATAATTATTCTAAGTTTGTTACTATTTTGGACTTCCTTCCATTTTAAAATTTTCTTATTTATATTTGAGTTTATATCATTCTCACTTGATCTCCCTTGATAGTAATAGTCATCTGAGTTTCATATTTATTATTTCATTTTTATATTTCTTCTTAGTATTTTCTCCTTGGGATATTTTCTCCCTATCGTTCCCTACTTTGTGAGCTGGTTCAGTTCAGAGAGGCACTGTACGCTACTTTCCTCTGCTGTCCAATACTTCACACATATTTGAGTACAGAGGCAAATCATCTCTGCTCAAAAAACATATTAATCCTGCTGGAATTATCATCAGACAGATTAAAAAAATTATTCAGAATAGTACACATTTGTTACTATTTAAAAAATATCTTTGGGATACTTCACTTATTACTTATTATACTTCTCAGAGATTTTAATATTTCTATCTCAGTTGTTCATCTGACTTATTATCTGGATGTTTCTTTCATTTGATGTTATGGTAGGAAGCTCTTCTATTATTACATTTTTTCAACTTTTCTTATCATATAAATCTTTTGGTTATAAATTCTTTATTACCTTCTGGTTTTTTCATTATAATCTGCATTATTTATAGTAGCATATCTTTATGACATTTTTAGACTGTTTCATCGTTCTTAAAATTTCCACTTGTTCTATTTTCTAGAATTTGTATAACTGTCATTATCATAATTGTCATTTAATTCATAAATCATTTTATATTAATTCATTTAATTACATAAATTTTTGACATTATTTTCACATTATTCCGGTCATTGCTATTATACTTGCAAATGATGGTTTTTTTATTAATTCATTATGAGGTCATATTTTCTCCTCATACCACTTAAAGTTTCATTCTCTCATAATTCCAAAGAAGTTTTTGTACTTTATTTTATTCAATCACTTAAATCGTATTAAAGAATTTTTTCTTTTTTATTTCCTTCAACACCATTTTACGGAAAGGTTTTTACTCTTCATATTGAACTTAGACATGATTATACTGTCTAGAATTATTTGTTTTAATTCTAAATCTGTTTCCTCTTATTCATCCCATTATGATCCTTTGTTACCATGGTAATTATCTTCTATGCTTACCATAAATAAGGTAGGAAATTTCATCAGTTTATCTCACCATAGTGTTTTATTTATAATTGGTTGGTAAGTTGTACTTATACTTGGTTTGGGAAACTTGATTTATTCATAATTCAAAATTCACTCTTCTTATATTATTCTATAAAGTTTTCTCAAATAATTTGTATGTAAGGTGGGCTTACATGTGTTTTGGCTGGTTTTATTTTTTTAAACTCTCTTGGTATTATTGTCAAAATGTTTCTCTTCAAATAAATATTTAGTAAGCTGTCCTCACTTGTTTTTGACTTTAGTGATTTTATTTCTAAATTCTCTCCTTCTTTATTATTATATTATAGCCATAAAGTTTTTCTTCAAATATTTGTTATGTAAAGTGGGCTTACATTTGTTTTTAGAATTTGGTTGGTTTACATTCAAAATTCTGTTTTATATATCTTCTTCCAAAATGTTCCTTCTCAAACAAATTGTATGTAATTGACTTACATTGTGTTTAGAATTTAGTGGATTTTAAATTCTATCTTATTCTTATGCATATCTTCTAAATGGTTTCCCTTTAAATAATCTTGATGTAAGATTGGCTTACATGTGTTTTTAGTATTTAGTTATTTATTTTAACTTCTTCTTATGCATATCTTCTTTTCAAATAATTTCTTTCAAATAATCTTTATGTAAGATAGGCTTACATGTATTTTAGAATTTTGAGGTTTTAAATTCTATTTGGCTGTATTAAGTCCAAACCCTTATTATATTATTCTTCTTTTCAAATAATTTCTTTCAAATAATCTTTATGTAAGATTGGCTTACATGTATTTTAGAATTTTGGGGGTTTCAAATTCTATTTTCTTCTTCTATCATTGCCATAAAATTTTCTAAGAATTGTAGGTAATATGTCCTGATATTTCTTTTTAGAATTTGGAGGTTTTTAATCATAAAATTTCTTCATGGATGCCTGGTTAAAGACACCCTTGACTTTATTTGAACTTATTTCTTTGATTTCGTAGGTGTTGTTGTTATTGTCTTTTGAGACGATATAGGGACCAGTATACAGGAGCAATAACTTTTTTGTTATCCCCTCTAAGGAACTGGGTAATTCCCTATTCTTCAACAACACCTTCTCTCCAACGGTATAATGAATAACCTTACCCATGCATTTATTGTATTTGTTCCGCCGTTTCTCCTGATCTTCGGCCACCTTATTACAAAATTGAATTTTATCAAATCTATATTTATGTTCTCTGGGGAACTCCAGGATATCTTCAATCTCTCTAGGGGGTTGTCTCTCGTACATTGCGGAGTATGGGGTTATTCCTATGGCAGGATGGTAGGCCAGGTTGAGGAATTCTTCCGTAGCCTCCAAGTATTCTTGCCACCTTCTCTGCTGATCATGGCAATATGTTCTTAATAGGCGCCCCACCTCTCGCAAGACTCTTTCGGCCGGGTTACTGCTTGGGTGGTATACGGATGTCTTGTATGTGTGAACCCCCATGGACAGCATTGTATCCCACCATCTCCTCCCCTTGAATTGCGTTCCGTGGTCGGTTATGATCGATACCGGTTTTCCAACGGTTGGGAAGTACTGGTCGATCAGGATATTAAAAACTTTCTTCGTAGTCGCCCGATTTGCTGGGTATAGCTTAACGAACTTAGTGTAATGGTCCATAATGATGACGATATATCTGTATCGGTGGCGGTCTCCACTGCGGGGAAATGGCCCGCAGATATCCAGGAATACCTTCTCAAGTTTAGACTGCGATGTTATTGGAATCATCTGCCCTTCTCTTTTCTCGTTATTAGTTTTTACGAGTTGGCAAATGCGACAGTTTCTAATATACCTCCGTACCTTCCGATTGATGTCTTTTATATAGCAGCTTTCTTCCAGGGCCTTTACCACCTTTAAAGCGCCCATATGCCCATATCGAACATGATAACTGATCACTATCTCTTTCTCGGTATGGGTCGGAATTATTACCTTCCATTCCTCCTTATATAATGATGGTTTGGAAAACAGGATTCCCTTATGTATAGTGTAATATTGGGATATGGTTTCATCTCCTGCTTCCAATCTTGAGATAATAGTAATTAATTTCGGGTCAACTCGTTGGTGTGTGCTTAGTTGTTCCAGAACTGATTGTAAACCGGCGCTGCTGCTGAGAATATGGTACACCTTCAGAATACTCTCCTTCTTCCCCTCGAACGTCTGCTTGTCAATGTCAACTCTAGACAATACGTCCGCGACGACATTCTTCCTTCCGGGGATATACTCCCACTTAAGGTCGTATTCTTGCAGCAATAGTATCCACCGCGTTAACCTTCCATGGCTCAGCTTACATCTCTTAAGGAACGAGATAGATTTATGGTCTGTCCGGACGGTAACGGGATAACCAAGAATATATGTATGGAACTTTCCGCACGCGAACACGACACTCAATAACTCCTTTTCTGTCACATGGTAGTTTTTCTCACTCTGGTTCAGAGCTCTGCTGGCAAAACAGATTACAAGATGCTCGCCCTCCTCATCCTCTTGATATAAAGTAGTGCCGAGGCTGATGTCACTGGCATCACAATTAAGAAAGAAAGGCTTGTTAAAATCTGGATGACGGAGTATAACGTGTTTAAGGAATTTTTGTTTTATAAGAGTCAATATGTTTTGTTGTTCATTACCCCAGATCCATTTATTTTTAGATGACAGTTGCGGCTGAAATCTGGCAGTCAGTTCGGAGTACTTTTCCTGGAACTTGCGGTAGTAATTACAGAGTCCCAGGAACGACTGTAACTGCCTTCGATTCTTTGGTGTAGGAAAGTTCTGAATTGCTTCGACTTTTTCAGCCGACGGTGAGATTCCCTTATCATTTAATATGAAGCCCAAGAATTGTATCTCTTTAGCAATAAAATGAGACTTTGCTAACTTCAGAGTAATATTGTTTGCTGCTAGCTTCTGTAAGACGTGTTCCACACGGTAGCAGTGTTCCTCCCAAGTTTCTGAGGACACTAGCAAGTCATCGACGTATACGGTGGTGAATTTTAGTGCTTCTTGGCCAAGTATTTGATCCATGCAGTGCACAAAGACTGCGACTGAGTTTACCAGTCCGAAGGGGAACCTCTTAAACTGGTAGTTCCGCCCTTCGAATATAAAGGCCAGATACTGGCGACTTTGTGGATGTAATTCCACCTGCCAGTATCCGCACACCGTATCCCAGGTAGTGAAGTATTTGGTACCGTGGAATCGTTTTAAGATCTCCTCAATCTCACCGGGCGAAGTCCTGTCATTTATGATCATCTTATTTATTTCGCGCGCATCTAAACATAAACGGACTTGTCCGTTTTTCTTAGGAATAGCCACGATAGGACTTGTGTAAGGGGAATGGCTACTCTCTATAATGTCACGGTTAATCATTTGCTCTATTTCAGCTCTTACTGCCTGCTTTCGTGATTGCGCAATGGGGTAAGACTTCCGGTTAAAGTCTACAGTGTCTCGGAATTGTAGAGTACACTGGAAATTCTTCACTTTACCGGGCTCATCAGAAAAGACTGATTTATATTTATTGTATATGTCTATTAATTTGTTCGCTTGGTTTGTTGTCAAACCTTCGCCAGTTATACCGCTCCGGAAATCCCTGATCTCCTGGATTTTTTGCGACCATAAATCTTCATTGGAGGTGTCGTCTATTCTCTGTTCAATTATGGATGTTGGTTGGATGTAATTAATTTTTCGGATTTGCTGATGGATACTATCGGGAACTACTTGGTCATTACCCACCAAGTTCGCCGTCCAAGTATGTCCGTTAGAAAACAGTGATAATGTTTCAGTTCTTAAATCAATGATGGCGGAATTTCTCCTAAGCACATCACACCCGACCAGTATATTAAATGGCAGACCGCTCGCCACCAAGAATTCCATGTCAATCGCTATACCACAGCTCATCACACTGGCGGAGACTTGTCTACGTATAGTTTTGTTTTGTCGGCCGGTTGCTCCCAACAAAACAATATTATTCAATGGCAATGTTGGTAAAGTTCTCCCGCACTCTTGCTGTATCCTCTCCAGTTCCGTCGTACTTATTATTGATACGTTTGACCCAGTATCGATCATTAACTTGGATGGGATGCCTTCTACCTTGGCGTCAACATGTATAATTTCATTATTGAAGTTATTGGTGGGACTCCTGTTATCCTCTTCCAATAACTCCTGTCTGATGTCCTTCAAGTAGTTGCACCCGATGATTGTAATACGATTGTGATTATTCTCGCAATTGCACTCATTCTCATTATCATACCCAGTAGTCAGAAGCAGTAATGAGTTCTGGCGATTTCTTACTGCCTGTGCCCGTTTAAAGGCTCGGCATCATTGTTTCTTTGAGCCATATTATTCGATGCCTCATTCGGGATGCTCATAGTGGTTACTTGCCGATCTGTTCTATGGTCTTCCGGTCGTTCATGGTGCGACCTCTGTTCAGTGTTGTCCAAACTATTACTCCTACGCGCCGGATTGTACCTCGGTTTGTCCCGTTCTAGGCTCCTCCGCCTTTCTTCGTATCTTCGGTAACTGCTTCGTCGATTGTGGTTGAATCCTCGCTGTCTTCCATCTGTGGCTTGTATGAAGTTCACTCTAGGGCAAGGATACCTATTATTATTAAAATTACCATTATTGGGACCCATACGATTGGTATTATTATGGTAAGGACTATTACCATAATTGGGGCTTCTCTGACTATTTACGTTATTAGGGTAGGGATTGCGGTTACCCTGATAACCATTAGAGGGTCGGTTCGGGTTTTGCTGGTTGGGACCCGTATTATTATTATCATTGTAATTGGTATTATTTACATTATTTCCATTATTATAATTGTTATTTCGCGGGTATGCCCGACCACCTTGGTACCCAGTATTTACGTGGTTCGTACCCTGGTTAATGTTTTGGTACGTCCTTGGTTCGGGCCCATCACTTCTCCTACGACTCTGCCAGTAATAATCCTCATTTTCATAATTCTCTAGGAGTTCTGTCATTGCCTGGATGGTTTTTATCTGGCTGCCCCTCCTAGCACGAATCACCTCCTCATCATAATGGTAAGACAGCTTGTTTATTAGGCATTCCTCCGGTATGGCTGGTTCTAAGTGCTTGGCCATACACACTTTGCCTAGGAAATAAGCTGTCATTGAGCTGCCGACTTGTGGTTTGTAGCGGCCGTGGCATATATTATCTCTTATGAGATTTTGCGTGGTCTCTGACCAGTATTTGGCCTTGAACAGGCTCTTGAACTGTTCATAATTGTCGATGTCGCTCCGGTTGGCCATCCACCAATGGTCATTCACCTCCCGAAACGACTCGTCAAGGATCTCTCGGTTCTGGACCCATCGGCTCCCTCGGTGTTTCTCGAGGTACTCCTCTATTCGTGCCAAGAACTCCATAGGCTTCCGTTTGTATTGCCGGAAATTGAGCCATTCTCTGTTCTCTGACATGGGGAAATTGTGATATCCCGATGGTCTGTTTCTTATTAACTCCATCTCCTCCTGGCTCTGATGCACCTGTCCGGTTATGTTTACCATGGCAGCTTCCACGCCGTCGCATCTTTCTGTTACTTGGGTCCTCACTTTATTTACTTCCTCCAAGGCAAACTTCTTGGTCTCCTCCAATTTAGTTTTCTGTTGTTCTTGGACCTGAGTAATTTCCTTTGTTATTACTTCCCGGACTTCCAGCACTTCGTTTTCTGTTTGACGACATCTTTCGTCTACTTCTCGGATCTGCTGGTTAACAACCACGACTTCCTGTTCTAATTTCTTTACAATGGACTTCTTCGTCTCAGTTATCTTTTTGTTTATCTCCTCTTTGGCTAACTCAATCCTCTCGTCTAACTTATTCATGTTCTCTTGGTTAACTTCCCTTAGTTCTTCTCTCAGCAGTTGATTGTCCTCTCTCAATTCTTCCAATCTTTCCCCCATCGTCTCTTCCATTTTCCTGTTATTTTCCCTTAATTCTTCCTTTATATTCTTATTATTTTCTTCCATCTTCCTTTCCATCTTCTTACTCAAGGATTGGTTTTCCTTTTTCAGGTCTTCCATTTTCTTATTCATAGATTGGTTATTTTCCTCCATTTTCTCTTCTAAATTTTTACTCAGATTCTTACTGGTTTCTTCAATCTTCTTATTGGTATTTTCTATGCTTTTATTTATTCCGCCTAAGTCTTCCTTGGTAGAATCCATCTTCTGGTTAGTGGAATCCAGTTTGTTATTCAAGTCTTCACTCATTTTTAGGAACATTTCCATCATCTTCTCTTCCATTGTTTTAGGTTTCTCCTTCTCTGGGACAGTAGCTTCCCCTGTTTGTGTTGTTACTGCAGACTGTTCCTCTGGTGGTTCTGATAGTTTATGTTCCACCTGGATTAGTAACACTTCCGGATCTTCCACAGGTGTTGCCTCCTTATCCCCCATGTCAACCTCTTTCTCGGCCTCTGCCGCCCTCTTTTTGGATGTAGCTCGTCTTTGCATCTTTCTCTGTTTCTATTTAATAATCGCTGCCAAGCTTAGATTATTAAGACCTCTAAGTTGGACGCCACTTTGTAAGAAAACCCTTTATGTGACTGTAATCCTTTCAAGTCCCACTGTTTGGGTTAGCCACTTGGTCACCAGACCGCTGTATGCCGGTCGTTACAAAAGAATAAAATGTATACGGAAAATTCACTAATTATAGAATTTTCAAATAATAAAATAATTTTGTTTATGTTTATAGAGGTATGTATAAGAGATAAATCTGTTTTTTAAAAGGTTCTGATAAAATTTTAATAACAGGTAGGTATTTATTGACCGTCGGGCACTTCTTGAAGATTTGCACCAAGTCTGGAGTTAAATAGATTAACTCCAGGTAATAATCGATTGGTGACTTTTCTGACTGTTCTGACTGTCAGATCAGACAATCTATTAATCTATTTAACTCCAGGTAATAATCGATTGGTGACTTTTCTGACTGGTCCTATATCTTGTTCAAAATAGAATATATTCTTCTCACTTAAGTCCTTCAGCCTTATAAATACCCTTAAATTACCCTGTGAAATAAGTACAGATACAAAATAATGGAAATATAAAGATTTATTTACAATTTTAAATAAATAATCGATATTTTATCGATGGAGAGCAATTATCGACTCTGTCTCAGGAATTATCGATTGTGTCATACAGAACAAAATTTTATGTTATATTATATTAAAAGACAGGTTCTTTGAGCGATTAGAATTAATAGTCAGAGAAGGGTGACGAGAAAGTATAACATTAACAATTAAAAATAATTACAATAATTACTATTCAATAGTATTTAAATAAATTCAGTATATAATATTTGAATATAAATGTTTTGTCAAACCAATGAAGACTGATGTGACGTCAGTGACTGCGATGTAGTAAGCAGATTTCGTTTTCAAGATGGCCGCTACTCGAGTTGGACCATGGATGTTTATATACTAACTGGATGCCCGACTGCCAACCCTGTATGCTTGCGAGACTGAAGCAAGTGTGACGTCACGCCGCCATCTTTAAAACGGGCAAGAGATCTCGAGCCCATAGTTCTACCTATACAACTGGTACATAATTGTGCCATTAATTACGCGACAATTAATTATTTTTTGATGATAAATACATGCTACGGTACGTCCTGAATAATACGATTTTTTGTCAAACACATCAGCCCGAATGGTAATTCTCACTTACCTGTTAAATCTTTTGCTATTTACACTCATAATCAAAGAAATTATTAGCCGACACCGTGGGATCATAGTGTTATGGGAACGTAAAATGAAATTTAAAAACAAAAGTTTCTCAACGAAGAATTAGAAATAAAAAGCTGTATTTCCAACTTTCATTATTATTAGGGCTATTTATCTGTATGAAAAGTTACCGGTACTCACCAGGAACACGCGAGTTCAATTCCGGGGGAGGCAGATCGATGTAAAAGTTTGGAAAATTCTATAGAGATAAATGAAATTATAAATCTTGAGAAACTTGGGCTCAAGGAGTAGTTGTTTATAATGTATACAAACATTTTTTGTCTAATCACCTGCCAGCGGCGCCCAAGAAAAATTGTTATAAACAAATTTTTAAAAAAATTCAGTTTTTCGCTCATATCTCCGTTAATTTTACCCGTAGCTTAATTTTACAAGAGTTAAATTTTAAAGCTAAGGAAATTCTACACGAATTTCATTTTAAAAATATTTTTGTACGAGCAAAAATAAGCGCACTATAAAAAATTGTAAGTAAGAGGGGACCGCGCACCTGTGGTTCTCCACCATTCTATTATATATAATAACAGCACGTTTCCCCACCATTCTATTATATATACTTGCATAATCTCAAAATATTCATATTGAAAAGAGAAATGTATATAGAAGTTATAGATAACCATCGTCGAATTGAAATTACTAAAAGTTGCTGAACAACGCTTGAGCGTGAGACGCGTTGCATCTTCCGTCTCTCTCTTACCTATAGCGCAAACGGACGAAATTAAACTATTCTTTTAACTATTTTTGAGCTAACATAGCATACCTATTAGAACATTATTACTGGTATGTAGGTTATTATTTATCAAACATAATTCTTTTTAAAACACAACATAAATCTTATTTTCTAATAAACCTTACAAATACATTTATTTAACACATTGATTTTAGGACTGTGAAATAACAGTCTATTTAAACATGTTACACTTATTCATACTATATTAGTACCAGTCCTTTCTGGTTTAAACCATTATTATTGTGATCCCCTACATCAGTAAACATTAACTCCCATACTCTATTTATTATCATTTTTGTACAAACGTCTTGTAAATAAAGATTTACATTAAAATAATAAAATACTGGAAACCTTCCATTTTATTATTTTATTATGCTGTTTATTATTAGATTTTAAAGTTGTGATATAGCATACTACTAAGTTATAGTATCACCAACTTTAAGTTTATTGTTTTTTTTTAAAAAACACTTACACAAATTCACTTTCACTGTTGGTTCTGATATTCTGAGTCTTATTATCTCAGACCAGACCTTTAATAATCATGGACCGTTAAGACTAGTTTATTTTATTTATTACACCATAGCTTTAGCCGGTGCACTTCTTATAACGCTATACAACACTTTAGTTTTCTCAATAATTACATTTTATAATATTTTGGGTATGTTATACTTTCTTTTGCATAGTTTTTGCGGGTTTGGGGTTGATAGTAGTTTATATAATAATAGGTTTTATAACGGTGTTTCTTTCATACTATTTCTTCCTCTCCTCCTGTCTTCTTTCTTGTCCTTCTTCGTATCTTCCTTCTGGTATTCAATCTTGTCCCTCTTCTAGTCTTCATTCTTGTCCCTCGTCTAGTCTTCACTCTTCTGGTCTTCCTTCCGTTCTTGGGTAAACCAAGGTACTTGGTGTTATCACGACTGAGGTTTAGTTTGGAGTATTTAATTTATTCACTGAACTGACTTTATTCTTCTATACAGGTTTCAGGGTATTGTTTTCTTCCTGTTCACAAACTTTATTCTTCCCTCTTCTTGTTTTTGGGGTATTTTGGTATTCACCACCCTTTAATTGAATCTCTTTTTTCTTTGATATGGTCTTATATAACTGGTTTACTGCTCTGAGCTTCCTGGGTAACTTACTGGTATTATACAATGAGTTGATGAGTTGCTTCAATACTTTCTTTGGTTTCTTTTAACAGTGGTTTTTATATATTATGTAGTGAGGATTTTTATCTTATTGTGGTTCATTCCTCTGATTTATTTAAATGTCATTCAATATTATTATAACATTTGTTGGTGTAATTAAACTTTATGATTTCATATGACGTAAAATGTAGTGGATTTTCTGTCACGCTACAGAATGCCCTTCTCCAGAAGTAATTTTTTCAGACTATACTTGCTTTGTCTGAAACAATTGCTTATGATAATTATTCTAAGTTTGTTACTATTTTGGACTTCCTTCCATTTTAAAATTTTCTTATTTATATTTGAGTTTATATCATTCTCACTTGATCTCCCTTGATAGTAATAGTCATCTGAGTTTCATATTTATTATTTCATTTTTATATTTCTTCTTAGTATTTTCTCCTTGGGATATTTTCTCCCTATCGTTCCCTACTTTGTGAGCTGGTTCAGTTCAGAGAGGCACTGTACGCTACTTTCCTCTGCTGTCCAATACTTCACACATATTTGAGTACAGAGGCAAATCATCTCTGCTCAAAAAACATATTAATCCTGCTGGAATTATCATCAGACAGATTAAAAAAATTATTCAGAATAGTACACATTTGTTACTATTTAAAAAATATCTTTGGGATACTTCACTTATTACTTATTATACTTCTCAGAGATTTTAATATTTCTATCTCAGTTGTTCATCTGACTTATTATCTGGATGTTTCTTTCATTTGATATTATGGTAGGAAGCTCTTCTATTATTACATTTTTTCAACTTTTCTTATCATATAAATCTTTTGGTTATAAATTCTTTATTACCTTCTGGTTTTTTCATTATAATCTGCATTATTTATAGTAGCATATCTTTATGACATTTTTAGACTGTTTCATCGTTCTTAAAATTTCCACTTGTTCTATTTTCTAGAATTTGTATAACTGTCATTATCATAATTGTCATTTAATTCATAAATCATTTTATATTAATTCATTTAATTACATAAATTTTTGACATTATTTTCACATTATTCCGGTCATTGCTATTATACTTGCAAATGATGGTTTTTTTATTAATTTCATTATGAGGTCATATTTTCTCCTCATACCACTTAAAGTTTCATTCTCTCATAATTCCAAAGAAGTTTTTGTACTTTATTTTATTCAATCACTTAAATCGTATTAAAGAATTTTTTCTTTTTTATTTCCTTCAACACCATTTTACGGAAAGGTTTTTACTCTTCATATTGAACTTAGACATGATTATACTGTCTAGAATTATTTGTTTTAATTCTAAATCTGTTTCCTCTTATTCATCCCATTATGATCCTTTGTTACCATGGTAATTATCTTCTATGCTTACCATAAATAAGGTAGGAAATTTCATCAGTTTATCTCACCATAGTGTTTTATTTATAATTGGTTGGTAAGTTGTACTTATACTTGGTTTGGGAAACTTGATTTATTCATAATTCAAAATTCACTCTTCTTATATTATTCTATAAAGTTTTCTCAAATAATTTGTATGTAAGGTGGGCTTACATGTGTTTTGGCTGGTTTTATTTTTTTAAACTCTCTTGGTATTATTGTCAAAATGTTTCTCTTCAAATAAATATTTAGTAAGCTGTCCTCACTTGTTTTTGACTTTAGTGATTTTATTTCTAAATTCTCTCCTTCTTTATTATTATATTATAGCCATAAAGTTTTTCTTCAAATATTTGTTATGTAAAGTGGGCTTACATTTGTTTTTAGAATTTGGTTGGTTTACATTCAAAATTCTGTTTTATATATCTTCTTCCAAAATGTTCCTTCTCAAACAAATTGTATGTAATTGACTTACATTGTGTTTAGAATTTAGTGGATTTTAAATTCTATCTTATTCTTATGCATATCTTCTAAATGGTTTCCCTTTAAATAATCTTGATGTAAGATTGGCTTACATGTGTTTTTAGTATTTAGTTATTTATTTTAACTTCTTCTTATGCATATCTTCTTTTCAAATAATTTCTTTCAAATAATCTTTATGTAAGATAGGCTTACATGTATTTTAGAATTTTGAGGTTTTAAATTCTATTTGGCTGTATTAAGTCCAAACCCTTATTATATTATTCTTCTTTTCAAATAATTTCTTTCAAATAATCTTTATGTAAGATTGGCTTACATGTATTTTAGAATTTTGGGGGTTTCAAATTCTATTTTCTTCTTCTATCATTGCCATAAAATTTTCTAAGAATTGTAGGTAATATGTCCTGATATTTCTTTTTAGAATTTGGAGGTTTTTAATCATAAAATTTCTTCATGGATGCCTGGTTAAAGACACCCTTGACTTTATTTGAACTTATTTCTTTGATTTCGTAGGTGTTGTTGTTATTGTCTTTTGAGACGATATAGGGACCAGTATACAGGAGCAATAACTTTTTTGTTATCCCCTCTAAGGAACTGGGTAATTCCCTATTCTTCAACAACACCTTCTCTCCAACGGTATAATGAATAACCTTACCCATGCATTTATTGTATTTGTTCCGCCGTTTCTCCTGATCTTCGGCCACCTTATTACAAAATTGAATTTTATCAAATCTATATTTATGTTCTCTGGGGAACTCCAGGATATCTTCAATCTCTCTAGGGGGTTGTCTCTCGTACATTGCGGAGTATGGGGTTATTCCTATGGCAGGATGGTAGGCCAGGTTGAGGAATTCTTCCGTAGCCTCCAAGTATTCTTGCCACCTTCTCTGCTGATCATGGCAATATGTTCTTAATAGGCGCCCCACCTCTCGCAAGACTCTTTCGGCAAGAGTAAGTCCTGTAGTTAACTCGAACTCTTATTTTAATATGTGAAATAATTTTTTTATACTGGTAGTTGAATTAATTTAATTTATTGACAATATTTCGAAAAGATCGATTTAAAATCGACATTATTCATATGTTCGACTCTTTCACAGGGCTTGGTCGATTTTACAATTACAGGTTATTTTATATAACTATTAAAATGGTTCTTTTAGCGATTATAATTATATAGTCAGAGAAGGGAGCAAGCATAGAAAGTATAACATGTACAAATAATTCTTAATAATTAGTAAATGACAAATGGATAATAATATATAATGTTTATAATATTTTATAATTCAGACCAATGTCGTTGGTGATGAAGCTCAGCTGGCTAACACTTTGCACGATGGGAGCTAAAGTGGCGGCACATCTCGTAGTTGAAGAAAATCCAGAAACGATGGCTATAAACTCTGTTAATAAAAACGCCTTCACTACCGTTTTATTGTCTCCGGATTATTGTATATTGTCTATTATGTGGTTAAAGGTGTCCTGAAGAAGTGTTCTGTGTTCACTGGCGTTAATTGTCTGGTGTTAGGTGTGTTCTGTTGTATAGCATATATGGTGAAAATGTCAAAGTTCTTTGTAGAGCGAATTATCAATGTGGTTTAGTTTTATTAGTTGAGTTCACTTATATTTTGATAGGTATTGTTCGTTTTCACTTTTTGTGTTGTTGTAGTGCACTGATTTTATGTTTAAAGTAAATAATTCGTTAACTCTCGTTTTCACTTCATAACCTTATGCGCCATTACTCGGTACGTATTAAGATTCTTACCGCGATCGAGTATCAACCGTTCACGTTGAATGTTAATAATGAACTGTTTTACTTCCTTCGTCTTAGGAAATATCTTGCCAAGTTAATATGAAAAAAGTATTGTTTAAATATATTTCACTTCCTATTTATGTAAATATAAAATACATTATATATAGAATATTTTTAGTTTATAGATTGCTTTAGTGAACTATTAACAACATAATTGGTTTATTTACCTCATTCTGTTTAATTTGATGTGTCATAGTCCATATTTATAAAGATTTTTGTTAAAATTGCCATATTTCTGTCTTTATGGAAATATAGGCCCAAAATTCTGTTTCCTGTTCTTGTACACAATTCCTGCCATTTGAGGTGTTATAAATATAATTATAATAAATTTCAGATGGTCACAAATCTTTCTCTTTCCTTAATTTCTTATAAAATTTTCAATTTATCTGGCTTTTAGTTATAATTCATGAATTTACTATTCCTCCTCTGAAATAGTTAGTTATTACATTTGAAAATTTTTAATAATTTAATACATCTTTTTATATTACTCTTTTAAAGTATAGGATCAGTTATAGTAGTTGGTTATCGATCCACCTTACATAAATCTTATTAGTTTACATGGTTCATTGGTTAATTAACTAGTTTATATTAATTTTTGGGAATTCATTATTTGGCCTATATCTTAGTATCTTACATATATTGTTTTTTCAAATAAAGTTATTTCTACACCTCCTCTGACTTTTTAAAGTTAACGTAACATTAAATAAAATTGTTTACATAATTATTGATACCTGTAGCATATTATTCATGCTACTAATACAAAAAATAATATTTAACATTAACTAGCAGTCTCCAAAGTTAGACATGTTAGTTTGAATTCTTTTTAACATACATAATAAATATTTTATAATCTGGTACAGCATCCATACATAAACATTTTAAGCTGTATGCATACTGTTATTTAACTAAACATTCTTATACTAAACATTAATCTTATTCTATTAGAACTCTTTGAAAAGTGGAGTCCATAGGCTCTAAACATAATTAGCCATTTAAAATTTATTAGTTTTTATTAAACCTAAGTCAATCACAGTCTTTTCTGTTTATATAGTATTTTGAATTAATCCCCTGTTTGTGTAATTATTCCCCCACATACTCTCTTTATCCTTTGCATTTCTATGAATGTTTTTTAGATAAAAAGTGACCTCTTTTATGAAACATCAGAAATATTTTTCATTACAATATTTCATCACTTGTTAATTCTGTAATTATATCAAATATAAAAGTTATTTAATAGCACCTTGTTTAAGTAATAGTTACATATTAACTTGAAGTTTATTATATTTAAAATCACTTTACACGGGTACACATTCACTGTTGGTTCTGACTTATATTTGAGTTTTACTATATTCTCAGACCAAACCTTTAGTCATAATGGACTGTGAAGATTTGTTTATTTTACTATATAATAACTTTAGTTGGTGCACTTCTTATCACACTACTAAATACTTTTGTCTATAATTAATTTACAATTTTATGAGGTTTTGGGGTGTTATACTTTCTTTGTTGGTATTAACATTTGGTTTGGGGTTCATTATCGTTAATAATAGGTTTATTAATAGGTATTTATTGTGGTTCTTCCATCCTATATCTTCTTTTCTTCTCTTCTTCCTTCTTGGGTTTCCAAGGTACTTGGTTTTATTTTGTCCGTTGGTTGGTTCGGGGTATCTTCTTTATTATTTGCTCCTAAACTTCCTCTTCCTTCTTGGGTTCGGGGTATCTTCTTTATCACCTGATCCTAAACTTCCTGTTCCTTCTTGGGTTCGGGGTATCTTCTTTATCACCTGCTCCTAAACTTCCTGGGTAATCTCCTGATTTTTTTATATGAGTTTCTTTTAATTTATTTTCTTGAGTTTTAGTGTTGCATTTTTATTATTTAATTACTTTTTTCCTTTTATAGTGGTGTTTTTCTTTGAAGTTTAAGTTATTTTCATTTGAAATTCTTTGAGTTATTTGTAATTTAAATAGTTTTATGATTTTAATGGAATTAATTTTTAGTGGATTATCTGTCATGCTACAATATATATATATATATATATATATATATATTATAACGTACCAAATCCCATAGATTTGGGGTTATATGTAGAAAGTTTTAAAAATCAAGTATAAAATAAATTTAAATCGATAGAACCATATCTCGCGCTGTAGCGAGCATTCCAAACAATTGTAAATGCCCGGCGGATATGTTCCATTGGCATTATGTAACTATGCACACGCACCGTTATAAATTAGGGACACACCCTAACTTTAAAACATTAATATTTCGGAAACGAATAAATATAGGCAAAATCCAAAATAGCCAAAATGTTTACCGAAATATTAAGAATACGGTGTGCGAATTTCATTAAATATAATTAAAGAGTTAATGAGCTAATTCATTTTATTTAAATAACTTCTATAGTAAGTGAGCTAGGGAGTTCAAATTTGGATATGTTATAATTGTAAAAATTACGAATCAAATGTATATGTTAGATTAAGCATAACTTGGCTTGCAGCCAAGATAATCGTAATACAAATTTCAACCGGACATCCGACCAACAATTGGTTCCGGTGTATTCCAGAATATTAAAAATAATAATAATTCTCGGACTGTGGGAATTATTTTTTGTTCTCACGGAATGAGGTGACTAAGTTTTAAGTAGAAGAGAGAATGTTTCAGCCAATCAGATCATTCTAAAAATTTTGAACAACCGTTGGTTTTGGGCTGAACTCTCTTCACTCTTCTGTAAACATTCAAGCAGTACACACATATTCTCTTCTGTTGGCGATCAAGCTGTCTACACACACACTCTCTTCCGTTAACGTTCACACATACTCTTCAATCAGGACTTAAAAATTGAACACACACACACACACTTCTGTAAAGTATCAACTTGAGAACAACATAGACACTCTTCTACAACGACTGGACCGTGACGACGTCTACATGCGATAGTCTTATTCATCAACAAATAAGCGTACAGCACAATACACCCAAACTGTTGGCGTACGCATATAAGAGATCGACAATATACTACGAGAAGTCACGTCCAGACTACAACAGAGCGAGGCTGTCTAAATCGTGGTACGAGCTGAAGAACTGACGACGCAGAGCTACACCTGAGACGAGGTACACACACACACACACACAGTGCAGAGTATCCGGATATAGGGCCTGAAGCAGTTGCAGCAGTTAAACCACTGACGTTAAATCCATCAACAGTTGCTGAAGGAACCGAGTTGCTGATCCCTGAACTCTCGTTGGAACCCAGGACGCAGCAGAAATCATCGTCACTAGCTGATTGGACTAGGACATCGAGGGACCCCAGAGGACATCTTCGAGAACTTCAGTACCAGGAAAGTCAAAAATCATTTATACATTTTTATATAAAAAATCATTTTTCTTTCTTTTGTTAAAATCAATTGTAAAGTTAACTTCATTCAGATGCCTATAAAAACAGAGACTCTAAATTAATAAGAACTTAAATATTGTGATAATCTGTAGAACAAGTATAAGTTAAGTAAGAAGCAATACATAAGAAATAGACTTAGATAAAAAGCGCTATACAAATCTTAATATTGAATCACTTAAGAAACTTATACTGCAGTATACATGAAACCAATCACAAGTAAATAAAATGCACGTTGAACAAGATTCACGGCTAATTTATTTAAGAATATTTTAAAAACATTCTGAAATAGTAAAATCAATATTAAAATCTTGAAAAATCATTAATTAAATTATTTAAATAATTAACTTTGAAGGTAATAATAAACAAGTTCGAATAAATTCATATTTATAAGCTTTCCTTCTGAAAGCTAATATTCATTCTAAAAACATTGATCAAATTACTCATTACTCTTTAGTACGTAAAAATTACATTAGGTATAAGTTTTTCATTTTATGTGCTATTAGAATAATAAACCCCAATTTTATACCTGACACTGTTTTGTTATTGCTGTACTCCAAAATCTACCAACATCACAAAACTATTCACAATCATTATAACGATTCACTTTGTGCTTGTACTTTTGAATTAATCTACTTGCGAATTCAAATCACAAATTCCTACGGCCCTAGTCGGAAGAAGAAGACGCAAGAACGCACAGCAGGTAGGTCAGTTCACACACACCATAACAGTAAAGTTATAAATGTCGCCCTGAACTTGGCGCTTCCCGAAGTTAACAAAGTGTGATTAGTAATATATGTCGCCCGGAACGTGGGGCCCGATTTAATTTTGATTAAATTTTAAATTGTAAAATTTAATTGTAGCAAATTAAATTGAAACAAATTTGCTGTTTTAATTTGTAAAACAGCTGGCGTCCAACTCAAAGAATCCCTAAAGAAAGTTTTGTGAATTGGTAATAAGTACAGCAATAGAGTGTTAAGAATATTGTGATACAATGGACACCGACAAAATGTTCAAAAAATTGTTACAAGAAATAAAACAAAACGCGGCTAAAGCTGAGCAAACGAACGTGGAAATGAAACGCGAGTTAACAGATAATATAAACGCGAAATTTGAACAAAGTGCAGCCAAAGCTGAACTAAATATCGCGGAATTAACAGCTAAAATAGACGCACAGAAAATAAGTTTAACCGAGACACTAGAACAGACTAACGCGGATATAAACGCGGAGATAAGACAAACCAATGCAAAATTCGACCAAGTAAATAAAGAAATAGTTGCATCCAATGCTAAAATCGAAGAAAGCGTGAAAAGCTTAGACTCTAAAGTTACTGATGTCGGAGAAAAAATTCATACGGTCGAGACTAAAATAAATGAACGTTTTAAGGTTTTTGAGACCACAATGCATAAATCGTTTATTGAACAGATTTCGCGTATGGAGGGGCGGTTTAAAGAACACATCGGCAAGTGTGAAAAACAGACCGCGGATGTAGCTAAAAAAGTCGATAATCTTGAAGTACGGATACAAACCGACGTAAGCGAAACACAACGACAAGTAGCTAGGTTAGACGCGTCGATTGTAGAAGTTCGTTCCGATGTCGATACAAATAGAGTCAATGTATTACAAACGCTTAACGAGGAGATTTCTAAAGTGCGACAGGAAGTACGGCGGAAATCGGCACCAAATATTCTAGTACAAGGGCAAGTAGACGAAAAGAATCAAGTCTATTTTACCGGTGAAAATAATGAAAACCCGATGGAGTTATTGCTAACTTGCGAAAACGAAATGGCAAGGGTAGGTTCGCGATTAGAAGACCAAGACCGGATACAATGGGTAGTCAATGCGATGCGTGATTCAGCCAGACGATGGTATAACATTGTGCGTGATAAAATTACTACATACACGGAATTTAGACAAATGTTTGAAAACCGATATTGGAAGGGGGCACACACGCAAAGACTCTTGCGTAATGAATTAGAATACGGACGTTATGACCGGAAGCAGGGTATAACGCCTGAAAACTATATCATACAACAGGTTGAACGCGCTAAACATTTAACACCAGCGTTTCCGAGGTCGATATAGTCACGAAATTAGCGTACCATTTAATATTATATGTTCTTAATCACTTAAGAAATTTATACTGCAGTATACGTGAAACCAATCACAAAGTAAATAAAAAGCACGTAGAACAAGATTCACGGCTAATTTATTTAAGAGTATTTTAAAAACATTCTGAAATAGTAAAATCAATATTAAAATCTTGAAAAATCATTAATTAAATTATTTAAATAATTAACTTTGAAGGTAATAATAAACAAGTTCGAATAAATTCATATTTATAAGCTTTCCTTCTGAAAGCTAATATTCATTCTAAAAACATTGATCAAATTACTCATTACTCTTTAGTACGTACAAATTACATTAGGTATAAGTTTTTCATTTTATGTGCTATTAGAATAATAAACCCCAATTTTATACCCGACACTGTTTTGTTATTGCTGTACTCCAAAATCTACCAACATCACAAAACTATTCACAATCATTATAACGATTCACTTTGTGCTTGTACTTTTGAATTAATCTACTTGCGAATTCAAATCACAAATTCCTACAGCCCTAGTCGGAAGAAGAAGATGCAAGAACGCACAGCAGGTAGGTCAGTTCACACACACCATAACAGTAAAGTTATAAATGTCGCCCTGAACTTGGGGCTTCCCGAAGTTAACAAAGTGTGATTAGTAATAATATATATATATATATATACATATATATATATATATATATATAGTATATTGCTTGATATATATAATATATTTAAAATTTATATTTACTTTACCTCAAGATGTTATTTTTCCCTTATTTGGAACATGTTTCGTGATCCTTAGTGATCTAAGGATTAATATATATATTGTAACGTCTTGTGGTTCTCTTCTCTGTGTTATAATATACGTTTCTTAAAAGGGTTTCCTAGTTAATCCCCACGTTTGTATGTTATCTTGTAACGTCTCGCGGTTATCTCTCGGAGTAGTAGTAATTTTACATCTATTTATACTATTCGAAAATCTCGCTTTATTAAGAGTCACAGAATTTGTTATATTTTATGTTCGATGTTTCCAAAATCGAGTGTGTGTGATTATGCAAATATTTTCTTAGATTTTAATTGTGTGAAATCAATACCGTTGTTTGACAGTAGTTAGGAGAGAGAGTGCAAAGACAATTACTCTCTTAGTATACGATTAATTATTTCAAATTTCTCCGCTCATGATACCAGCTGACTTCTACGTTTATGAACACATTTGAGGTTAAATTAACTCCAAATGGTAAGTAATATATTCTGGATGTTCGTTCTCTTCTCAGTCTTCTGACAATCTGTAACGAACTACCATCTACTGAAAATAATACACATTTTTATTCAAACAACAAGGCATTCATTGAATTTATTAAGCATTTTTTTATATTCTCCCAAAACATAAAGGGATAATCGATTCTTACTGACAACACAGAATTAGTTCAATCTTATTTTCAAACATATAGTATATAACAAATATTTATATTTCAATATTAATACAAAGAAAGAAATAATGAATTAATTTCCCAGGGTTATTTTAGAGTTCTTTGTACTTTGAGAAAGTCAGAAATGAATATGGGTTAATACCAAGCTTTACATAAATAAATTTTTATAATTTGTACTATTTATATTATGCAGTTGATTTGTTGACCGCTAGAGTGCAGTTAGCTCTTCTTCACTGATGACCACAACCACTAGGCATCATGGCGACAGTAATTTTATTAACCCAACTACGTTTTGCTGGTTTTAGGTTAACAAAAATAATAAAGTTTATATTCACCTCTTTTCCAGAAGTATTTAAAGAGATTGTCCTGTTTCTAGTGTTATAAGTTTATAGTTGAGGTGTAATTTAGTTAAATTATACTAGGTAACAATCTCACCGACAAAGTCGAAATTTCATTAGGCTAGGCTTGGAAATCGAAGGTTGATTTTTCAAGGTTTCATCAAATTGCGGGCGTGAATTATTCTATTCGAAGGAGTTCTAATATGTAGTGGACATCACTCGTTAATTTTATTAATTTTACACTGATTATTTCAAATGGTATTTATTAATTTCTTAAATTTTTATAGACATTACACTTTTCAAACTGCTCACTTCCAATATCTTTTTAACAATTAAATTCAATTCTTGTTAGTTAGTTACTCTTAGTAACCAAGAATTTTTATGGTTTTTTATTGGTTAATCTATATACTTTTTAGTATATAGGCTATTATTAATTATTATAAATTCATTTCTTCCTTTTAGAAAAATAATCCTTTTTAGATTTTATTTATAGTCGGATTTAATTTATTTAAGGTTTTTCTTTATATTTTTCCTTAAACTTGTACACTGGTATTTTATATTTTAATCCCTTTTAATTTGATTTATTTATGATTTATCATTTACTTAATGTATCCTTACTCTAAACTATTTTTTATATGCCATCTTGCTAACATAGTATTATTTTATATATTATTATTTTATATTTAACCCTGGGTTATCTTATATTTAAACAAAATCATTATATTAAACACAAATATTATTCCTAGGTACAAGACCTTTGTGGCCCATAGAATACAAAATTACACAAAATAAAAAAAATACAAAACTTGTCAGCAGCAATATAGTCCACTGCTACAATATTGATTGTTTTTCATCTCCAGTACAAATCTGTGAGATGCTCTTTTTAAAGGTTTACACTTTCACAGAGTACACTATATTTCACTTTGTACACTGCACTTTTATTATTATTGTTTACAGTGTTTTTGGAGTACAAAGTTTTTTATAGCTTGGTGCATAATACCCCTTTCTGACTTTTAGAATTGGGTGATTACTGGTTTTAACGATTGTGATTATGTTATCATATTTGGGCAGGGGTTATGTAACGTTACAATATATATATAAGCTGTCTGTATTTACAAACTTGTTAAGCCATGATTATTGGTACTTGATTGTTCTGCTCAGTGGTCTCTCACCATTATACTTAATCTATAATCATAAGTTACTTACTCTGTTACTCTTAATATAATTATTTTCTTTAAATTCACGTTAGGTAAGGATATTATTTTAACAATATGATATAGAACTACATGGAATATGTACATTTATTAGTTTGCTACATTTTTTTGTGTTCTAATTTTTTTTCTTCATTTGTTACCCATAAGTGACACACTGAGTACTATTAAATTTTAATGTTGATTTGATAATAATATTTTTTAAGTGTTTTCTGTATGTGCTTTTACATCAGAAGGCCAATGATATTCTTCAAAAACACACAAAAAATATAACTATGCCACTATATGTTGGATAAATTTACTTTAAAAAGGAATTAGAAATCTTTTTCATTTAAATGAATTACTAATCTTAGGTTCCTTGCAAATAAAAAAACCATGTCTGTTTGACCTTTTGTGGATCTGTAGTAGAATCCTAGTGAAAGATATCATAAAAATATGCTATATTTCATTACATAACAAAATGTAATAAGCTTTGTACGTTTTACGTACCGGTAGTAAAAAAGATCTCTCTTCACTTGTAGCCATTACTGACAACATAGCTAAGATACTAAAGTACAATTTTATTGATGGGATGTGTATAGATGACATTACAAAACTCCAACATGTGCAGGACCTCTGGCACAGTTTCATTCAGAGTGCCAGTGGGAGCTCTTTTATACCATAATGTATGCTTTACTTTCAATTCAGAAAAGGAAATTTTATTATCAGAATATTAGGTCAGACTCTCAAATTTCCTTTTTACGTGAATAAAAAGGTATTGTGGAAAATAAAAGTCATATCTCTGTGCTTAAATACATAGAAAGCAAAATTAATGAGAGTTCTATATATTTACTCAAGAAAACAGCACTAATCGTATTGGTCTTCATAATTGCTTCCTGACTCATAAGAATTACGTATTATCACATAACCCTTTTGACCTTTCATATATAAGTGTACAATTTCCATGCTGTTGTTAATGTTTGTGCATGTGTGGTCTGCATAAAAAAAGATAGCTTGCAAAGGTGGATTCGGTGGTGAAGTGTAATGTTTTTATGTGTTCAATGAACCTTTGTTTGAAGCGGCATTCTGTCTGGTGTTTGTACACACACACACACACACACACACACACACACACACACACGCGATGATCCTTTGAACAACAGAGCCATCCCCAAAAACAGGATGGACAGTGCTCCTAGAATCAGCCTCTGATGAAGCTTGTTATGAGCAAAAACTGGTTCAGGCAGTGAGGTAAAAATATTTAATATTTTTATCTAAAGAATTATGTTCTGTGTGCTTATAGTATATTTTGGTTCTTGATAACACTCAGACACATCATGGACAACAAAATTTAAGAAGTCCTTTTTACATTTTTCTTTAACGTAAAAACAATAGTTATATCGTTTTGTGTGGCCATTTTAGACCATTATGATAACAATGATGAAATGTTTTAATAGAATATTTAAATTAAGTTCATATGACAAGAACTGGCAGCAGTGTTATACATGTGTAGCGATTTAGTGATGTGCATTTTCAATATGCAAGTGCAATAAAGATAAATAACAGATAGATTCAAAACATAAATTCTTATTCTTGGATTTTGTTGTCCATGACGTATCCGTTGATTATCTAATTATAAGTATAACACTATTGACTCCGAACACAACTACTGTACCAACATTGTGTTCCGAGTCGGTAGTGTTATAATTAGATAAATTCATAGATCTATGTCTAAAATAATTTTAATCCAGCCAGATTGATCTAACAATCTGCATCTGCTATTCTTACTGGACAGCTATGATTAGACCCTATCACAGACAGTTTGAAAAAGCATGTATGTACTAACAGCAGTGATAACTGTGATAAAATGTTAGCACTTTTTTGTTTCTTCCCACAAAGTAACAAAAACAAAATGAAAAAAAATTGAGTTGGCATAAACACCTTTACTTATGAAAACATTAACAAAAATTAAATTGTTGAAAAAAATTTACAAATATTTAGGTTATTCAGATTCATAAGACCATTTGTAGTCAATCAGATTATTCATAAGCTGTTCATAAGAAGTAAGATATAAACATTATAAAGTTTCTTTACAGTTTATTATAATTAAGGCCTGGATTTTTATGTAATTACAATTACATATTTGAATGCTGAGTGCATATTTACACGGAAAAGCCAGATATCGGCGAATCATAACAATAGGTGTCTTATCGGCGAGTTAAATTTTACATATTTTGTTCATATTACATATTTCACTCCATCTTACATATTTCTACATATTTTAGCTATTTTACTATACTTTACTTCAATTTGAAAATTGAAATGGCAAAAAATAGTTAGGCCTATAACAACATTACTCAGATGCGCAAATGTGCAATTAATCAGAATCAGGTGCAATTAAATTTATTGCAAGAAAAGGCAAAATATTGCATCTGTTGCAATTGCACGCATAGATTCTACTTTCAAGAAGTAAAATTTTTTATGAACTCAAGCGACAAGTAAGGCATTTCGCACGGGATGTTAGATGAGAATGGTATGCGCGGCCCACTCCTTATTTACGTTTCGTTCGCACGTTCAGCAGACTCGGTGGGGAAAGAACGTGCTGTCCGCGGTAAATAAATACTCTTCGCAGATCTTGCAATTCTCGCAACGGATTCCATCTACCTAAACAAACAAATATCTATATAACTCTATGCTATTGTAGGGCACAATGTGATTTTTGCCCCGGCGTATCCCGCCTCTGATTTTCGCCCGGCCTTCGGACTGGGCTAATTTCATGCGGCGTTTACACCGGTGCACTCCCTCTGGCACCTTGACTGCTTCGGCCCAAGGTGACAGTTCCATCAGACTCAACCCCACGACCGTGGAGGGCTTCCGTATTGCTCAGAAGTTCCTCACGGACGCGGGTATCCCATACCACACCTTTGCCTTGCCGGAGGAGAAGGAATTAAAGGTGCAAATTATCGGTATCCCTGCGGATACCACGCCTGAGTTCATTTATAATGAACTTGTTAGTCTAGGCTTTCGAGTCAACAGTGTCACGCCTCTCTTCTCCCCCGGCAAGAAAGTGGCGCGCAATGCGTTCTGGTTAAGATCCGTAAGGTAGGTAAATACCAGGCCATTTACGAAATTAACATGTTGTTTTTCTTGAAGGTTAGGGTAGAAGCCTTCGAAGCCCAAGCCGGACCGAAGCAGTGTTACAACTGCCAGCGGTACGGCCACTCATCGGCATTTTGCCACCACCCCACCCTCTGTTTGCGCTGTGGTGACAGCCACTGCAAGGACATTTGTCCTCGCGATCGCGCTGCCACCACTTGCGCCAACTGCGGGGACACTCACCCGGCATCATCTAAGTCGTGCAGGTTCTATGCTGCGGCTTTGAAGAAGATTTCAAAGTCTTCGCAGCAGCACGTTCCTGCGCCTCCAGCTAGGCCCCAAGCATCAAGGCACCTACCCCTGCTGCGGCACCGGCACTTGCGCCTGCCCCATCTCGTCCGGCGTCTACCGGGGCACCCAGCTATGCGGCTGCAGCTGTTTCTCAGCCTGCTGCACAGCCCGCGGCCCAGCAGCCAAAACCTGCTGCGCCGTCCAAGAAAAAGACGAAACCATCGCCCCCCGTCTCCTCGCAGCAAACGCCCGCTGCACCTCAGCCAGCATCTACTCCCACCATCGCAAATCCAAGGCAGCCGAAACAAAAGGCCCCCGCCCAGAATGGCATCATGTTTACACACCCGGCGCCCAAGCCTCAGGCGGAACCGGCGTCTGCCGCGTCCTCGGACGTGACTTTCGCCGACCGCGCGCGCGCTTGGATCAACGCCTTGATCCCACAAATTCTTGCTGCCAAGGATGTCCAGTCCTTGTTAGTTATCGTCCTTACCTCCGTGACCTCACTTATCCCTCTCGATGGCTAGGCCCTTTCGGCTGGTGGCTTGGAACGCATGTGGCGTTCTATCTCGCCGTGCCGAATTGGCCGCCTTCGTCACCGAATATGACATAGACGTCATACTCCTTAACGAGACACACTTAATTCCCGCTCACTCGTTCCAGCTTCCGGCGTACACGACGTATCGCACAGACCGGCCTGGCCAGAACCGGCTGTACGCCTCTGGCGGCACAGCCATTCTGGTTCACAGGCGCATCGCCCACCGCCCCCTGCCGCCTCCGGCGACGTCGCTTGGAGGCGACGGCGGTTGCTCTCTGCATCGGGGATCGGGAGGTTCGACTGGTTTCAGTCTACCTCCCCCCCCCCCGAGGTGGACCACCGCCCGACGAGGATGAATGGGACGCTCTATTAGAAGACCCCCTACCAACCATCACAGCCGGAGACTTTAATAGTAAGCATCCCCTATGGAACAGCCGTGTCTCAACCCATACGGCCGCTCTCTGTACCAATACGTTCAACGTCATCCTCATGTGAACGCTCTTGGTCCTAGATCACCCACCTATATCCCCAATAGAGGGGGACTACCAGACGTCCTTGACATTGCTGTTGTCAAAGACTTGGCCTATCCTATCGCTATCGAAGCCGTGTCAGACCTCTCGTCTGATCACGACCCGGTAATACTCACTGTTCGGCCCACGCTGGACACACCTCTCCAGCCTCCCCATCGCGTAACGAGAGTCAACTGGCGATCGTTCCACGATGAACTGGGTCGAACAGTACCATCTGACCCCCAGGTCGACATCTCCAGCCCGGATGATGTAGACCGCTTGGCCGACTATCTTCAAGAAGTCGTCACGTCCGCTATGGACAAACACACCTATCACGTCCCTGCGCCCAATAGACGGTCGCAGTTACCTGAAGAGGTGATTCTAGCCATCCGAAAACGGCGCCAGCTCCGCCGGCGATGGCAACAAACCCGGGACCCTGCCGTAAAACGCAGGCTCAACGCCCAATCAGACCTCGTCAAGCAGCTTCTGCTTGATGCCACTGCTAGTCGATGGGACTCATATCTTGAGTCTCTGGAAGTCACGCCCCAGTCCGTTTTTCGGGCTGTGAGCCGACTCACTGGCGAGAAAAGGACCCGCTATCCCCTACGATCACCGAACGGGATTGTGTACTCCGCGGCCGACAAAGCAGAAGTCTTTGCCGATACCATGGAGGGACAATTTACTGTTCACAGAGGCGTCTGTGACCCCGGCCACTCGGCCGCGGTCGCAGACTTCCTATCTGGATATTTTTCCCGCCCTCCCGCAGACCCAATCGACCCGTTCGACGAGGCTGAAGTGGAAACGGCCATTAGTCGACTGCGCTTTAAGCGGGCGCCCGGCGAGGACCGTATTGGTGCAGCGGCCCTACTTAACGCCCCAGCAAGTCTCGTTTCACTCATACACGTGCTGTTCAATGGATGCCTCCGGCTCCATTACTATCCCAGCCCTTGGAAACGAGCCAAAGTCATCATGTTACCGAAGGCTCGCAAGCTGCGTACATTCCCGGAGAATCATCGTCCAATCTCGCTTTTGCCAGTCTTATCGAAGGTGTTCGAGCGCCTCCTGCATCGCCGAATTACTCCCCTGCTGGATAATTTCATCCGGCAGGAACAGTTCGGCTTCCGCAGGCAGCATTCGACCACTCTTCAACTTGTCCGAGTTGTCACGCAACTCACTGACGCCATCAATAGAAACCATCAAACCGTCGCCGTCCTTCTGGACGTGAGCAAGGCCTTCGACAAAGTCTGGCACGAAGGCCTTCTCTATAAACTAGCCACCTCCCCTCTCCCTGCCTCATTTGTACATCTGATGCGATCGTATCTCTGCGACCGCAAATTTAGGATCTGCGTCGACGGGACGTACTCTTCTGTCCGCCCCGTCGCCGCTGGCGTCCCTCAAGGATCTGTCCTCGGCCCCGTTCTGTACCTAGTGTACACGAACGACCTGCCAGTTTTGCCTGGAGTCACGCTCTCTCTCTATGCGGACGATGCGATGTACCACACCAGTTCTGCAAACCTTCGTTTTGCGACTGACGTGGTGCAGCGTCAGCTCGCTTTACTACCGGCCTGGCTAAGGAAATGGCGGGTGGTAATCAATACGGAGAAATCCGAGGCGATTGCCTTCTCCCGTCAGCTCACTTCCCGATGCCAGACCCTTTCCCTTGAAGGGAGCCCAATCGCTTGGCAACGTACTGTGACTGGGAAGTACTTGGGCGTCACTCTTGATCGACGCCTAAGCTTCAGAGCTCACATTTCCACAGTGCTCCAGCGCGCCCGAGGCGTCAAAGTCAAACTCTACCCATTCTTATCGCCTCGAGGGCCACTGCCATTGCGCACGAAGCTCTCGATTTATCTGCTCTTTTTACGAGCCGTCCTTATGTACGCAGCGCCTGCATTTTGGACCCAACTCGCCCCCGACGTCGTTAAACGCCTGGAAGCCTTCCAATCCATTACCCTTCGCTTTATCTCCGGCTCTCCCTGGTATGTAAAAAATGATTCTATCAGGCGAGGGCTGAAGACTCCGTCGCTCGATGGATTTGCGCGAACTCTCACGTTCAACCTCTTCCATCGAGCATCCATTTCTGACTTTCCTCACCTCCAGCACCTCGATAACAACGATGGACCACCACCAGTTAAACGCCGCCGCCCTCGAGCTCTGCTCGACGACCCACCATAATTTTAATTTACGAAATTGCCCACTCACCATCTGTCCACGCACCGACCTATCGAATCTGACCACCTTCCTACCTGTCAAATCTCCGGTCCGTTGCAGGCCAACAGATGGATCGGGCGTTGTGCCGGCTTTAGGTGTGCCTAGCGCCACCTTCAGTCGGCAACTTCCCCCCTCCAATCTCTCGCCTGCCTCGGTATCGCCATAAGGCAGTCTACCGGACTCTTACCGGGCTGGCGGAAGTATATTGACCCGTTGTGGGCGAGCAAATCCCGCCAATCCGTGCGAAGCGTTCGCGTAGACTTCCCTCTCAGGCCATTGGTGGATCGCGTCAGCGGTTCAGCCAATCACAGCCCGTCTCCTTCACCCCCGACAAAATAAAAAAGGGGGTACCTATCCGTTTCTGCGACAAGTCTCGCACCAGGCACACGGCAAGCAACAGGCAGTCATCGGGCTTGCCCGGACGCTGCCGTCACTGGGGCACGCACTGTGCTGTGCCCTGCTCATCTTGGCAGAATGTCCAGTCCAGTCGGTCCGTCACTTCGCTTCAGCTTCTCGTACAGGAAGGACCTCCTCTCTGGATCAGCTCTTCACTGGACGTTTTCGGAAGCGACTCGCTGTTGTACAGCTGCTGCCCTGCTGCCTTCACTTGAAGAGGACAGGCAAACTACATCTGCTGCCCTGCTTGCTGGATTAAATCAGGCCTTAGAAGGAAGAAGAAAACAGCTGGCTGGTGAACTGAGTAGCTAGCACACACAGCTGAGTCGTCGGACCTTCTAAGGACCACCAGCCGAGTGACCCTTTTCAGGACCACCAACTGCCGTTGAAGAGGAAGCATTATTGGCCTACCAGAGCTTAAGGTTGCGCAGCGCATCTTGCCCGCTGATGCTCAGGCTCATAGGTAGCGCTGCCTAGGACGATCCTTGCGAGCCCCCACCAGTGGTAAGCGAGCTTGGATATCGCCTAGGTAAAGAGGCCGGTGGACACCTCTCTTGGTAAGGAGAGGTATCTAACGAAGCCGGTCATTAGCCCAGCTCGTAGGAAGCCTGAGCGTTCCAGTTGTCCCGTAAGCGATCCTGCTCGGGCCGGACCCTAGGTCCCTGGTTACCGCCGGAGGCAGCCTGGCTGCCTCTGGTCGGCGAACCTCCCGCTCGTTGACGGAAATGCCCGGTTCTGACGCGCCAACGAGCACGCAGTCGCTCGCCTCCTCCATACCCCACACGAGCGATTCGCCGTGTTCTCCGGCTATGGATGCGAACCAAGTCTTAGATCCCCGGACGGTTCCGCTGCCCGGTGACGAGACCGACGCTTTCGTGGCGGTTGGGCCACGGGGGCGCCCGGTTAAGAAACCGAGGCGGAATCGGTCCTCCTCAACCTCTTCCTCGGTGTCCGCCATGGAAGTTGTCCCCGCCGATGGCGAATCCGGCCCGGGGCCGACTGTGCCCGGCGCTGCCCAAGCACCGCCGGCCACTCGTCGCATCCCGCCCGTGTTCGTTCACGGCGTGAACAACGTCACCGGTTTTTACCAGCGACTGATAGTGGCTCCCGGACTTTCCCCGGCCAGCGTTGACTTGAAGCTCCTTGGGGGCGACACCGTCAAGATCGTTGTCCGAGGAATGGACGAATACCGCAGCGTCATGGCGTTCGTCGAATCCGCCAAACTCCAGTACCATACCTTCACCCCGAAACACGTGAAGCCTTTGTCCTTCGTGCTCAGAGGCTTAGACGTGGACTATCTTCTCGAGGAAATCCTCGATGAGCTGCGCGAGCTGGGTTATCCGGTTCGCGCCGTACATCGGGTGTTTGCTCCCGCCGGACCAAGGCGTCCAATTCCCCTGGTCCGCATCATGGCCGAGAACAGCGAGGCAGGCTCAAGCCTACTCTCTCTTACGCGGCTTTTCGGATTCCGCGTAAAGTGGAAAGAAGCCGCGCTCCCGGGGCTCTGCCTCAGTGCTACAAGTGCCAACGCTTCGGGCACCACTCAGAGACTTGTTCTAACGCTCCGGCGTGCGTGAGGTGTTCTTTACCTCACGCCAGTAAACACTGTGACGCACCAGCTTTTAAAAGGTGCATCAACTGCGGCGGAAGTCACCCCGCCAACTACCGGGCATGTCCGGTGTTTCAGCGGGAGCTCGAGCGGCGAAAGCCGAAAGGGCGCTTGCCACCACCGAGGCATCCGAAAGCTGGTTCCAGACCTGCAACCGAGCAGCCAGGCCCTTCGCCTCCTGCTACGGCTGCCGTGTCTTTCACCGCAGTTGCTAATAAGGAAAGAAAACGTAACAAAGGCCCGAAGCAGACACCTGTGGTACAGGCATCTCCAACTCAGGCTCCTCCCCAGGCCCCTGTCCCGCCAATGGCGAAAAAGCGCCGTAATCTCGCGGCATCTAAACAAAGTGAGACAGACCAGCCATTGTCAATCATCTCGGTTGTGGAGCCTGAGAATTCTCAACCTTCCCCAGCACCGGAGAATCCTGCCCCTGCTTTAAAAGCAGCCTCGCCTGACCTCCCGCCCCCGCGGTACCCTAATGCAGGCAAAAAGAAGCGGCATCGTAAGCCCCGTGGCGCTCGTTTCCGGGCTCCTGCCAAACCAGCCGCACAGTCCAGACAGCCTGCGCAGCGCGTGAAGACCGACGTTATCGCATCTGTCCCTCTTCCTAGCACCTCCGCTAGAGGCGCTACACCTGGCCCTAAGAAACCCCTGGCTTCCACCAATCCCCCGATTGATAAGCCTCGGCGCTCTTATGCGCACACAGTCTCCGGGCAATCTGCCTCGAAAACCGATCCAGACGACTATCAGGTCGTCAAAGAGTTCCTTGCGGAATTTGACCTCCGCAAAGTTGCACAGACCTCCAGGTCCATCCGCTCCCGCTTGGAGACTGCCGATACAACCGAGAGATTCATGCTCTTGGTGGAAGCCGCCACTTGTGTAGGTTTTCTATGAGTCGGGTCCTCAAACGTGATCTCTCAATTCTTTCCTGGAACGCCAACGGGTTGTCCAACAAGATCCAGGAACTCCAAGAATTACTGGCCCGACTCAAACCCGATGTAGTCTTTCTCAATGAGACCCACTTGACCCCTGCGAGTCGGTTACGACAGGCCAACTATGTGTGCTATCGAAACGACAGACCGGGCACTGCTGGTGGCGGTACTGCCGTCGCGGTGAGGCTCAATCTCGAGCATCACCGAGTTGTCTTGCCTGCTATGACTCACCTCGAAGGCACCGCTGTGGCGTTGTTAAACACTCTAGGCGGCGTACAGATGGTCGCGGCGTATAAACCGCCGCAAAAAGAGCTCCTTCACCCCGATCTAGCTGTCGCGTTCGATGCACACAGGAGGGTCATCATGGCCGGCGACCTGAACTGTAAACATCGCGATTGGAACAGTCGCTTGACTGCCCCAAACGGGAAACGTTTACGCAGGTTTGGCGATTCTCGCAGGATAACAGTGATTGGGCCTACCCAACCTACGTTCTACCCCTCACAACGCCACGCGGCTCCCGATGTCTTGGACATAGCGGTGATCCAAGGAATTGACTGTCCGATCCATGTGTCCGCGCTAACGGAACTATCGTCCGATCATCTCCCCATCTTGATACACGTCGCTACCCAGCACGTCGTACGCAGAGATGTCAGGAAGGTGGTAGAATGGGACCGCTATGGCCCGGCGTTAAGTCGCCGATTGCCAGAGGCGGGACCACTCGAAACCGTCCGCCAAGTCGACGAGGCAGTTGCCGCGTTTGACGAGGCTGTCGTATCTGCGATCGACTCGTCTTTCAGGATGAAGCCTGGCGTCACGCCCCACTGGCGGCGGATCCCAGAGGAGACGAGTGCTCTCGCTTGCGAGAGAAATCGCCTCCGGAGACGCTGGCAGCGGACCCGTGATCCGGCCGACAAGGCAGCGTACAACCGGGCGACCGGCATTTTACGTCGTGAAATGCAGGCCTACCGGAGACGCTGTTGGGAACTCGCCGTGGCCCAAGCAGGGG
Organism: Magicicada septendecula; assembly: GCA_034769895.1. Classification (NCBI taxonomy): domain Eukaryota; kingdom Metazoa; phylum Arthropoda; class Insecta; order Hemiptera; family Cicadidae; genus Magicicada; species Magicicada septendecula. The sequence goes on along the minus strand of CM068367.1, from coordinate 905,773,608 downwards.
ACGGATCGGACGAAAGTAGCCCTTACTGGATACCTTCGGCGTTGGTAGGGTAGAGGCGCCGACCTCGCATCCCAGCCATTGCTGGAACTTTCGTTCAAATCCTGGCTCGCCCGGAGGCGAAGGCCGAGTACTTGGGCGCGTGTTTTGAGTCACAGTTCGCACCCAACCCGCCCATGGACTGGGACTTCGACGAAGAAGTCGAGAACGAAGTGGAAGACTTTCTGTCTCTTCCGATCACTACGGAGCCCGAACCCATTACTAGGGAAGAGGTCACCGATCGGCTCGTTGAACTCGTGTCGAGAAAAGCTCCTGGCCCGGACGGCGTCTCGAACGCCGCTCTTACTCGACTCCCGGAGCGAGGAGTACTTTTCTTGGTCGCGCTGTTCAACGCGTGTCTTAGACTGGCCTATTTTCCCCAGAAATGGCGTAAGGCGACGGTCATAGTGATCCCGAAGCAGGGAAAGGACGCTTCCCGTCCCGACAACCTCCGGCCCATTAGTCTACTGTCAGCCACGTCAAAGGTCCTCGAACGTCTCGTACAACGGAGAGTACTAGATCATCTAAGAAATTTCGATGTACTGGTCCCCGAACAGTTCGGCTTCCGTGTGGGGCATTCCACCACTCATCAACTGATGAGACTGGTGGAATACATCACGGACGCCGGGTGTCGGAAAGAGCAGACTGTCGCCTGTTTCCTAGATGTGGAAAAGGCCTTCGATAGTGTCTGGCATGACGGGCTCTTGTTCAAGCTCCGGGAAATCCAGCTCCCAGATTGCTACCTTCGCTTGATTGCTAGCTTTCTGACGGAGAGGACTTTCTGCGTGCGAATAGACGACCATGTCTCTTCCGAGAGACGCATTACAGCCGGGGTACCTCAAGGTAGCGTGCTAGGGCCTCTCCTGTTCTCCGTGTATGTCAACGACGCACCCAGAGAGCCTGGAGTCCAGATGGCTCTGTTTGCCGACGACACGGCGGTCTATATCGCCGATCGGAACGCAGCTATCCCACGACTTCAGCGCGCACTCGATGCGTATTCGACGTGGACGGAAAGCTGGAAAGTTGCCGTCAACGAAACCAAGAGCTCCGCGGTGCTATTCACAAAGCGCCGGAAAGAACCTCGAGGCCGAGTGAGACTCGGTAGAACGTATTTGCCCTGGTCGAGAGAAGTTAAGTACCTCGGTGTCCACCTAGATCGTCGGCTCACCTGGCGTGCCCACGCTGAGACGATGCGAAAGAAAGCGTCCGCTCGTCTCGCGCAACTGTTTCCAATACTTGTCAACAAGGCTATGACCGGCAAGCTGGGTAAGTTGATCGTCAACGCGTACCTGTTGCCGATCATTACCTACGCTCTTCCCGTCTGGGGTTACCTCGCAACCGTTCATAAAAGAAGGTTGCAAAGCGTTCTCGATAGGGGTCTTCGGCTAGCGGCCAAAGTCCCCTATCGGTTTTCTTCTCGTCTCCTGAGAAGAGGACTCGGTGTCCGCCCCTTGGATGACACCGCAAGGCGACTTGCACGTAAATTTTACGTCCGAGCTGCGAGGACCCAGACAAACCCACTCATAGCTGGCCTTGGCAAGTACCGAACACGTCCAGGTGAATCTTGGAAACGGCCTCGACAAATACTGTACTAGTCGAACTAGTACGAGCATGTCGTTGTAGCGACCACTACAAATTAATTAAATAATATTCCGTCTGGACAGGACCACTAGGCAGGAGCCCCTACCGGAGGCTCGGTACTAGGAAACCATTGGGTCGTCTCACGACGCACAACCCAACAGCTCTGAAACGGCGCCGTCACAACTCATTTGTGATTGCAATGCGTTTAATGGTATCCAGTTCATCATAGTAGTCCTCATTACTGAGGGGCAATGACAGAAGGTGGTTAATCATGCTGTTCAAATATACCGGTTACACAAATATTTGAACAGTATTAATAATAATATACAGTTTACGCTGGAGAAGAAGGACAGTGGGAAATTAAATTTTCTGGATTTGACTGTCACTAGGAACAATAATAAATTGCAGTTTAATATTTACAGGAAACCTACAGCAACTGATACATTTATACATGCCACATCTTATCATCCACTGTCCCAAAAAACGGCCGCTTTCCACAGCATGATTAACCTGTGTAGTAGGTTAATATAATGTATAGTGTAATTAATATATAGTGTAATTTGTAATTAATCATAAACAATGGATGCCAGTGAGATGATGGCAGCTTTCTAAGCGCTTCCACTACAAACAGAAAAACTACAAGATGAGAAAGTGGAAGGGAGACAGAAAACCCTCCTGCTGGAAGTAGAGGAATGACAAAAAGCACTGATTCTGGAGTCTGAAGGAAGACAAGCAGAGGAATGTAAGAGTGAAACAGGTGACATCAAAGCGTTGATATAGGAACAAAAGCAGATGGAAGAACATAATATCACGAGTTGGGTCTATTACTAGGTGCTAGTAACTAGGAGTTGGGTCAAATCACTAGAATATCAGAGGTACAAGAATCAGTAACATTAAAAATAGCTGAAGTAGAAAAATCTGTCTCAAGTGTTGAAGAACCGATGTCTACAAAAATATCTGTCATTGAAGAATTCATGTCAAATAAAATATCTGCAGTCTAAGACTCAATTGCAAATATGAAAGAGCAAATTAAGAGTGAAGTTGAGCAGCTCATAAAGATACAACCAAAACAAATTTCTGAACAGACTGTACCAATGATAAAGACAGAAAAGAGAATACAGAAAGTCAGCTTGCCTGCGGTTGGTGCAGTTCATGTCAAGGCTCCAACCTTTGATGGAAGCACTCACTGGGCGATGTATCCTCAGAAATTTGAAGCTGCTGCATGCACAAATAATTGGACAGAGAAAGACAAAGCAGTTTCACTTGTTCTCGTATTAAAAGGACCTGTGGCAGAACTACTACAGAAAGTGCCACCTGACAGCCAGAACACCTATGCCAAATCATTAAAAGCTTTAGAATTGCGGTATGGTGACAAACATTTGCGAGATGTATACTCCACTCAGTTGAGAGCAAGGCGACAGCATTCTGGAAAGAGTTTGCAGCAAGTATTGACAGACTAATTAGACTGGCTTATTCTGAAGCACCAGAAGATTTTCAAACAAACTTTGTGATACAGACATTTACTGATGGAGTCCGAGGTAATGAACTACAGCAAGTGTTACGAATGGCAAGACACCAGAATAGTGCGGACACCCTGGTACATACTTTGCAATTTGAGGCCACAAACTCACCGTCTGGTTAGTGAAGTCATAAAGTGCGCGTGCGCTAAAAGATTCCAACGGCACAGACGATGAAGAAGAAGAGCAAGCAATAGGGAGCCAACTAGTGGCACCACAGAATAAAGTAAGAAAGGATGGAAGACCAAAGTGTTATTGACGTGGGAAACCTGGATATCTACAATGAGATTGTCAGGCTAGAGTTCAGCAGCATGGAAATGAGCAACAGTCGTTGCAACGGGGCATGTGCTGACTAACTGGAGGAACAAAGACCCTAGACAATACACAATTTCTACACTTCAGAAAATAGCGAGAGCTTGGTGGTTACCGGATTTGTTCAAAAAAGGCTAACCTTTATTACAGTTGACACAGGCGCAAGAGTTTCCATTGTGCGCCCTGATGTGGTGAAAAATCTCAAGCCAATCTGGTGCTTTTGCAACTTGCGAACAGCTACTGGTCGGCCTGTAAAAGTGTTTGAAAAAGTGGAGATACACCTACACCTTGGTCGACTTGAGTTTTATCATCAAGTACTTTTTGCAGACACTGTGGATGAAGCAATGGTGTGGACGTTATGAACACATATGAATTTATAGTCGACTTCAAAAACAATAAATATAATTAATTCACTACCAACTCGGAACACAAAGTTTTTTATGGGTAAAAACGTAAAAGTTTTACCTTAGAGCCTGAACCAGTTTTTGCTTTTAAAAAGCTTCTTCAGAGGCTGCCGCTGGGAGCACTGTCCGTCTTGTTCTTGGCGACTGTATCAACTTTTGAAAGATCGATGTTGTGTGTGTGTGGGGTGTGATATGTTCGAATAATGCGTCTGATTTGAATTGTGTCTGTTCATTTAGGATGTTGTTTTTATGTGTTTTTGTGTTTGTATATTTCCAATTGCTCAAGAGTCTAGTCTAGATTTCTAGTTTTCTAGACGAGTTGTCTAGTTTTCGCCCTTTTGTGTGTACGTGTAGAATGTCCATGTTATTGTCAATGTTTTGTATGTGTGATTTGCTTCCATGAGGTTGTTGCAAAGGTGGATTCTGTAGTGGAGTGAAGTGCCTTTGTGTGTTCAATGTATCTTTGTTTGAAGCTACGTCCTATCTGGCCTATGTAGAATGTGTTGCAATCTGAGCAGTTCAGTTTGTAAACACCAGTTAGATCGAATTTGTTTTGTGCTTTGTGTGTTCTGTTTTGTTTGTAGTTTTGTATGTGATTCTGTATACTGCTTTTTTGAATTTGTGGGCTATTTTTTCAGTTTGGTTATTGATGTATGTTAGTGTTATGAATTTGTTGTTTTCTGTCTTTGTCTGTTGTTTGTTTTGTGTTTTGTGTAGGAGTTTATTGACTATTGTTCTGTTGTATCCGTTGGATTCTGCTAGATATTTTATCGTGTTTAGTTCGTCTTTGTAGTCTTTTTCGTCTAGTGGGATGTTAAGTGTCTGTATCATAGTTCTGAAGGCAGCTAGTTTATGTTGTACTGGGTGATTGGAGGAGTTGTGTATTAGTGTGTCAGTTGTAGTCAGTTTTCTGTATATAATGAATTTGTGCATGTGTTCAAATTTTGTGATGGATAGGTCTAAGAAATTTATGCTATTGTTGTGTTCGTATTCGGCAGTGAAGGTTATGTTTTTGTGTATTTTGTTTATGTGTGTTAGTAACTGTTCACATTGTCTTTTGTTTCCCCTGTATAATATTAGAATGTTGTCAACGTATCTGTGCCAATATAGTATTTTATGTGCGTGTCTGAGGCTGGGGACTCAGTCCCAAGAGCCACAGAACTATTCATCACACTTAAAAAACCAACTGCGAGAATGAATCACTTGGTAAGACAGCCAGACTATCATTTACAATTTGTATGTACTTGTAATGAGTTTGTATATACAAGGGTTTAAAATTTAGTTTTTAAATTATTTTGACATACATTTATAAGCTGTTAATTAAACACTTAAAAGATTAAAATGTTCATGGTTTTACAAAAAATGGACTTCTTGTGAAGATTAAAAGAGAAAAATATTCTTAATTTTACAAACAAAATATTGACTGAAATGAAAGACGTAAGTTTGACTTTTAATTGGGTTAAATTATAACTTTGAAGTACTGTAATGTAAAGGATGGAACATCACAGAAAAAATATAATTTGACGTTTTGGCCACCCAATCAGTAGCCAACTTCAGAATAATTATAAACTAATACATGAAAAATTATAAATAGTACTCTATCAACAAGTGATTCATATTGACCTTTACTTTATGTGATGTGTAAAGTCCATCATTTAGATTCAAATGGCTACAATCCATCACAGTCATCTTTTAAAGAAGTTTAAAATACCTGTCCATGGTAACGTCTATTTTACATTAGATGTTTTTATAATTTTTGAAAATTCGTTTGTACACGTTAAATCAAAGTTTTGGAAAGTATACAATCAAAACAATTTTTTACGAAAACAATTTAATTTGTAAAATAAATCTTGTAGAATAAAAAATTGCGCTTTTGAAAATTTACAAAAAATTTGTAATTCAGATCTCAAAGTTTTTTCTTCATAAACTCATAATTACATATGAAGTTGATGTATTTGTAAGATAAGCACTATTGATAATTTTATAATTAGCCCTACCTGACAGATACAAAAAGGATTAAATTTGACAGAATAAAAAATAGATTGAAATTTAATACAGGCATAGTCTTTATTTACTTATACATTATAAAATTGTCATATGACTGCCTAAAATATAGTACCCATGTTGTATGTAGAATTGGTTTATATACTTTTTTATTTCTTTGTTTTTAAATACACAATAAATAATTTTTATTTATTGAACAATAAATAAACAATGAGAGTATTCAAAAATTGGTAAATTTTTTATGGGCACTATTGTTATTCAATTTTGTTATTAGTATTGTTATACAATTTGTTGACTTCATTTATTCATCATCTTTTCATTTATAAGTTAACAGAAAATGTTTAAATATATTTTGATATTTTAAATCATTTTTGTCAAATTAAGCTTAATATCTAAACAATTTTGTTATCTTGAAAACAGAGTTTCAACTTAAGACAAAAATCAGCTATTCCTATTAAACAAAGTACTATAGAATAATACAAAAATAAAAAATTACTTTTTTACACATAATGATAATAATTCTGTAAAAAGTATTTGTTTAACGTTTTATGGTGAAATATACATTAAAGAAAAAACTTATCATTCCATTCCTTTATTCCAAAAAAGAAACGAACATAATGTGCACATAAGCATGATGTCCATATAACTCTCTCTCTCTCTCTCCCCCCCCTCTCTCTCTCTCTCTCTCTCTCTCTCTCTCTCTCTCTCTCTCTCTCTCTCTCTCTCTCTCTCTCACCTCTCTCTCTTATTACATGAACAACACAGGTGTGCATACATGCACCCACATACTTTTTCACAAGCATACATACAAAATTGCATAATTAAAAACATAATGATATTATGATATTAATTGAATGGGTGAGAAGAAGAAGGAAAAGATTCCACATTTTGTCCAAATTTAACTGCGATAGCCATTTTGTTTGGAAACTATGAATACATCAGTTGGTATATAGAAAGGAAATATTTCTTTATTTTTAATGTAGTTATCAACAAGTTGAAAATTTGTGTGAGAGCAAGAAGGAAAACATTCCTGGAATGTGTTCCTTCTTACTCTCAATGTGTAGCTAGTGTATTGTATATTCCCACAGAGTGCGCTGCTGGTGTTTATATTGTAGTCTTTGTGATTTGTCAGTTTTAAGGTTTGTTTCTTTACAAGAGATTTTAATGTATTAATTTACTTTAAAATCAGCTTAAATTTTAACACTGGATGTGAAACTGTCTGAATTTGAGTATGGAAGCCCTGTAAAGAAAAGAGGAGAATATAAAAGGACTAATGAAATCAGCTAGGCTTAGAGGAGAAGTGTTACTACTGAATGTAGGTTAGTGGAACAAAAGATTAGTGGACCTGAATGTGAGTATAAAAAGATGTGTACTGGGATGTATACTTCTAATAACAGAGGAAATATTATTAATGCGGTGTGTAATGGTGGACCAAAAAATGAACAACAAACGTATTCACGGGTGGTTTAACTATAAAAACAGGTAGTTTAAAATAATAGACAACTGCTTTCTAATCCGTGGTCACAACTTTCTTCCTTGTGATCAAAACTTTGCAGTTGTAAAAAGAGTTATTTGTCGACATGACTGGATTTACACACCACTTCAGTATCATGAAATGATAAGAACTTCTAAAACAACAGAGCCATTAGTCAAAGTAAGACCAGTGAAAAGTCAACAAATATTAAATTTTAAAGCGTGGTGACCTTAATTTTTCAAAAGAAGTACTATAAGCTTTCAGGGTAGAGATATGTTCAACGTAAGCAAGTATCGACATTTCATCTTCAAGGAAGAACAAAATGTAATTCTGCTAGCATACGAGTTTATTGATAGTATTTACAGTTAAGTGTTCAAGCTTCACAAGGGGGGTGATATTTTACTTCCTGTTAGCAACGTTTCTGATAGGAAAGTCTGTATAAATGACAAGAAGATACAAGACGTGGCTAAAATTCTACAGTATATACCAGATGAACATAAAGAATTTTATAGAAATATTATGTTATGGCCTACATCAAATACACAGGAAGAAAATTGTTGACTAAAATAAGTGACTAAAATGATATTTTATATTTTTGTTTATTTGTAAAATGATATGGTATTCAAAGTGATTAAACGTGTTACTAACTGAAAATAGAAAGACACTGATTATTTTTAGTTTTTGTATATATATGTTTGTTATTTTCTAATATGCAAAACATAAAATGATTACTGTGAATCTAAACAATTGTATGAACAACAGTAAAAAGTAAATAAAATATTTAATTAATTACGATTTTTTAAAAAAGTTATCTGTTATCGGTTGGAACTGAGATCAAAAAGGAAAAGATTCCACAAACTTTACTATCGTATAACGGTTTACTTGCTAAAATTATGCTAATATTTTAACTGGGGACCTTTAATTATAGTTTTATTGAGTAACATTATAATTAAAAATTTTCCATACAGGCACTCATTTAGCCACAAATCAGTTTTTTTGTCATTTTCTAAAAATAATCTGTGGAATGTTTTTCTCCTTCTTCTCACCCATTCAATTATATCATTATTTCTTTGAAGTCATAAAAAGTTACTAATACTATATTCATAATAACATATTTACTTTATTCAGTGAATTCTTAAAATTAAACTTAACAAATAAATTTGTTTTATAACTCCTCTTGTAGAGTGTTATTTGAAGTTGTCTTGATTATTCATCTCTTCTTTCACAGCACTAACACTTATCTAAAAATGAAACTTTTTCTTGTGAACTTACTTTTTATTCTCTTCTCGTTGAACGCGTTTCGGCGTACGTATTCGCCTTCTTCAGCTTGGAGACAGACTGCCATCGTTTAGTAACGGTTGTTGTATGGAAGGTGTAGTGGGGGTGGTGCGTGGAGGAAGGGGATTGGCGCGGGGATTCAACTTAATGTTTGTTTTTTGTATAATTGTGTCAAAAAGTGTATGTGATTTATATTGTAATTGATCGTTAAGTATGTTGTTTGGTTGTGTTGTGTGGTGTTTATATAAACAATACGAAATATATAAACACCACACAACACAACCAAACAACATACTTAACGATCAATTACAATATAAATCACATACACTTTTTGACACAATTATACAAAAAACAAACATTAAGTTGAATCCCTGTGTCAATCCCCTTCCTCCACGCACCACCCCCACTACACCTTCCACACAACAACCGTTACTAAATGATGGCAGTCTGTCTCCAAGCTGAAGAAGGCGAATATGTATGCCGAAATGCGTTCAACGAGAAGAGAATAAAAAGTAAGTTCACAAGAAAAAGTTTCATTTTTAGATAAGTGTTATTTGAATATAGTCCCTGCATGTACGTTTGTGCTTCTTTTGTATTTACAGCCAAGATTCTACATTTAGCCTTATATATTGTTTGTATAAATGATTTTACATTTGGCCTAAAAAAATATGTTTACAATAAATTGGCAATTGAAATCAATAACTACATGAAAAAGCACTTTGTTGAAATATAGTCACACACATTAAATTGGTCAATGTTTTGTATAATTTTTAGGAACTATATGAATTCATCATTCATTTCAGAATGAAAACTATGTACAAAAGAACATAAAAAATAAACATAAAGTTTTTGTTGTCAGCAAGTTATTATAGAAATTTAGATTGTTTGTGCCACAGAAAAAGAAAACATTAAACAGAATTGTAAAGTGTACAAGAAAGATCTAAACAATTTTACACTATTAAGAAAAATCACAAAACATGGAAAATTGTTTTTGAAATCAACAAAATAAAGTAAAATAATTATTCACATAATTTCTGTTATATGACTGAGCAAAGTAATATTGTTGGATATTTTTAACAAAATCAACAGTTTGCATATATTTTTTTTGTGGGAGGGGGGAGCAAGTTATTTGTACATATGGAAAGGTTGAAAAAAATGTTATTCACATTATAAATCATAATGTATAGAAGTGGAAGCTACAGCATATTGCATCATGTTAGATTCATCTCTACTTTCTAATATTAAGCTCTTGTTTGAATAGCCAAAGCATCATCATATTATATAGGAAGACCTGAGGGGTACACACACACACAAATTCCATATGATCTCAACGAAAAAAGAGTTAACTTACAGTAAAGACTGGTTATTTTAACCAATCATTTGGGTGGTGACAACAACCAGAGATCCCCCTGTGTGTGCTGCTATATCAAATGAAGATTTAAATTAGTTTTACAGGATAAAACTCTGAGTCTCAAATGAGTAACAACTGAGGTAAAAGTGAGTTGTTATTTTTACAAACAGTTTTGTAAGTAGTTGAAACTTTTTACAAGAAAAGTCAGTCACATTTAGTACATTGAAAACTGAAATCACATTATAAAGTCAAATTCAATACATACCAAAGATACTGTAACCATCAATTTTGCTTACGAAAGGCAATTATTTTACTCAAAATTTTGTTCTTTTATCTTTTATATCCATAAAAAAGGAATAGCTTGATGTGTATTTATTTCAACATGTATTTTAGAAGTTAATGAAAAACTGGTTATGACTTTATCTATGTTGTGGTAACATGCCATACTTGACAAATATTGACTTTCATTAATACCAATTTTTGATTAAGTACACACAGAATTTAGGTAGTGGTTTCACCTCAATAAACAATATGCACATATACATCTATGCTAACTGTACAGTTAACAGTAAATTAAAGTATAAGTATGACTACCAGATTTAAATATTCCTGTTCTCTGAAATGTATTTTGGCAAATGATGACAGTATACTGTTGTATTGTAAGTACACTTGTTGATCAAACAACCACATGAACTTGCATGTTTTCATTAATGGACACTGACATTGTAGTAGACAATAATACACCAGAGTCGTGTTATAAGTTACCGATCACCTATAAGTTTAATAACATCTGCATCTGTCAGCTGGACACTGAGGAGGATATACAATACATTTATCCAGGCAGTAAACATCTCCTCCTTCTTTACCAGCAATTTCACCAATAGCATCACAAGTGTCCCTATAAACACAAACATAATTTTAAAATTTCAAACTAAAATAAAAACCAACAGCTATATGACTGTGAGGTTCTTACATGATCTATGGAACATTTTTAAACTCAAATAACAGAAATATGGATAATCTTAAAATACTAAAACATATATGTAAATTCAAATAAATGCATATATATATATATACATATGATTAAAATTTTAATATAAATATATAAATAAATCATTAATTTAAAAATATGTCTGTATACAAAATATCCTGAAAGAATGTATACTATGAGAAAGCATGTATACACCACTAAGTAGCTTTTCTTCCCTTAGAAAAGAAAAGAAAGAGTGTTTTTGTATAATATAGTATGTATTTCAATAACATATAATAAATACAGTTTATAAACACACAAGTACACGTCACATTGTTATCATTCTGTACACCTGTGTGTGTGTGTGTTATCTATCTCATTGTTTGTGTCTGTGTGTTGTCTTTTGTATGTTTAGTTTTACAGTAGGTCTACTTCTCACAAGTCTATGATGGAAAATATTCTAGCACTCCCATTAGTGGATGTTTGAAACTGCAAATAGAACTGAATCCTGTAAGTACTAATTTTGTTTATTCATGTTGCTGCTCATGATAAAATCCAGTAATTAACTATGAATGAAGATAAGGGGTTAATAACAACAAACAACAGTAACCTAGACTAATTACAACAAAACACTAATAAAACTTATATAAATAAATGTCCTCTTTCACATATTCTCTCTCTCTCTCTCTCTCCCCTCCCCCCCCCCCCTCTCTCTCTCTCTCTCTCTCTCTCTCTCTCTCTCTCTCTCTCTCTCTCTCTCTATCTATCTATCTATTTATCTTCATCTATCTATCTATCTAAAAATATCTAATTCCAGTCTTCACCCATTCTCATTACCAGTCTTCATCTACAGATGATGATGATGATGATGATTGTGGTGGTGGTGGTGGTGGTGTGGTGATAGTGGTGGTGATTGTGCTTGTAGAAAAAGCACAATGAGCAAATGATTAGCTCATTTTTCTGACAATGATTATGTAATGTGCATACAATGAGGTGAAGGAAGATGAATTACATATATAATGTGTACTACTGACCTGATAATAAATCAATATTGGGCAATGAAAATATCAGTAAGAATTTTCCACATGAATATTACAACTGAAAGTTATTGTCCCTTTCTTGCCAAGTCATGAAATTTGTTTAAGTTAAAACTGTCCTGTTGAACTAATCATCAATTTGTTTTTTGCCATAATCCTAAATATTTAAAATATGAAGTTCACCTTTTAAGATATCCTTAAAAAAGTCCTGAAATGTTTTGTTTATATATGAAGTATTTTGTTTATTCATTTAAGATGAAGTTGGTTATCTAATGAAAATAGCTTGAAATATTTGATTTTCAGTTTTCTTCCATTGACTGTCACTGTCAAGAAATCAACTCATATCAAAATTGGGTTTTTCATGATGCCAAGATATTTACTAGCAAGATATTTCATCACTTCTTCAATGATGAAGATGCTAATATCATGATGGATGTTACTGTTATGAGGAAGGTATGACAACAAAGTACTAACAATGAAGTATTTATTACATTAAAACTTGTGTACTTTATTATGATGGCCGCCACCTTGGTGAAAGCAGTGTGCGCAGAACCCTGTTTTTTGTCAGTGTAACGGCACGTCTCACTGAGTGCATAAGTGTTGATGCGTTTTCAAAAACATTTACCATGTAGGCCTGTATTTCATTTAATTATTTAGTTTGTATCATTACTAGTGTTTAGTTTGGGACTGTGACATGTGATAAATAATCTAATTACATTTTAAAATCATTTAATATTGTCTGTGGTTGTGTTTTCTACATCACGTTAAGTTAAACTGAATTTTATTTTGCTTAAAGTATTGTTACTTTTACAGTACATTTTATTTCATTACGTAATCAGAAAAAATACCTCCTATTAAATCCAAGTTAGGTAAAAAGATTGTGCATAGCCAAGCTCAGGAAGTCATTTCTAATGTATGTAAATTTATGGAAAGTGAAAAAAATGAAATTAGTATTCCACTAAAAAAGGTTCAAAAACTAATAACATCAGCAACAGGAGTTTCTGAAAGAACGATTTGCCGTATTAAAAGCGAGGGTATAACAATAGAAAATGAACAGTCACCACACTTTATAACACCTCGTAAAGAAAGAAAGAGGAGGTCAACAAAATCTAATATTGATGATTTTGATAAATGTGTGATAAGACGAACAATTTACAATTTTACGACAACAGAAAAAACATATCCTACGCTACGAAAACTTCATCAACTTCTGAAGTCTAGTGTGAACTTTCAAGGTAGCTTATCATGTTTAAGGAAAGTTATTATAAACTTAGGGTTTAAGTGGAAGAAGATTAGAAATAATAGAAGTGTATTAAATGAACATCAAGAGATAAGGGCAAAAAGAATTGAATACCTTAGGAAAATAAAACAATTCAGGACAGAAAACTGGCCAATCGTTTACACAGATGAGACGACCTCGTATATACACACGTCTCATGCAGTAAAAGAGCCGTGGTACGACGAAAGTGGTGAAGGAGTGAGCGTACCATTAAATAAAGGAGACAGATTCATAATAGTTCACGTGGGTACAGATCAAGGGTTCATCGATGGTGCCTTATTGGTTTTTAAATCAGGGCAGAAAACAAGTGATTATCATGGGGATATGAATAGTACAAATTTCAAGAAATGGATAGTTGAAAAGTTAATTCTGGGATTACCAAAAAACTCAGTGTTAGTATTAGATAATGCACCATACCATAATTACCAATCTGAAAAATGTCCCACATCAAATTCTTCAAAAAGTGATTTAATGCAGTGGTTATCTAACAAAAAATTCCTTTTACACCTAATATGTTTAAACCAGAGCTACATAAGTTAGTAAAAATGAATAAACTGTTAGAAAACCCCTATAAAATAGATAGTATTTTCGGAAATCACGGCCACACTGTTATTCGTCTACCTCCATATCACCCTGACCTAAACCCCATAGAACTTATTTGGGCTCAAATTAAACACTCTGTTGCAAAAAACAACACCACTTTTGATAATAAAAACATAATAGATTTAACCAGGCAAGCATGCCAATCAATAGAAAAACAACAATGGACATCAGTGTGTGAACATGTAATTAAAATTGAAGACGAATATTTGGAAAGAGAACGATTAACATATGAAATGCAAGATAGGCTTGTAATTAACTTAGACGAAGATGATGACCTATCAAGCGCTGAATCTTCTTCAGATGATGGCAGCTATATCTCCAGTGTTGAAGCAATTTTGGACAGAGAAACATCGTCGGATACTGAATTCCCAGTTCATTCTGACTTCGTATATACTTCTTTATAAGTTGGTAAGTTACTTATTCATTACTTACATATTAATTTTAAAATTTGTATGAATAATTGTATTAAATGCAAGAAAAATTAATGGGCTCGATTTTATGTGATATTTTATATAAAGTGTGCATATTTTTATCTGCATGCATATATTTTCGTTTAGCAGCACTTGCATAAAGCATATTTATGGTCATTTTAGATTTATATTTCTCTATTTCTTCTATTAGTATTCCACTTGCTTGCTTTACACTAGTAATTATTTATTATTTACATTATGTAACAAATAACATTGCTGTGGTATTACAAATAAATATTTGATACAATTTCGAGTAATACTGAGTAGAATTATAAATAGTAGTTAGTTGAATGAAATCCGGAAATGTCAACAATGTGTAAAACCCGAGTTGTAATAATTAAATAGTTAAGGGCACCCATACAGCCGGCTGTATCAACAGTATGACGGACGTTTTTGAAATGAAGTGTTACAACTTAGCACACTGAGTCTCCCCACTACCCCCACTTTTCGCACAGCTATGGAGAGGCCACCGTAAAGTAACGTGATTGTACATAAAAATGTGCGCACACCTCTATTTCATTAACAATTAGAAATATCACGAAAATTATAATGAAATATATTCTCTAAGGTAAGGACTAAATTCTTTCATGGCATTATTTTTAAGTTTGATTTTTCCATTTTAACAGCAAAATATTAATTTGTCCTATATGTATTTAGAGCTGAAGGGCACTGTAACTGTCTTGCCACCCTTATATCCATCTATATTCATATTGGTGGTTCTGTATTATTTTATTTCACCTTTTTTTGAAATAGCATAGCAAATTGTTCAAATTTGTATTTGTATTTTACTTGTATGTAACTTGTATTTTAACATTTCATAGATCCCACAGCAAGTTCTTTGTTTATCTGTTGCCTTTGTTGTGAATATTAATAAGACAGTAACAGTAAACAATTTCTAGTAATGTGTAATATTGAGATTAGGGTCTGCAACAATCATTGACTGAATTCTTGCAATCAAATAAAAAACAGATTTACCTTGCTTTGATGATACCTTGCCATACTAAGCAACTCTGCTCTAACAAGCTGCTAAAGGTTGCACTTTTGTAAGTAAAAATGTAAGCTTAACATTTTGTAGCAAACAGATTCAGGCTGTTAGGCAAATTGTCTGATTATAAGTGTTTTATAACTTGCAGTCCTTAATATCACTATAGTTTTGACGACTCGGAACACTAAGTTTTTTATAAGTAAAAACGTAAAGTTTTACCTTACGGCCTAAACCGGCTTTCACCTTTAGAAGGCTTCATCAGAGGCTGCCATAGGTAGCGTTATCCCTACGACATATGCCAAAACATATGCTGTCTCGAACGATGTTTTGTGTTGCCTCCGACCAGTATTTCCTCTTAAACACGTCTTTGAACTCCTCGTAGTTCGTGAGGTCGTGTCTCGTAGCCGTCCACCAATTATCATTTATGTCGCGGAAGTACTCATCCAGGTACCCTCGGATGATGGTCTATCTATTCTCCCGACAACGCTACCTATGGCAGCCTCTGATGAAGCCTTCTAAAGGTGAAAGCCAGTTTAGGCCGTAAGGTAAAACTTTACGTTTTTACTTATAAAAAACTTAGTGTTCCGAGTCGTCAATACTATAGTGATATTTAGTTAAGTAACGGACACGTCATGGACAACGAAATCCAAGAATTGCAATCCTTCTTTTCCAAATTGTTCTTTGTCAGTTTATCCACTGCTCACTGTAAGTAACCGAAATTGCAGAAAGCAGGAACAAGGATAAGGGATTAATCCAGCATAACAGATTCAACATTATACATAGAAAGTGTCTAAAACACCATCTCATATTTACTAAAATAATGTAAAAGCATCTTAATGAACAGATCTTCTTCCATTCATTAAACAAGTAGATACTTACGGACAGTAGCATAATTGAGGAGGGCAGTTTGGAGGGTAACGTAGGCAGTTAGTTTCACACCATTCAGACATTCCAGGTAAAATTCTGTACAACGGTGTAGGAACACACACCTGAGATCTGAAACACAAATGTTTTTAATCAAAATTCAGAAATGAATTTTCATAACATGAGTAAATACAATGGCAATTGAATAGACACATTTTCCTGGTGTGTGTGTGTGTGTGTGTGTGTGTGTGTGTGTGTGTGTGTGTGTGTGTGCGCGCGCGCGCGCGCGCGCGCGTTACATATATTTGTACATACTGATGGAATAGACAAAGTTTATAAAATTTTCCATACATCAACTTACTTTTATCCTTCCATTTTGGCCACTTTTTGTCTTTTTGTATTCAGACAAAGCTAACTTTAGAGCCAGTTTGATTTAAGGGACCTGTAATGCCCATTTAATGAAAATTGTAGATTAAGTTCTACGGCAAAATGAGTAGACCAAATTAATTTCATTTGCTGCAATGATTATGTACATGTATTCACTAAGATGAAGTTTAAAAGAAATTCATACAGAACATTTTACTATCAGTATCTGCAGAAGACAGGAGAAAATTTGTGCCAGGTTTCTGGTATAATTTATTCTATTTATATTGTAATGTAATGTAACCATCTTCCCAGCTAGCCAAATGCCATGTCTAGCTCAATTTTATTATCTTAATTATATAATAATACCACCTATTATAGTTTGGTTTACTATCCATTCAATTGTTAACCTGTCTATCTTTGTTATTCATCTTATAATCATGTTTATGTTTCTCTATATAGTTCATTCTAGTTCTGTATCATTCTCATGCAGTGCCGTAACGAGAGTATGAAGTGCCTGTGGCAAGTGTCTAACTTGCGCCTCCCCGTAACCCAATAATGACAAAAACAATTAAAAATTTTAATGTAACAAGTTAAATTTTACTAAATGCAATATATTAAATACTATTAACCTCATCCAAATGAGTTGCCTGTATATACAATAATAACCTAAATAAGAACAAATTTTTATTCATATTCAATGACGACAAAATAAAAGAAATACAAAACATAGGTATATGTTGAAATAATATAATAAAAACATAAAACAGTTCAGCATATTTTATAAAGTAATTTTTCTCGCTTTTTCATTTGCAAACACATCTATTATATCGTCATAATTTAATGTTTTGGCAACATCTTTTTCAATTGATATTATAGACATGTTTGTTAATCGCTCTTGTCCAATAGAAGAACGAAGGTACGATTTTACAATTTTTAATTTGCTAAACGAACGTTCGCAGGAAGCTGTTGTTACTGGCATTGTTATGAAAATCCTTAATGCTATGTCTAGATTTGGATGCGTGTTTTGTAATGAGAGTTCGTAATTTTTTTGCAAGATTTGAAAAGCGTCCATATCCCCTAAATTTTCAAAAACTTCCATGGCTTGATATTTGAAACTCTCAATTTCACATACAAATTCTGGAGCATCTAAGTCGCTATTATATTTCAATGCTAGGTCTGTTGCACATCGTTTAAGATCATCTAGCGGCATGATTTTTAAAGCGTGTCCATTTAAAAAACTAAAGTCATTTGCGACCTCTTGCAAAGCAGTAAATCTATCATTGAGTTGTATCTAAAACTTCACACATTTCTTTTTTTAGTAATGCACTTTCATTCATGGCAAACGAATCATCAGTAGCTTTCTCACCAGGCATATTTTTTATTTTGCGCCGTCTCTTTTCTGGAATGTAAGTTTCAATATTTGTTGTTTCGGCTAAACTTTTTGCTGAATTGTGAAGCGAATCGAAAAAATCATTTCGGTACTGTTGAATTTCATTTTTTAGAGCATTTATCATTTTCGCAGCATTTTCGACTGTGGTTTTTCTTTCTTGTAAAAGTAAATTTACTTTATTTATCTTTCCTAATATAGTATCCCAAAATATTAATAGTGCAACAAATTTAAATTTTGTTAATAATTTTAGCAACATTCGAGGATTTGTTACAGAGTCTACTGTAACTTGTCTTTGTCCATCACTCATTTTATTAAGAAGTTCTATTATTAAAGGCAATTGATTTTGTAAAGCTTTAACCGCGTTAGCTTTCGCAGACCACCTCGTGTCACTTAAACCTTTAAGACGAACAGATAATTTTTCCTTTAAAAGATCCCATCTACTAGTAGAATTTACAAAAAGTTAAACAATTGTTGAATTGTTTCAAAACATGATTTCATTTGAACAGATGTTTGTGCAGCATGAACGCCTATTAAGTTAAGGCTGTGAGCCGTGCATGGAACAAACCTCGCCATATTGTTGAAACGTAATATCTTGTACCCCCTTGTATTTACCTGCCATATTTGCTCCATTATCATATGATTGTCCTCTTATATTTCTAATATTTAATCCGTCTAATGTTAACTTGTTTTCGATGTCATTCGCAAGTGCTTCGCCAGTTTTTTCATGTGTCACAATAAAGTCTATGAAGGTTTCTTCAATGCTACATTTATTCGTGTTGGGATCAATGTTAACATAGCGCAAAATTTGCGTCATCTCTTCCTGGTGAGAAGTGTCAGGTGTGCTATCAAATAAAATAGAAAAATATTTTGCTTTTCGAATATTTGAAATAATATGCTGTCTAATTTTAGAAGCAACTATATTAATTATATCATTTTGTATTATAGGAGAGAAATAATTAACTTGATTTTTCTTATGAATTTCAATATGTTGCGCAATAATAGGATCGTAATGACTAATTAATTCTATCATGTTCAGAAATTTTCTCACCTTCAGAAATTTTCCACATTCGGGATGACCAATTTTTTCACAAGTTCCTCTCAAAGCGTCATCATCTATAAAACCACCTTTCTTAATTTTTGATTCGAAAGTTTTCCATTCAACATAACTTTTTTTATGATATAATGAATTTTCATGACGTGGTAACATAGGATTTAAATGCTGCCAGTCTCAAAACCCCGCAGTGGTCCATACATTCTGATTTTTTCCAAAAATAATACATGGGAAACAGAACAGTGCATCTTTTCGCCTGCAATATATCAACCAATTTCTGAGTACTTGTTCTCCGTTTGACATGGTTTTTACAAACCATTTTTTATCAAAATTCCTATTTTCTCTATCAGGATAAACACTTAAATTATCGCACAACTCTGGTCCATGTTGAACAAATATTTGTATGTTACTATTAGTTAAGTGCCATGTTATGGGATCATTGAAATCTATTATTTTTGCATTATAATCAGTATTTTCTAATTTAACATCAACCATATAATTATCATCATTACATGAACATTGCTTCTCGATTTCATGGTTTTGATGTTCAAATGTACTTTTCTCTTCTGTTTCAATTTCACATGAAACATGACTACTTGTAGAAGGCAGATTTAATTCAGTTGTTAAGCTTGAATGAACTAGAGGTGTAGATGATTTTTTAAGAAAAATATCAATCGGAGTTATATTTTTCTTTAATTTTCAATCTTCTGTTCTCTTATTTTTTTAAACTGTGCACCGGACGGTTTTTTTGGTGGCATTTTACCCTAGAAGTGTTTTTTAATTAAAATTTGTGTTTTTATTAATATAATTATTTAGTAAATAATAATAATAATAATAATAAATAGTATTTACAGTACTTACTTAGTCAGTATGCCAGTATGTTGTATATAAACAAAATTATATTTCTTTTCCAGTATGTTTTGTTCCACAAAAGAGAGAAAATATATAAAAATAATTACGACAAAGCAACAACACAGCTGATCTTATGAACGAGGAACGACCAACAAAGACTGTAGCGCCTTGCCTACACACTACACAGTACAGATCGTTCTTGTATGAGCCTGCATTCACACATGAGTATCAACGTCACCTGATTTCTCCTGACGTTCTGATTGGCTGAGCTGAGCTTTTTGCCTCATGTGAACACGGGCTGGGAGTGTAAGAAAGAGAGGGTGTGTGATGCGTGCGCAATAATACGTGTCTCTGTCTAATTGGTCAGGAGACGAAAAACGGCCAGTGACAGTCGGTGTTGATTCAATGATTCATGTAGAGTAGAATGGTCAAGTAAAATAAAAACCACGTGCAACTCTCAACCGGGTCAGTATCCTTTGTTTTGCGCTCCAAACCCAGTTGCGCCCGTGGCGGGCGCCTTTTTCGCCACGCC
This sequence comes from Magicicada septendecula, assembly GCA_034769895.1. NCBI lineage: Eukaryota > Metazoa > Arthropoda > Insecta > Hemiptera > Cicadidae > Magicicada > Magicicada septendecula. Next base: position 905,753,252 of record CM068367.1, on the reverse strand, counting down.
CTCGTTACGGCACTGTTCTCGTGTTCACTGTATATGTTTCATTTATTTCAGAAAACACATGATGATTAAAACTTCTTATTTTAAACACAAGTCAGTTTGTTATGTTTCATATTTCCGAAGGGAATATAACACTATCTTATTCGATTAACAATTTCTGTCTTGATATTTGCATTTCCTTGTTTTGTTACCTCAAACAAATATTCCACTTCTTCTCATATTTTTTATTCTTAAATCAATCTTTACACCTTCCTTGCTTAACACATTAACCATCGTCTCATAAACTGCATTTTACTACCAACATAACACCAGCCACAGATCTCAGATTTAAAAGCTATATCTCATCTATTTCAAACACTCTGATTTCCCATTTAAATTGTCTAAATACATAACAAATGTACTGAGAATAGCTTTGGTGATAAGCGATCATTCTGTTGACTTTTCTATTGATATTGATTTGTATCATGCAGTTTGTATTGATATGTATGGAATTTGATTTGAGCTGTCAAGTTTTTACACTTCTTTCCATTTTCATTGTCATCATCTTCTTCTTCTTCTTCTTCTTCTTCTTCTTCTTCCTTCTTCTTCTTCTTCTTCTTCTTCTTCTTTTTAAACTTTCATTTGGGTATATCCATGTCTATTTTTCTGTTCACATTTTTTATGAACAATGAATTACACATGTAATTTAAAAATCTTAGAAATGAAGCTCGTTTGTATCAGAAATCCCTGATACAAGTTACAGGTCTTAAATCCCTTGTACATAGTCACATAGCACATTTGGCACATAGTACAAAATTATTTAATTGCTTCTGCTTCCATGTATTTCATAATCAAGCACTATTTGTGAACAAATTTTTTTTAAAATAACTGTTAACAATCATCCCTGTTGGATTAAAGGTCTTTGATTTAATTCAAGTGAAAATTATGTCATTTAGGAATAATTGTTGGCTTTTGATTTTATCTGTTTATAAAGTTTCTTCCATTCCACATACCCATCTGTCCATGTTCTTTAACATAGTTTTTCCACTACTGTCTGACACAAATACAACTACTTAGCAACCATATATTGCCTTTATGAAGTAATAATATAGTATTATACACAGCTACTATAGTGTTATTCATTATTACTGCTACTCAGCAGCTCAGTTATAGTTGTACAGATTAAAATTAATTTACCTTTTTTCATCCGTCGTGCGACTTCTTATTGTATTTAATTAAATAACGCGTTTCGAGGCTCAAGGCCTCATCTTCAGATTTCAGTCCCGTGTGGACGTCATTAACACATTAAAACTAAACTACTACACATTAAAATAAAACACACTACACAAGTTAACCGATGTCTGGGTGCGCACCCTTTGCCGGCTCGCAACGCACTGCCTGCAACTCCTCTACGGTCTCGTCACAACGCCCCACCATCGATTGCTGTCTATTCCTGCTTAATATGAATTTGTCCACAACCATATCGTATAGCTGATGTGATTTAAAATTCAGCTGGTCATTTAGCATGTTACTAGGATTCCACTTAAACGCCTGGTATATTTCAAATTCTTCGGCTGCGTTCATGTATCGTCCCTTATTGCAGAGATGTAATGGCTTGCAGTTGGTGTCAAAGTCAGTATAATTATGGTTATGCACCATTAAGTGTTCGGCATATTTTGATTTACAGGCTTTAAGTTATTTTTAGGTAGATGTTCTTTAAACCTCTGTCTAAATGCCCTGCCTGTCTGACCGATATACACCATATCGCAATCATTACAAACCATTTTGTAAACACCTGTCCTTTTTTCTTTGAACTGTTGTGTTTTAGGCCGTAATAATTTTTGAACATTATTTGTGGTACGGAACGATACTAGGATGTTATGTTTCCGAAATTCGTTTTTTACAACCATAGATATATTATTGGTGTACTCAGTTGAAATAATCTTAACTTTATTATTTTTGTTACGTGTACTGATGACGTTCTTCTTTTTATGTTTACGTAATAACCGTTCGACCATTGAGCTTCGGTACCCATTCACTTCCGCTATATATTTAATTGTATTTAATTCATCTATATAATCATCGTGCTCAAGAGGTATACTTGTCAACCGGTGTAAGAGGCTATTGAAAGCGGCCATTTTTTGAGTATACGGGTGATAAGATTTGGCGTGTATAACGGAATCAGTTGCTGTAGTTTTTCTGTATATCTTGTAACAAAATCTATTGTTATGTTTTATTAAAGTTAAATCTAAGAAATTTATTTCATTATTTGTTTCTACTTCTGCTGTGAATTGTAGTTTTGTATTGATACTATTCATAAAAGACTTTAGATTATCTATTTGTCTCATTGTCCCATTGAAAATAACAAAGGTATCATCTACATATTTTATCGTTTGTAAAAAATAATCTGGTTATTGAATTTATTGGTTACCGAAAGCAAATATGTATTTTCAAAATGATTAAGGTATATGTCAGACAAGAGTCCAGATAAAGGTGAACCCATAGCGAGTCCCTCTTCTTGAATAAAAAATCAATTATCGAATGAAAAATAGTTCTGTTTTAAAATGACACCAAGAATATATAGTAATTCATTTATTTCTTGAGGACCTAATCTGCCAGATTTTTCCAAGTTGTTTTTCAGAATCTCAACTGTGGCTTGAACCGGTACATTTGTGTATAGATTATTCACATCAAAAGACACTAATTTATATTGAGTTTCGATATTAATATCTCTTGTTAGGTCCACTAACTCTGAACTATTTTTAATACTGTGATTATTTACTAATGTTATATTGTTTTTTATTATCTCAGCTAATTTCTTGGCTGCTTTGTATCCTGGTGCTGTAGTGTAATTTGTAAGAGGTCTTATAGGTGTGTCTTCTTTATGGATTTTAGGTAGACCGGTAAAATGAGGTGCTTTTGCAGCCATTGGTTTCAGGTATCGACGTGTGGTATCATTAAAGAGATGTGTGCATTTATTGATTGCATTATTAAGACATTTCACAAATTTGGAAGTAGGATCTACATCAGTGGGTTTTATATTATTGTTGTGGATGAAGTCATAAACTTTTTGCTGGTATACCTCTCTTGATATAATAACTAATGTGTTACCTTTGTCCGCTTTAGTAACTATAGCATTATTTTCCTCAACTTTCTTTCTAATTTGTTTAATAACTCTTAAATCATTTAAATAGACCGATTTTAAATTAAAAGGTCGTGAATGATTCGTGTTGTGTATACTAAGGGTCTTATTTAGTTTCCTGTTAATCAAAACTCTTAGTTCGTTTTGTGAATTTACGTTGGGCACTGTTTTTATCGCTGCTTCAGCATATATTATTTCACGTGTTAAATGGTTGTTATTAAAATCAGGCACATTATATTTCAAACCTTTATTAAGTAAATTCAATTCTCTCGAGTCGAATTCAATGTCTGTTAAAAGTCAGGGCATGGCATTTAGACAGAGGTTTAAAGAACATCTACCTAAAAATAACTTAAAGCCTGTAAATCAAAATATGTCGAACACTTAATGGTGCATAACCATAATTATACTGACTTTGACACCAACTGCAAGCCATTACATCTCTGCAATAAGGGATGATACATGAACGCAGCCGAAGAATTTGAAATATACCAGGCGTTTAAGTGGAATCCTAGTAACATGCTAAATGACCAGCTGAATTTTAAATCACATCAGCTATACGATATGGTTGTGGACAAATTCATATTAAGCAGGAATAGACAGCAATCGATGGTGGGGCGTTGTGACGAGACCGTAGAGGAGTTGCAGGCAGTGCGTTGCGAGCCGGCAAAGGGTGCGCACCCAGACATCGGTTAACTTGTGTAGTGTGTTTTATTTTAATGTGTTAACGACGTCCACACGGGACTGAAATCTGAAGATGAGGCCTTGAGCCTTGAAACGCGTTATTTAATTAAATACAATAAGAAGTCACATGATGGATGAAAAAAAGGTAAATTAATTTTAATCTGTATTGAATCGTGACTTGGATACCAGAGAACATGAGTTTAAAATTAGAAGCCTGTCAGGAATCTACGGTATTTAAATATATTAACATTAAAATTAAATTGCTGAAGACCAATTTGCACATCAAATTTAACAAAAAGTGCCTACAGTTGAATATTATACCCAAATATAATAATAACACGTTCTAACACGTCAGAAGTTGCCAAGAAGGTCAAACGTATTGCAGAAGTAACATGGATAAAAGAAGAAATAAGACAGTTGTACAATAAAAAGACCAGATTAAACGAATTACTTTACAAATCAAATTTAAAATTATTAAACACAATACATCCGGTACTTATATTTAACTTAATGCACTATGTGAACAACCGTATCATGAAGGTCATATTACCGATTGCCCAGAAACACGATAAGAAGATAAATAACTTGATTTCAAGTCAACACAATAATACAATTACTAAATGTAAACATACGTTTTATAGCCGTGTATCCAATTTAACAGACATTGAATTCAACTCGAGAAAATTGAATTTACTTAATACAGGGTTGAAATATAATGTGCCTGATTTTAATAAAAACCATTTAACACGTGAAATAATACATGCTGAAGCAGCGATAAAAACAGTGCCCAACGTAAATTCACAAAACAAACTAAGAGTTTTGATTAACAGGAAACTAAATAAGGCCCTTAGTATACACAACACGAATCATTCACGACCTTTTAATTTAAAATCGGTCTATTTAAATGATTTAAGAGTTATTAAACAAATTAGAAAGAAAGTTGAGGAAAATAATGCTATAGTTACTAAAGCGGACAAAGGTAACACATTAGTTATTATATCAAGAGAGGTATACCAGCAAAAAGTTTATGACTTCATCCACAAGAATAATATAAAACCCACTGATGTAGATCCTACTTCCAAATTTGTGAAATGTCTTAATAATGCAATCAATAAATGCACACATCTCTTTAATGATACCACACGTCGGTACCTGAAACCAATGGCTGCACAAGCACCTCATTTTACCGGTCTACCTAAAATCCATAAAGAAGACACACCTATAAGACCTCTTATAAATTACACTACAGCACCAGGATACAAAGCAGCCAAGAAATTAGCTGAGATAATAAAAAACAATATAACTTTAGAAAATAATCACAGTATTAAAAATAGTTCAGAGTTAGTGGACCTAACAAGAGATATTAATATCGAAACTCAATATAAATTAGTGTCTTTTGATGTGAATAGCCTATACACAAATGTACTGGTTCAAGCCACGGTTGAGATTCTAGAAAACAACTTGGAAAAATCTGGCAGTTTAGGTCCTCAAGAAATAAATGAATTACTATATATTCTTGGTGTCATTTTAAAACAGAACTATTTTTCATTCGATAATTGATTTTTTATTCAAGAAGAGGGACTCGCTATGGGTTCACCTTTATCTGGACTCTTGTCTGACATATACCTTAATCATTTTGAAAATACATATTTGCTTTCGGTAACCAATAAATTCAATAACCAGATTATTTTTTACAAACGATAAAATATGTAGATGATACCTTTGTTATTTTCAATGGGACAATGAGACAAATAGATAATCTAAAGTCTTTTATGAATAGTATCAATACAAAACTACAATTCACAGCAGAAGTAGAAACAAATAATGAAATAAATTTCTTAGATTTAACTTTAATAAAACATAACAATAGATTTCGTTACAAGATATACAGAAAAACTACAGCAACTGATTCCGTTATACACGCCAAATCTTATCACCCGTATACTCAAAAAATGGCCGCTTTCAATAGCCTCTTACACCGGTTGACAAGTATACCTCTTGAGCACGATGATTATATAGATGAATTAAATACAATTAAATATATAGCGGAAGTGAATGGGTACCGAAGCTCAATGGTCGAACGGTTATTATGTAAACATAAAAAGAAGAACGTCATCAGTACATGTAACAAAAATAATAAAGTTAAGTTTATTTATCTACGAGACCGTAGAGGAGTTGCAGGCAGTGCATCGCGAGCCGGCAAAGGGTGCGCGCCCAGACATCGGTTAACTTGTGTAGTGTGTTTTATTTTAATGTGTAGTAGTTTAGTTTTAATGTGTTAACAACGTCCACACGGGACTGAAATCTGAAGATGAGGCCTTGAGCCTCGAAACGCGTTATTTAATTAAATACAATAAGAAGTCACATGACGGATGAAAAAAAGGTAAATTAATTTTAATCTGTATTGAATCGTGACTTGGATACCAGAGAACATGAGTTTAAAAGTTATAGTTGTTCCTTACCAACAACAAAAATCTCAATCTAGTAAACATATGGTCATTGCCCAGTAAGACATAAACTGAAGCAGAAGCAGTAGTTGCTCCAATAAAACATTCTTTAATTCCAAAGTTTCATGCCTCAATATTGATAAATCTGACTGTTATACACATTTCTTCAACATGACTAACGTCAGGGGTACAATCAAATATAATACTGTAGTACTTGGCTTGTAAAGCCACTCACTCATTGACAGTTGCACCCCACTTAAATTATTGTCATTGTCAAGCTTTAAACACTTAATATTTTGATAGCATGTTCCTTTGTAGTTTTCTTTTCCAGTAATCTGCACCAGACAGTTTTCATTTTAAGCCAGATATAGCATAACGTTTTTTTAAACTATCTAAGGAAAACCTTTACTGTAACCAATGACAATTATATAATTAATCTCATGTTGAACAAAATATTGCAAAAGAAGCATCTTGCACAGTCCAATATACTGACTCAAACTGATGGAGCTTGTAAGATTGGTTCAGGGGTAGGAAGATCATGAGATTCATACGAATGCCAATCATGTGAGTTAACTTAAGGGGCAGTGAGTGGATTTCATGGCATTCCAACTTAAGAATGCATTGTGCTTGTACAAATAAAGTGACACATACACTTACATGCATTGCATGCTAGCAATACATGTTAGAAAAATGCCAATGTTATGGGTACTAATGTGCTTTGCATGGAATGTAATACATGGATGACAGTGATTAAGATGAGCTTGATATTTTTAGCTCATCATGCTATTGTGCTTGTGTGGGATTATCAGACACCATTGTAACGTATTGCCGCGTTACAAATCCAGGCAACCCATCTTAACTGACCTCCGCCAATTACATGGGCTGCCTACGTTGTAACGAACTGTATTCAAATCAAATTCACTGAACAATTTACTTGCTATCTGTGTAAGGAAGCAAGGGAAGGTATTTTACTGATTTACGCACTCATTTTTTATGTGTAACAAGACGACTTCTCTTTATTTAACAACAGTTACTGACAGATCCCATGACATCATTAATTAAACTAAAATATTTAAATACTTTCATAAAACTTTGGGATCAAATTGATTCTATATCGCTATACCTCGGATCCGAGTTAACTTTCTGTATTTTTATAGTAAAGACTTTTAATTATTTTCAATTCATTATATTAGCTTGCAAGACTTCTTTAACCATTTGAAGAATGGTACTAATACTTGGAACAATAATAAGTTACATTAACATTTAAAGCGTTACAACGTATGATAATTAAATTTTTACAGTAAATACTTAGATTTTCTCTTTTAATGTTTACATCAGATTAATCGTCTTTGAAAAGTCTCTTTTACAAGTGTGTAGCGTAACATATATTATTAATCCTCGATAGACAGGCTATCGAGTCACCTTTACAATGGAATGTAGAAACCTCGTCCTGGGGCTGTCCGTCTTGGGAGTCCTTGTAGTCGGCGTCATCATCCGGTCGAGTCTTTGTCAAGAAAAGCTAGGATTTTCACAGAGGAGATTCTTTGGTGTATGGATTGTAGATTCTCAGATGTCCTAAACAGCGTCTTATGCCTGGTATACGTGACTCTATGAAGTTCCTGTAGATCACATCTTCAGGAATGATGTTGAAAATGTAGTTACTTCTTGAAGAGAGTCGTCATCTTGTTTAACACTATTTCTGTCTTTTGTGTTACATATTATGTCTTCTTGTTATCACATATTTATACTTATTGGTACATGACACACGCTTTTAGCAGTAGTATCTAGTATACTATATTTAAATTAAAACAATTAAATTAGCAACATTTTGTCAGAGCTTTCGCTCGTACGTCTGCACTCCGTGAAGTCAACATAACGAGAGAGCGTTTTTCTGCTCGCTTCGACTGGTACTTAACAAAAGGGAGAGGGGCAACTACTCCGCGAGAATATAGTCCCTATCTTTATTTAAGTTAACATTTTTTTAATTACAAAAACTATGCCTTAATAAACAAATATAATTTAAGTGAGTTATTCTAACGACTATTTGCGTCTTCAGATTTTTAATTATTAACATTAGGGTTTTTATCTTATTCTAAATTACAGACGACTCGGTAGACACGTCGAGTCCAGAATTAACAGGTCACCGCATGATAACAAGCAAAGGGTTAAATATGACAATAATAACTTTTTACAAATTTCCCTTTTTATTAGTGTTTCTTGGGACCTCTTAATTACTTCTTATTCTCATACTGAGTACATACAGGGGTTTTAGTTATTATAGTGAGATTTAAAATTGCTTAATCGCTCGCAAACTTACTTTAAAAATTTTTTTTTTTTTTACAATTACTGTTACAATTTAAATCGTCACATACTCCACCGCTTAATTTGCACGTTACGGTTTTTTTTTTTTTTTTTAACTGGGGACTTGGAGTATGAATGGTGTCAGTGTGTGTAATTGTAATTTCCTTCACATTGTTATTGTTTAGTGTTATATCTACTTGCTTCTTCTCCACAAACACAATCTACTTTTATATATTCTTATTAACTACTCTTTTTTTACATACTATTCACACTTAATATTTACACAATAAAACACAAAACTCTTTCTTATCTCTATCACTTAAATCTACTACCGGTTTTTTCTTTCTGTTTGTCTTACTCTCTCTCTATAGAGTAATTTTCTAAATCTTTGCTATTTAGAATTCTATCTTGTTTCCATTGAGTACTAGATAACTCATCTAGTTAATGGGTATTAGTTTTCATCTAGTTAATGAGTATTAGTTTCCATCTAGTTAATGAGTACTCATTAATGTATGCTTCGCAGAACTGGATCTCAGGTTGATCAGGCCTCATTTCCAAACTCTACGTTTAACATTTTCCACTGTTTCAGAAGTATAATGTACTTCACTACCTAGTATTCCCTTTTCTATTCTGGGTTATACTATTACGTTTCTTCTTCTTATACAATTTTAGCTGCGAAATATGCGTTCTCCGCACATATTTTCGAGTCGCAGGTTCGCACAGGGCTACTGTAACTGGAGTTAGGTACTTCTGGATTTGGTAAGGGCTACACAATCGGTATGATAGTTTAGAGGTGGTCTTATCAATCGCACTACTAGTGGGGTGAGTTTTATACGTTACTAAGTCACCTACTTGGTACCTAATTGAATTGTTATGATTACCTTTCTCGTGGTATTTTCTGGATTTCTCTAAGTTTGCTCTTAAATTAGAGCGGGCTTTATTCTATATTCGCTTTATCTGCTTATCCGTTATTTGTGGAGGCAGCAGATCGTGTATATTCCATCTTATGGACAAAGGGTGGTTTGGTCGGTATTTGTACAGTAACTCAAACGGGGTCGACTTGTGACCTTCGTGATAAGCTGAATTAAAAGCGTATTGAATCCAGGATAGGTTTTGGTCCCACAACATGTGATCGTTCGCATGATAGGCGATTAGCGCAGATTTGAGGTTTCGTAGATACCTTTCAGCAATATTGCCTTGCGGTCGATACTCTGTAGTGGTTATATGGTCTATCCCTAACTTGAAACACATATTCCTAAATTCTTTCGCTTTAAACTGTGGACCATTATCAGATACTATACGTACAGGAGTACCGTAGTCTTTAAATAATCTTTCCTGTAATATTTTTACAGTCGTCGACGCTAATGCTCGTCGCATGGGATACATCCAAACAAATTTAGTGAACGAATCTACACAGATGAGTAACATTGTATTACCTGATTTGGATCGTGGATGTGGACCTGAAAAGTCTAGATAAAGTTTAGAAAAAGGGGACTTAGGGATTTCTGAAATCAGTTGGCTTACTTGAGTATTTCTGGCTGGTTTACTGAGGGCACATAATGTACATTTCTTTACGAAGTTGGCTATTTCGCTGTTCATATTGTTCCAATGATATTCCTTTCGAACACGATGTATTGTCTTATTGATTCCCATATGGGCTCCTATGGTAGATGAATGGAAGTATTCCATCAGCATGGGCTTAATTACATCAGGGGCGATTATTCTTAAGTCCTTCCCGCTTCTTATCTTGTGACACAGTACATTTTTACTCAATACGTACTTCTCGGATTTAATACCTTGCGTAAGTTGTTCTATAATAGGCTTCAGTGAGGGGTCTTGTTGTTGATACAGGGCAATGTTTGTAAAAGCAAGGGGGAACTCAGTAATTACGGCGTTAGCAAGTACTATATCCGGATTCTCCTTGTTTTCGGGAGTTTTAGTGGGCGACTGGAACATACGGGACAGGGTATCAGCGACTACGTTTTGAGTACCTTTTATATGCTGCACTCTGAACTTGTAGCAGTTTAACTTCAATATCCACCTTCCAATTCGTCCTAACTGTTTAGGGTGATTCAATAACCAAGATAACGCCTGATTGTCGGTTTCCAAAAGGAATTCTTTATGTTCTAGGAAGGGTTTAAACTTCTCAAACGCAAAAACAATTGCTAAACATTCCAATTCATATGCGGAATACTTTCTTTCTTGGTCGCTCAGTGTTCGTGATGCATAACTAATAGGTAGTCTACAGTTATCTATCTCTTGATATATCACTGCACCTAACGCTACACTGGAACTGTCGGTTTGCACTACGAAAGGTTTCGTGAAATCCGCTAGTTGCAAAACTGGAGGAGATATAATACTTTCTTTAAGTTGCTCAAACGTGTTTTGATGTAGTGAGCTCCATTCGAACTTCGTTCCCTTTTTTCGTAAGGAGTTTAGGGGTGCTGCTAGTTCGCCAAGATGGGGAATATATTTGTGGAAATAATTTACCATTCCCAAAAATCGGGCTATACCTTTTGCATCTCGTGGGGGTGAAAATCCTCTAATAGCGCGGGTTCGTTCGGGGTCAATGCTTACCTTTCCATTCGCTTTCACGATGTGACCTAAGAATGAAAACTGTGGGACGGCAAAACTTACCTTCTTTGGGTTAACAGTTAATCCTGCTCTTAGTAACTGAGATAACACTTCCCGTAGATGTTTAAGATGTAGTTCCATAGATTCGCTGTATATAACAATGTCGTCCAAATAGTGATACACATATTTAAATTTAATATCGTGAAATATCCTTTCTAATAGTCTACTACATACGGAACTTCCTTGAGATATTCCAAAGGGTACTCTAGTAAATTGGTACAAGTTAAAAGGGACTGCAAACGCGGTTAGGCGTTTTGATTCTTCAGAAAGGGGTATTTGGTGAAAAGCTTGATTCAGATCCATTACCGTAAAGACCATAGCTTTAGTAAAATAATGAAATGCACTATGGATGTCTGGAAGAGGGATTGATTCAAATTCTATTCTTTTGTTTAATTGCCTATAGTCCACAACTAGTCTGTGTTTATCTTTACCTTTTGGTACTAAAAAGGAGGGTGAAGAATATGGGGACGTAGAGGGTTCAATGACTCCTTGCTCCAACAACTTGTTGATATGGTTTCGCATCACTTCCATCTTGGGAGGCGACAACTTGTACGGAGGTAGGCGTATTACTTTCTGATCGCTCAGATTAATTTTATACTCTATTAGGTTAGTGAGTCCTAGTTTAGGTGTAAGAACTGAGGAAAATTCTTTTATTAATTTCAGTATTCTCACTCTATCTCTTCTTTCTAGATGAGATAAATCTGAGTCTTGATGTATTACATGTGCAGTAGATGAACAACTCTTTTTCTTTATTTTTTTATTACAATCAAATTTAAATTTCCATGTACGGTCAAATCGGAAATAATATACTTGCTCATAGATGTCAAGAATCATTCCTGTTTTACTAATAAAGTCTGCACCTAATATTAAATCAGGTCCTAATTCCTTACATACTAAAATTGCAAACATCCAGGTCAGGTTCTTGATTTTAACCTTAACGGTAATGCTCAGGTTTATGTTTATATTATGTTTATCGGCGGTAGCACACTTTATATTCACCGGTTGACTCCGTTTTACTAGATGGTGTTTTGCTAATATGTCCGCTAATTCTTGGCTGATTAAAGTTCTACTAGATCCCAAATCAATTAAAGTGATGGTGGAGGTAACGCCTAAGTCAGCTCGTATTAATGGTAATAGATTTTTAGTCCAGTTACATTTTTTAATCGCGTTACATTTTTCACGAAATTCTTTCATATAGGGATCGATTTCTTTCGAACTTCTTTTCCTTCCACGTTGGTTATAAAATATTTTATTATTATTATTTTTTTTTTTATTATAAGTTTCCTTGCATTCACCAGATTTCGAGTAGCTGCGGAAGACACAGGATTTCGGGTCTCCCTGCCTTACATGTTTTTTGGAGTTGGGTGTTTCCGTTCCAATGGCTGACTCTTGCAGTCTTTTCTTATGTGTCCATATTTGCCAAAATTATAACAGATGGGTTTATTGCGAGGTGGGTACTTTGTTTCCGCTTTATATGGTGTTACACTTAACTTACCAGCTTTGCGCACATTGTGAGGTCTACTAAAAACTTGCCTTTCATGCGAGGTTGTTACATCAGGCACTAGTGCTCGCAATTCATTTCTATTAGTTCCAGCGGGTTTCATTGCTTGTCGATTTTGATCGGAGTACCATACATTTGAAGAATGGATACTGCACTGTTCTAGATCAGCAATTGTATTGGGTCTATTTATCAACGATAGACGAGATCTTTCGTCAGGTGACAGTCCTATTAAAATGGTGTCGACCATTTGTGTCTCATTCCAGTCTACACGTAGTAGTCGAGATGACTCCCTGATGTCGGAGATGTAATGAGCTAATCTCTCCTGATTTCCTTGTACTCGGAGTACCATCTTTCTTTTTATTTCCTCATAAATGCCGGTGGGAATAAAGTATTTTATTATAGAGCTATGTAGCTCTTCTACTGGAAATGTAGAGGTTAGAGCTTCTAGGACACGATTCTTTAACGGGGGTTTACATTTTGGTAACAGAACTTGCAAAATTTGCCAGTCATTCAGCTGCTGTAGATCTTTTATCTGCAGGAGATAGCTAATGAAAGTTAGTAGTTTGGAGACATTTAATCCATCTGTGTAAGGGATTTCTGTTCAGATTTTCTCCACTGGATGAGTCATTTTACTGTATAGGTCCGCGTTATAGTTCATAGTTGTCATTCCTTTATGAGAACGATTTGATTCATTAGAGGTGGTCAATTCATGATTTCCGGGACGAAACTGAAAATGCTCGGGAGGAGAGGCATTTAAATCTTTATCAGTATTTTGCTCTTGGTTCGCTTGCACTTGCGATACGGCGGGTGAGTTCCGATCAGTGTTAGGCGGAGGTAAATCAGTAGTAGGTGATTGTACTGGGGAGATGTGTAATGTCTTTAAGGACTTCTCTATTTCGTCCATCATGAATGAGTCGGATTTTCTTCTTAAGTCGTTAATAATTGAGGGTAAGCGGCGTAGAGCTTCGTCAGCTAGGTTTTGCACTTCAAGAGGAATTTCCGTGAGATTAGGCCAGATCAACAAATTTTTCATTCGCCAGGTTAAATGCTCTACTCTCTGGGTAGTCCGCAAAATTATCGCCGGAGATTTCTCGTCCTGGAGGGTTTGAGACAATAAGGTAAGCTCACTATACTTGGCATTACAAATTTCTTTCTCGCTTTCATAATCGAGTTCGCTTAGGTAATTTAATTGCACGGGTGTATCAAATCCACATTCGCGAATTGACCTACGTAATTCCGCGACTGTTACATTCGCATGGGGTAGTCCACGCAAAAGAGCTTCGTAAGACAGCTCGTCTTTTAACAACAAATCCGGATTGAATTGGGCCATTTATTTATTTATTTATTTTTTTTAAGTTCTAACACTTTAAAACGTACTTAAAATTAATTCTACAACACTACACATATATTACACATATATAGGATAAATTCTTAAGTAATTAATTTGAACAAATTAGAAAAGAACAATTTCTCTTCTAATAGAGAGACAGAAATTCCACACACATATTTTTCAAGGTTAAATAGCCGATCAGCTGTTTTCTGGAATGTAGTTCACCCTCTTTATTTAGTTAACAAAGGTAGGCTGAGTGTGTCAGTGAGAATGGGGGGTTTTACTCTTACGTATTGTTATCTACACAATGCCACTGATTACTTCCTGAACAGGTCCGAACAGGCGGAAGGGGAGCGAGCTGGCAAGCATAGGGTGAATCTTATTCAACAATGCAAGCCTTCACTTACACTACTATTACGCTTTATAACAGTTTGACTTTATTCATTCTTTACTTTCCACAATTAAATTAATTATTTATTTTGTTCACAATTCCAAATTACGCAATTCTTTCCACGTAATTAACTGGGTCTACATTACACCTGAGCATTATTATTAACAAATTTTTTTTTTACATCAGACATATGTTAGTGTATGTCTAACATGTACTATGCAGGAGTATTCAAGAAACAACAGGTCTTGGATTGTCATAAAACAAACCTGTTACAGACTGCTCAATCGACCAAACATTACAAGTCATATATGCAAGTAGGTACATGCATATTTCTTCATACAATGATATTTCAACTTATACAGACTATCATTTACGTATGTTTTGAAAATTAAAGTTACATTAATTACATTCTCTGAGTGCATAGATCAATAACTGAATGATAAATAATTCACGGCATTCAGTGAGTTATTTATTTTACTAATGAATTAAGCAGAGTGGCGCAATTTTGTTGCGTCATGATGCTCGCAACTACTTTAACTTTAAGCAGAGTGGCGCAATTTTGTAACGTATTGCCGCGTTACAAATCAGGGAACCCATCTTAACTGACCTCCGCCAATTACATGGGCTGCCTACGTTGTAACGAACTGTATTCAAATCAAATTCACTGAACAATTTACTTGCTATCTGTGTAAGGAAGCAAGGGAAGGTATTTTACTGATTTACGCACTCATTTTTTATGTGTAACAAGACGACTTCTCTTTATTTAACAACAGTTACTGACAGATCCCATGACATCATTAATTAAACTAAAATATTTAAATACTTTCATAAAACTTTGGGATCAAATTGATTCTATATCGCTATACCTCGGATCCGAGTTAACTTTCTGTATTTTTATAGTAAAGACTTTTAATTATTTTCAATTCATTATATTAGCTTGCAAGACTTCTTTAACCATTTGAAGAATGGTACTAATACTTGGAACAATAATAAGTTACATTAACATTTAAAGCGTTACAACGTATGATAATTAAATTTTTACAGTAAATACTTAGATTTTCTCTTTTAATGTTTACATCAGATTAATCGTCTTTGAAAAGTCTCTTTTACAAGTGTGTAGCGTAACATATATTATTAATCCTCGATAGACAGGCTATCGAGTCACCTTTACAATGGAATGTAGAAACCTCGTCCTGGGGCTGTCCGTCTTGGGAGTCCTTGTAGTCGGCGTCATCATCCGGTCGAGTCTTTGTCAAGAAAAGCTAGGATTTTCACAGAGGAGATTCTTTGGTGTATGGATTGTAGATTCTCAGATGTCCTAAACAGCGTCTTATGCCTGGTATACGTGACTCTATGAAGTTCCTGTAGATCACATCTTCAGGAATGATGTTGAAAATGTAGTTACTTCTTGAAGAGAGTCGTCATCTTGTTTAACACTATTTCTGTCTTTTGTGTTACATATTATGTCTTCTTGTTATCACATATTTATACTTATTGGTACATGACACACGCTTTTAGCAGTAGTATCTAGTATACTATATTTAAATTAAAACAATTAAATTAGCAACATTTTGTCAGAGCTTTCGCTCGTACGTCTGCACTCCGTGAAGTCAACATAGCGAGAGAGCGTTTTTCTGCTCGCTTCGACTGGTACTTAACAAAAGGGAGAGGGGCAACTACTCCGCGAGAATATAGTCCCTATCTTTATTTAAGTTAACATTTTTTTAATTACAAAAACTATGCCTTAATAAACAAATATAATTTAAGTGAGTTATTCTAACGACTATTTGCATCTTCAGATTTTTAATTATTAACATTAGGGTTTTTATCTTATTCTAAATTACAGACGACTCGGTAGACACGTCGAGTCCGGAATTAACAGGTCACTGCATGATAACAAGCAAAGGGTTAAATATGACAATAATAACTTTTTACAAATTTCCCTTTTTATTAGTGTTTCTTGGGACCTCTTAATTACTTCTTATTCTCATACTGAGTACATACAGGGGTTTTAGGTATTATAGTGAGATTTAAAATTGCTTAATCGCTCGCAAACTTACTTTTAAAATTTTTTTTTTTTTTTACAATTACTGTTACAATTTAAATCGTCACACCATGTACTGGAGTGAACACATTATTAGGTTATGTTTGGCTTGTAATATGCTGCATTAACATGTTGTGTTATCATGAGAGATTCAGAATCTTTTCTGTTTGTACATTTCTACTAATATTTATTTAGGCATATTGGAATCACCCTTATTTATGTGCATAAAAAGTAAGAACTATTATAATTAAAACACGAAGGAGCTGCATACAAAGAACTTGTAGAATAAACAAAGCATATACCGGTAGCTCCTGACTGCTCTGTTGATTTTATTTAAAATAAAATTGACTTGTTGAGAAGAAACTCTAGAAGATAAATCAAGAAGGCAAAGGCCTCAATGAAGTCAGGAAGTGCATCTTATACCTATGCACATCAAAACTGAGGCATTGCAAATCGTTATTGTTTGTTCCCAACCAAGAGTAAGTGAGATAAATAACAATGTAAATAACAATTGCTCTTGAATATGAGCAATGAATTCAATTCACTATAGAGTTTTCTTGTGCCAAGAACAAATAGCACATAATACACATTAGCACTAAAAAAAACCCTTGAATATTCTATGCCTTAATGTGAGTACAGTTATTCACATTATCAATGGAAGTTTTATAGACTTGTGTAGACTGTAATTTACTGTAGAGACCCTTTGGTGATAATTTTTTCCTGCCTTAACACCTACCTAATTGTTTTAAAATACTTGATACAGGTATTCCTACCCTCTTTGGATTTTTATTATGTGTGATGTTTGCAGCTGCTGTTCAAATTTTGATGCAAAACTCATGAGCATTTTCTTTCATTTTTTCTTTATTATTATCATCACTTGGAACACTAATAACTATATATGGTAAAGCTATATATATATATATATATATATATATATATATATTGCAACAATACAGATATTTGCATATTTGCCCAGGGCGGTATGTTTGTAAATATTTAGCATAGAAAAATATATGATGAACAGTTTTTAACAATATTATGCAGGATAAGAATTGTCAGAAAGCGTACACCTGCCCCTATATGGTGTGTGTTTTATAAATCAACAAGTCTATATTGGAGGTATTATAATTATTTATTGCACACCAATTGAATAATAGTTCATACGATATATTTTTAAACATACTACACAAATGTTATGAATTTTGAAATATTGTTTGAAAACAGTTTATGTAAAGTTCAGATCTGAATTTGTTACTTGAGTGAAGATATTCCAATTTGATGCGGCGAGATGGCTGATGGCGATGCGTATATCTCACGTGTCCGTCCCTCGTGGATTCTGCTGGGATGGTGTCCTGATGATAAACATGCTGAACTTGCTCGACGAACTGCAACACTGCCTCGCTGCGATAACACTGATTATGCTTGTTAATGGTTTTTAAAATGTTTTAATATTGTTATAGTTTATTTACGTATCTCAAGGTGTAACGTGGGTGTTTAATGAAAAACGGTGTATAGGCGTACATCTTCCAGCACGTCTTCCAAGTGTCCTCGCGTCACACAGATCTACCGCGGTCAGTAGATCTCCCTATGAGGATATCTTGACTAACACGGATACTTGTAAATCACAATATTATTTATTAAAACTGAATTACTTGGGTCTGTAGAATAACTCACACAGAGTTCCAAGTTTTCGTACACCTTTTGCACTGTTAATGTGTTCACGCAAGAGAAACTTCTTGACATGAACCACACGTTTAGTAGACGAATGCTGAAGATGAACTAACTTGATCTGCTCATGGCAAAAGACAATTTTCAATGAATTTACTGCGTTTTAATTGGCCAAATATCGGTCACATGATAATTTATGCACACAGCACTAATAGTTCTTCATGCAACACTTTGCATGAAATTGGCAAAGACTGCACAGATAATTATCTGGGATTTTATTACTTCACGCCTGAATGAGTTTTAAATAGAGATTTCATATAACAAAAATTCACACTTAACAGTTATTTGAAGATCAGAGAATATAGGGAAATTGTAGCTAATATTAAATTTTATGTCTTGTTCAAGTCTCATGTAAATCGGATAATTATAACGGACACAATAGAGAAAAATGTTAATAACTCGCGCACCCGCGCACACTTTCACAAACACATTACATAGAAAAATGAGGAATAAACTTTTTAAGAGTTTGACCTATTCTAAATTCTTATCGGTAATACAATACAAAAACTATAGCTAAAAAAAACAATTTGAACAAGAAACAAATTTAAACATGAGAATGTTCGTCATCCATGCATAAGACATAGTTCATTGCTTATCATGATCCTGTGTTCTATCGCAATATATATATATATATATATTGTATTACCCCTTGTACGTACCTCTCTTTCCTTCCTCTCTTTAATTATTTAATATACCAATTCCTTCTATATCTTAATTTATTAGGTGTCATGGGATAGTTAATTATGACTGCCTCATCTCTCTATTTAATCTAAAAGTGTCGGTGTGAATGAAACTTATATATGTTGGGTATTATTCAAAAACTCCGCCCAAGCCTATTCTGCTTTGCAGAGAATAAGAGAAATTTAGTATGTAATTCTCCTCTCTTTAATACCGGAGAAGTCCGCAACTAGCGCTGCAGTACCAAGACAAACAAATTTAGAGGTTAACCCTCCGAGTACAGTGATTAACGGTTAAACTCTCTATCGGTTTGTTTCCTGTTCACACTTTATTAAAAAATACATAAATGATAAGATCTTGAAATTATGTAATGGTTCTTTATTAGTTCAATTATATAACATCCAATAATATTGTTCTTACTTGAGATACGAAAAGGCTATAAGTCTGAGTTAATCGATTATCGATCGGTACAATGTTTTATATTAAATTCAGTTATGATTGTTTTTATAATTATTTTTAGATACAGGGTGTGAAGGTTCTTTCAACTGCTGGGAAGATCAAAAATACATAAATAGGAATGCAAGATATTACAAGATTAAAGTTTATTTAATTTAATATTATTTAAATAATTGAAGTTTACCATTCTCTGGACATGCGACTCGGGATGGCTGTTCGCATCTAACCTTGTTCGTTGTAGTTCAGTATCAAACGCAGATGAGATGATTTTCTTCAGTCTTGTCTTCAAAGGTGTAATAAAGTGGAATCCTTGGTCCTGAGTTGATGCAGTAATACCACTCCTTTTGTTCACCAACAGCCAAACTTGTGATTACGTGCTTTGACAAACTCTGGATCCAAATACGTTTTTCTATTGTATGATGTAAACTGTGATGTCCAATGTGATTTGATGGTTATTCTATTTTCGTTTGGTTTAGAGGATTAAATCCTTACTCAGGTAGTTCTTTATCTGGTTTTATTACTTCATTAATTTAACATTCATTTCATGATCTGATATTGGGCAATCCAAGTCATTCCTTTGAATTCAATTACTTATTATCGTTTTGTACTATACAATTAGACAATTTGGTTAATGTTTAGTTGGCCCAAATTATGGTAATTAGTCCTTCATTTATTGTGAATGTTGATATCTTTAATAGTTTATATTAATTTAGTATTTTATTGACCATCTCTCGTTGTTAATCTCTTCTCGTTCATGTCATAAATTTCAATAATCAAAATCAACAAATTATATTCATTTTGTCGTCCCTAGCAACAACTTTTTTTATTCTTATTCAATATTTAGTTATATAGTAATAATTTCATATAATATTCTTCCAATCATCAAAATAATTCCTTACTAAACTTCCATTATATCAGAATATAATCTTATTTATTGATTGTTTACTAATTTCTATATATTCGGCTGGTTTTTCTCTCTTAGCCTGTTTCTTTTAATAAATATTGTTTTTCGATATCAAACATTATCTATCGATATCATTGCACCATGGCATTATCATAATTTGTTTAGTTTGGGTTTGTTTCTTATTTATTATTAACTATTATTGGTTTCTACTAACTTATTGAATTATATTTAGTATTTGTTATTAAATTCTTTACCTAACCTTTCTGATCTGATTTATTATACAGTGTTATTGGCTGTTAGGCCTTTTATTATACTTTGATCTATTTTTGAATTTAACTTGTTAAGAACTATAGCCTTTTTATACAAGTTGTAACGTACCAAATTTGGCAGTTACATAGAGTAACCAATTATTACGTCAAGTGACGGGAGATCATGAAAATATTTCAAAGTACATAAAATAATGTAAACAAAAAGTGTGTATCTACAAAGATATATTATTGTAAAATTCCAACAAAGAAGAAGGAAGAGTAATATTACATCATCGAGTACAAAGGAGAAAGAAAATGACAACGAGCCAATATAAAATGTTAGAAACCAGGCCCAATAGATTCCAAACAGTGAGGGGAAGCAACAAAGATCATAACTATGTAAAATGAAGAGAAGACAACAGATTCCAAACAGTGAGGGGAAACAACAAAGATCACAACCATTAAAATGAAGAAGAGACAACTCAAGAGCAACCACAATGATGGCAAAACAACCAATTTATTTATAAATATAAATACTATGGAACAACGACTACCACAAATGGAAATATTGAAGAAGATGACGAGAATAAGTGAACATTGACTATCACAAGCAATGCACAACCCAGGAGATCACCGATAGTGAACAACAATTAAACAGGAGAAGAAAGGAAGAAGAAGAGCAAAGGAAACATAACATGAAGAATGAAGATAATATATGGACAATACAAGAAATCACCATTCACCAAGTATACAAGGAACTATACTAGTGACCGGAAGAAGTATAACGATTATCAACTATGAAGAAACCAGTGTTTAGCATAATTAAGCAATCACAAACAGTAATAGTGAAAACTTATTGTAAGTGTGGGAACCTGTAACAAGTTAACCATTTTTAACCCAAATAAACCCCACAGACAATACAAGTGAGAAGGTTTATAACAGAGGAAAATGCGTTACCATTATAGTGGAAGAATCAAAGATTAAATAGTTAAAATGCACAGACAATTAGTGTGACCAGTTTAATCAAGATTGTAACCCAAAATAGATAATCATAAGACCACCAAGAGAAATGTGAGATAGAACAGTAAAATCATTGTTCATAGAAACTGATAATAAAAGCTTTGTAAACTTTAAAATGAAATATAACTAAATGCCACAGCAGGACAGGACAAGATATAAATAAAGTCCAGAATAAATAATAACAAATAAGCTAGTTTGTTAAGTATCAAACAACCAATGTACCAAAAATTAGGTACAACACAACAAGAAATGTAATACTATTAGATTAAGAATACTTGTGTTATTGTTTAGAAAAATAGTGTAAACATGTGTATTAATCAACAATTAAACCATTGTAATAGAATACCATAATGAAATCATAATAGTAGAATCAAATACTGCATAAGAATATGTTGCACAATTGTGACCAAATAACATGATACATAACCTCATAGGAAGTGCACCTATAACATAAAGTCATATATATTAATTAAACCAAGCAACTATCAACAATAGTTTCAATCAAAGACTAATTATAAATAGTAATGCAAACTAATAAATAATATTTATACTGAAATACACAGCACATAAAGCAGGTTCAATATGATAGCATAAAGATAGAAGAACAGAAACCCAATGTGACAAGTTAGTTAAGCAAAATACATTATTAAAACTTGTTAAAGGATTACTGAAAATGTTATCAGTAGTTAGAAAAATATCTAATACTACTATGAGAACAGATCACAATTATAATAATAATAGTTTTAAAGTCAAATTATTGAAAACTAACTGACTATGATTGTAGAACCAAATGTAAACAAACACAACGTGACAAGTTAGATAAGCAAAATACATTATTAAAACTTGTTAAAGGATTACTGAAAATGTTATCAGTAGTTAGAAAGACATCTGATACCACTATGGGAACACATGACAGATGTAATAATAGCAATTTAGTAGTTCATTTATTAGAAACTAACTGACTGTCATTGCAAAACCTGATGTAAACAAACCCAATACTAAGAATTGGAAAGCTTTCAGATAACGAAAGACTGATAAATACATTAAATAAACAAGGTACTATAGTTGTACACTATTTTAATTTGTAACATTATATACCTCATGTGGTAAAATAATTGAAAAAGTGACAATTTAAAGAAAAGAGAACAGAAGGTATTTTGATAAGAGTATTAGTATATGAAAAACAACATTTTTCATAAAATAAAGTGTAAACCAATGTAAATAAAGGTATATAGTATTGTTAGAATGCCAAACAAGGGTAATTAAGTAAGCAATAATAATTAGAATGATCACTGTTGCACACCACTATATAAAAATTATTCCTATTAGCGCTTTCAAGCTTCACAGCTCATCGTCAGATCGGGAATAGACAGGAAATATGTGAAACCCAACCCTTCACCCGTCTCCCCCACCCTGCTCACCCACAACAAACGAAAAATTAATGACCCTTCCCCACCCCCTAAACTCTGTCTCACCATCTGTACAGTTACATATTTTTCTAGTAAATTCCTTGTGTTTCAGTGTGTGTGTGTGTGTGTGTGTGTGTGTGTGTGTGTGTGTGTGTGTGTGTGTGTGTGTGTGTGTGTGTGTGTGTGTGTGTGTGTGTGTGTGTGTGTGTGTGTGTGTGTGTGTGTGTGTGTGTGTGTGTGTGTGTGTGTGTGTGTGTGTGTGTGTGTGTGTGTGTGTGTGTGTGCGCATCCTTTTAAACTGCCCTCTTCCTCTCCACACACGTGGGTCAGTCACACACCCTTATTTTGAAACAACCAATTAGTACTATGCAATATAATTCTTAATCTTATCTATCTGTCCTCTCTCATTTACTTCTTAATCATGTTATAAAATATTTCTTCGTAATCAAATTTAATTTTAATATTAATTAAATTGTCTAACACTTTTTCTCTTTCTTTCAATATTTCTAACTCCTCTCTAAGCTTCCTTTCAACTGTGTTATTTACTACTTTTACAATTTCGTATTCTTCCAAAGGATTAACAAACTTATGGTTGTCTTCTATGAAATGTCTTGCATATAACGAATTGGTTGTTCTATTACCTTCTCCACGTTTGTGGTCAGACAACCTGCATACGAATTTTCGTCCTGTCTCCCCTAGGTACACTTTGTTGCAGTCTTTACATTTTAATTTATAAATTCCGCTTTTCTGTAATACTGGAATTTTTTCTATATTCTTATTCCTTATCTTATCAAATACCGTTTCACATTTTTTAATAGCTATATCTACTCCATATTTATTAAAACATTTTATAATTTTTCTAGTATGTGAACCTATGTATGTCAATGACCCTGCATAATCCTTTGTTCTGGTTCTATTTTAGCTTTTTGTATGTTGACCCTTTTCATAACTTTATCCACTATGTTGGTGCTATAATTATTATTCCTTACAATTCCCATTATCGTTTTTAACTCCCTATCTTTTGATTCGGTCTCTTTTAAACACTTCTGAGCTCTGTAACAAAAGGAATTGATTGCCGCCATTTTATATCTGAATGGGTGGTAAGACTCTCTTGGTATAATTATATCAGAATACGACTTTTTCCTAAATATCCCAAACTGTAGTTTCTCATTATCTTTAATTTGTATGTTTAAATCTAAGTAATTTATTTGCTTACCTCCTATCTCTTCCTTAAATTGTAAGTTTTTATCCTTATTATTTAGGATAAAAGGCCCCTGATGAAGCCTTCTATAGGTGAAAGCCGGTTTAGGCTGTAAGGTAAAACTTTACGTTTTTACTTATAAAAAGCTTAGTGTTCCGAGTCGTCAATATTATAGTGATATTTAGTTAAGTAACGGACACGTCATGGACAACGAAATCCAAGAACTTATTATTTACCTCCTTTATAAACTCATGCACTTCTTCTATGCTTCCTTCCCAAATTACTAATACATCATCAACGTATCTAGACCATAATTTTATATTGTCTTTATACTTAGTGGAAGTTATTAATTGCTTTTCAAAATCATTCATGTATATTTCAGCAAGAATAGGGGATAATGAAGGCCCCATAGGTAAACCTTTTTTCTGTATATAAAACTTGTTATTAAACCTAAAATAGTTCTGATTTACACATTCTTTAATTACTTTCATCAACTGCTTTTTATAACTGTATTCTCCCATATTATTATCGTTTATTAACTTAATAACTTTATTTACTGTGATATTAGTAAACATGTCCTTAACATCCAGTGATATCAATTTTGTATTTACATTAATGCTAATATTTTCTAATTTTTCTATCAATTTTACATTATTCTCTATGTTGTATTTTGTCCCAAATTCATATTTCTCTTTCAGTACTCTGCTAACTTCCTTTGATAATTTATAAATAGGTGCATTAATAAAAGAAACAATCGGTCTAATTGGTTTTCCTTCTTTATGTATCTTAACCTGACTTTTAAAAGTTGGTGCTGTTGGATTACTTTCCAACAAATACTTTCTCTTATTTTCTTCTATAAATGTTATCTGTTTCATCATTTGTTTTATCCTTGACTGGTACTTACTTGTATAATCATACTTTATTTCCTCGTATGGTCCTTCCCTTATAAATTCTTCCGTTTTCTTTATGTATTCTTCCTTTCTCATTAGTACCATTGTATTTCCTTTATCCGCCTTCGTAACTATAATAATATCATTCTTCTTTATTTTATTCTTTAATTTAGTTACAGTTGCTTTGATTTTTTGTTCATTCTTTGAATTATACAAACTTTTCTTAAATATTTTATCTACTACATTCCCTATTTCCCACCTTATTCTTTTTTTATCATTTTCATTTCATAGTTTTTGTATTATGCTTTCACATTCAATAATCGTTTTTTCTTGATTTAATTCTGGTGGCGGTGCGTATTTTAAGCCTTTCGCTAACATTTCTTTTTCTTCCGTATTGAAATTTACCTCTGTAAGGTTTATTACTCTTTTTTCATAGTTATTCTTAGAGAGGTGTTCCTTTTTTACTTCGTTCTTTCTTATTAATTTATTTAACTTATCTACCATTTTTTTATTTTTCTTTTCCAATTTCTTTTCTACGTACCCCAAACCAAAATTATATAATATTTCTTCTAACTCTACATACGAGTATATTCTTAATAATTCTATGTGTCTGTCATATAATTCCCTATTATATCTATTGATTAAGCCTTAGAGTGACCTTATTTCCAGTTTTATCCACAACTTCTCGCTTTGTTCTTTTACTTTTTTGGCTACACTGTTCTTATTTTTAATTTTAACTTGAGCGTACTTTGGGATGACATTATTATCCAGACATTGTTTATTAAACCATATTTTACTTAAAACCCTCTTCAATTTAACTTTTAACTTAAGATATTCAAAAACTTTACTTACCTTATTGTTGTCATTTATTACCTCATTGTTGTTGTCCATTACCTGTAGTCGATTGTACATCTTAACAGACGTTTAATGAAGAAATTTGTGTTAGTGGTTGAAATCACAATCAGAATGATCACTGTTGCACACCACTATATAAAAATTATTCCGATTAGCGCTTTCAAGCTTCACAGCTCATCGTCAGATCGGGAATAGACAGGAAATATGTGAAACCCAACCCTTCACCCGTCTCCCCCACCCTGCTCACCCACAACAAACGAAAAATTAATGACCCTTCCCCACCCCCTAAACTCTGTCTCACCATCTGTACAGTTACATATTTTTCTAGTAAATTCCTTGTGTTTCAGTGTGTGTGTGTGTGTGTGTGTGTGTGTGTGTGTGTGTGTGTGTGTGTGTGTGTGTGTGTGTGTGTGTGTGTGTGTGTGTGTGTGTGTGTGTGTGTGTGTGTGTGTGTGTGTGTGTGTGTGTGTGTGTGTGTGTGTGTGTGTGTGTGTGTGTGTGTGTGTGTGTGTGTGTGTGTGTGTGTGTGTGCATCCTTTTAAACTACCCTCTTTCTCTCCTCACACATGGGTCAGTCACACACCCTTATTTTAAACAACCATTTAGTACTATGCAATATAATTCTTAATCTTATCTATCTGTCCTCTCTCATTTACTTCTTAATCATGTTATAAAATATTTCTTCATTATCAAATTTAATTTTAATAATAATTAAATTGTCTAACCCTTTTTCTCTTTCTTTCAATATTTCTAACTCCTCTCTAAGCTTCCTTTCAACTGTGTTATTTACTACTTTTACAATTTCGTATTCTTCCAAAGGATTAACAAACTTATGGTTGTCTTCTAAGAAATGTCTTGCATATAACGAATTGGTTGTTCTATTACCTTCTCCACGTTTGTGGTCAGACAACCTGCATACGAATTTTCGTCCTGTCTCCCCTAGGTACACTTTGTTGCAGTCTTTACATTTTAATTTATAAATTCCGCTTTTCTGTAATACTGGAATTTTTTCTATATTCTTATTCCTTATCTTATCAAATACCATTTCACATTTTTTAATAGCTATATCTACGCCATATTTATTAAAACATTTTATAATTTTTCTAGTATGTCAATGACCCTGCATAATTCTTTTGTTCTGGTTCTATTTTAGCTTTTTGTATGTTGACACTATTCATAACTTTATCCACTATGTTGGTGCTATAATTATTATTCCTTACAATCCCCTTTATCGTTTTTAACTCCCTATCTTTTGATTCGGTCTCTTTTAAACACTTCTGAGCTCTGTAACAAAAGGAATTGATTGCCGCCATTTTATATCTGAATGGGTGGTGTTGATAATGTATTAGTAATTTGGGAAGGAAGCATAGAAGAAGTGCATGAGTTTATAAAGGAGTTAAATAATAAGGATAAAAACTTACAATTTAAGGAAGAGATAGTAGGTAAGCAAATAAATTACTTAGATTTAAACATAGAAATTAAAGATAATGAGAAACTACAGTTTGGGATATTTAGGAAAGAGTCGTATTCTGATATAATTATACCAAGAGAGTCTTACCACCCATACAGATATAAAATGGCGGCAATCAATTCCTTTTGTTACAGAGCTCAGAAGTGTTTAAGAGAAACCGAATCAAAAGATAGGGAGTTACAAACGATAAAGGGGATTGTAAGGAATAATAATTATAGCACCAACATAGTGGATAAAGTTATGAAAAGGGTCAACATACAAAAAGCTAAAATAGAACCAGAACAAAAGAATTATGCAGGGTCATTGACATACTAGAAAAATTATAAAATGTTTTAATAAATATGGCGTAGATATAGCTATTAAAAAATGTGAAATGGTATTTGATAAGATAAGGAATAAGAATATAGAAAAAATTCCAGTATTACAGAAAAGCGGAATTTATAAATTAAAATGTAAAGACTGCAACAAAGTGCACCTAGGGGAGACAGGACGAAAATTCGTATGCAGGTTGTCTGACCACAAACGTGGAGAAGGTAATAGAACAACCAATTCGTTATATGCAAGACATTTCTTAGAAGACAACCATAAGTTTGTTAATCCTTTGGAAGAATACGAAATTGTAAAAGTAGTAAATAACACAGTTGAAAGGAAGCTTAGAGAGGAGTTAGAAATATTGAAAGAAAGAGAAAAAGGGTTAGACAATTTAATTAATATTAAAATTAAATTTGATAATGAAGAAATATTTTATAACATGATTAAGAAGTAAATGAGAGAGGACAGATAGATAAGATTAAGAATTACAGTATATTGCATAGTACTAATTGGTTGTTTTATAATAAGGGTGTGTGACTGACCCACGTGTGTGGAGAAGAAGAGGGTAGTTTAAAAGGATGCACACACACACACACACACTGAAACACAAGGAATTTACTAGAAAAATATGTAACTGTACAGATGGTGAGACAGAGTTTAGGGGGTGGGGAAGGGTCATTAATTTTTCGTTTGTTGTGGGTGAGCAGGGTGGGTGAGAGGGGTGAAGGGTTGGGTTTCACATATTTCCTGTCTATTCCCGATCTGACGATGAGCTGTGAAGCTTGAAAGCGCTAATCGGAATAATTTTTATATAGTGGTGTGCAACAGTGATCATTCTGATTGTGATTTCAACCACTAACACAAATTTCTTCATTAAACGTCTGTTAAGATGTGCAATCGACTACAGGTAATGGACAACAACAATGAGGTAATAAACGACAACAATAAGGTAAGTAAAGTTTTTAAATATCTTAAGTTAAAAATTAAATTGAAGAGGGTTTTAAGTAAAATATGGTTTAATAAACAATGTCTGGATAATAATGTCATCCCAAAGTACGCTCAAGTTAAAATTAAAAATAAGAACAGTGTTGCCAAAAAAGTAAAAGAACAAAGCGAGAAGTTGTGGATAAAACTGGAAATAAGGTCACTCTACGGCTTAATCAATAGATATAATAGGGAATTATATGACAGACACATAGAATTATTAAGAATATACTCGTATGTAGAGTTAGAAGAAATATTATATAATTTTGGTTTGGGGTACGTAGAAAAGAAATTGGAAAATAAAAATAAAAAAATGGTAGATAAGTTAAATAAATTAATAAGAAAGAACAAAGTAAAAAAGGAACACCTCTCTAAGAATAACTATGAAAAAAGAGTAATAAACCTTACAGAGGTAAATTTCAATACGGAAGAAAAAGAAATGTTAGCGAAAGGCTTAAAATACGCACCGCCACCAGAATTAAATCAAGAAAAAACGATTATTGAATGTGAAAGCATAATACAAAAACTAGGAAATGAAAATGATAAAAAAAGAATAAGGTGGGAAATAGGGAATGTAGTAGATAAAATATTTAAGAAAAGTTTGTATAATTCAAAGAATGAACAAAAAATCAAAGCAACTGTAACTAAACTAAAGAATAAAATAAAGAAGAATGATATTATTATAGTTACGAAGGCGGATAAAGGAAATACAATGGTACTAATGAGAAAGGAAGAATACATAAAGAAAACGGAAGAATTTATAAGGGAAGGACCATACGAGGAAATAAAGTATGATTATACAAGTAAGTACCAGTCAAGGATAAAACAAATGATGAAACAGATAACATTTATAGAAGAAAATAAGAGAAAGTATTTGTTGGAAAGTAATCCAACAGCACCAACTTTTAAAAGTCAGGTTAAGATACATAAAGAAGGAAAACCAATTAGACCGATTGTTTCTTTTATTAATGCACCTATTTATAAATTATCAAAGGAAGTTAGCAGAGTACTGAAAGAGAAATATGAATTTGGGACAAAATACAACATAGAGAATAATGTAAAATTGATAGAAAAATTAGAAAATATTAGCATTAATGTAAATACAAAATTGATATCACTGGATGTTAAGGACATGTTTACTAATAGCACAGTAAATAAAGTTATTAAGTTAATAAACGATAATAATATGGGAGAATACAGGTATAAAAAGCAGTTGATGAAAGTAATTAAAGAATGTGTAAATCAGAACTATTTTAGGTTTAATAACAAGTTTTATATACAGAAAAAAGGTTTACCTATGGGGCCTTCATTATCCCCTATTCTTGCTGAAATATACATGAATGATTTTGAAAAGCAATTAATAACTTCCACTAAGTATAAAGACAATATAAAATTATGGTCTAGATACGTTGATGATGTATTAGTAATTTGGGAAGGAAGCATAGAAGAAGTGCATGAGTTTATAAAGGAGCTAAATAATAAGGATAAAAACTTACAATTTAAGGAAGAGATAGGAGGTAAGCAAATAAATTAATTAGATTTAAACATAGAAATTAAAGATAATGAGAAACTACAGTTTGGGATATTTAGGAAAGAGTCGTATTCTGATATAATTATACCAAGAGAGTCTTACCACCCATACAAATATAAAATAGCGGCAATCAATTCCTTTTGTTACAGAGCTCAGAAGTGTTTAAAAGAGACCGAATCAAAAGATAGGGAGTTAAAAACTATAAAGGGAATTGTAAGGAATAATAATTATAGCACCAACATAGTGGATAAAGTTATGAAAAGGGTCAACATACAAAAAGCTAAAATAGAACCAGAACAAAAGAATTATGCAGGGTCATTGACATACATAGGTTCACATACTAGAAAAATTATAAAATGTTTTAATAAATATGGAGTAGATATAGCTATTAAAAAATGTGAAACGGTATTTGATAAGATAAGGAATAAGAATATAGAAAAAATTCCAGTATTACAGAAAAGCGGAATTTATAAATTAAAATGTAAAGACTGCAACAAAGTGTACCTAGGGAAGACATGACGAAAATTCGTATGCAGGTTGTCTGACCACAAACGTGGAGAAGGTAATAGAACAACCAATTTGTTATATGCAAGACATTTCATAGAAGACAACCATAAGTTTGTTAATCCTTTGGAAGAATACGAAATTGTAAAAGTAGTAAATAACACAGTTGAAAGGAAGCTTAGAGAGGAGTTAGAAATATTGAAAGAAAGAGAAAAAGGGTTAGAAAATTTAATTAATATTAAAATTAAATTTGATAATGAAGAAATATTTTATAACATGATTAAGAAGTAAATGAGAGAGGACAGATAGATAAGATTAAGAATTACAGTATATTGCATAGTACTAATTGGTTGTTTTAAAATAAGGGTGTGTGACTGACCCACGTGTGTGGAGAGGAAGAGGGTAGTTTAAAAGGATGCACACACACACACACACACACACACTAAAACACAAGGAATTTACTAGAAAAATATGTAACTGTACAGATGGTGAGACAGAGTTTAGGGGGTGGGGAAGGGTCATTAATTTTTCGTTTGTTGTGGGTGAGCAGGGTGATGGAGAGGGGTGAAGGGTTGGGTTTCACATATTTCCTGTCTGTTCCCGATCTGACGTTGAGCTGTGAAGCTTGAAAGCGCTAATCGGAATAATTTTTATATAGTGGTGTGCAACAGTGATCATTCTGATTGTGATTTCAACCACTAACACAAATTTCTTCATTAAGCAATAATAGCGTTATAAGCGATTATAAACAATCGAATATGGTCTTTTTGGACGCCATTACCAAATATTGTTTGAATGGTAATTACAACTATTTCTGTATGAAAACGGATGAGAAATGGACTCAAGACGTTTAATAATGAGTGTTATAGTATAATTGGAGCAAAATATGGTGAAATAAACTTATTAATATTAAGATTCACCATATGGGTTTTGTGAAATGTTGTAGTGAGTTAATAATGGACGGATTTTATCCTTGTTTAGACTTTAATTAAAGCCGCAAGTGTCCGCAATCTATTTCCACTAACCATTCGACGATACGATGATTAATAAAAAAGTTATAGCATTTATAAACTTTTCAGTCATTTTGTGTATCAACGCTTACGTCATTTATAGCCTCTAACCCAGACAAAAATTTGTAAAAAATTAAAAGTTTTATTTAACTGAGGTGTTTTGGGGTAGAGAGTTTGACAATTTAAACCAATCAAATGGCTTAAAGTAGCCAGACAAGCAGGAGACGCTTGGATGAAACATTCAGTCTACCAGCACCATTCAACGAGCAAGGTTGATGAAGAAATGTAGCAAGATTTTATTTAAATTGTGCGCGACACATTCATAAGTTACGCTATACACACATAACCTGTACACAACAGAGTAATAACGAGTGTCCAGTGCTAAGTGAATTAAAATAATAAACCGGCCAGTGTATAATAAAGGTCGTGTTTTCTTGTTTTGTGTTTATAAAAAACAGGGAGTACTCTATTTTTATTATTTAACGAATTGAATGGAAATAATAATTTTCGTTAGTGAACGAAGAATTATTGTTTGGGTACCGCTCTAGTCAGAAGTACCGAAGTGCATTACTCATGATGAAAATTATCAGAATTAAATAAAAGAATTATCTCGCATTTATTAATTTAAAAAATAAATGTGTTACGATTTTATCGTAATTAAAGAAATCAATATTAATTTAAATATCGAAAATATGAGTGTAATGAATAGTCGCTCATTTGACTCATTTCGTTTGAATTGACGAATAAATAGTTGATTGCGAAAAATATTCTAATCAACTGATAATTATCCATCAGATGCAACATGAATAAAATATATGTGTTTATATTATTAAGAATTTAATGAATAATTTAATTATTCAAAATAACTACTTACTTTTGTTAACTAACCTAGAAATAACAACGACAACTTTGTCACCAAGTAATGATTCTGTTCTCAAATAATTTCAATCCAATGAAAGCTATCACAAGAGTTTTTTTTTATTATAGATTTTTTCTCTTGCCAATAAATGATTTTTATAACCAACTAATAAATAATAATAGTAATTTTTAACAGTGCAGCACAAAGCACGTGTTGTCAAAGTAACTACTGTACCCATTATACTCACCGTACGATAGTACGATATATATCGGTTTTATGGTACCGACTTTTATAATTTTAATATTTGTTTGTTTTTTGTAGTAATTCTTTATTAAATATTGTTAGAAAAGATAACATCTTGTATCTGGTATCATGCAACTTCCAAGAACACACGAATTTGGTAATGTAACTGTGTAAAGAGGACATAACCTCGTTAACTAAAATTATTGTACCAGATCCCAGTGTTACCAGCCTTGAGATTAAAAGAGCTCAAGAATTGTTTATAATAATTATTATTTTGTAAAGACATTAGTGATTGTTTTGTTTTTAAAGAGTTAATGGCATTTCAGAATTGTTAATAAATCCTAATTTATTTACCAGTGGAAAGAGTTTTTGATTTTAAAATTAAAATAGTTTAATTTTTATCATACGTTCTATCAGAAGGTGGCGGTAGAATTTGAATATTCAATACAATTCAAATTACAGTTAAGCCATTATTTTACTTTACTGTGCATGTGTATTACTTAGGGTATTCAAATAGAATATCTGTATATGTGTATAAAGTGTATGTTGCAGCAGAAGAAGTCACCAAACAGAACATTGATAACATCCACATATAGTAAGTGGGGAGGTGAACAGTGAAGTGCTAAATACTTTTTTAAAACCGAAAGGATTAAACGTGAACACCCACAATCATACTAATAATAATCACACTATTAATAATAATTTTAATTTAAACCACATATTGAAGATTGATTGAAGATAACACCTTCAATCGTAAATACATCAACATCTACATTAATCTGTACTGTAACAAAGTTTACAAACATAATCAACTTTTAACTACGTACATGTACACAAATAATTATCTTTATGATATCTAACAATAACTTTATCTTGACCTATAGATCACACATAAGAAAAATGAAATTAATTAATACTCAATAACTGAGTTCAATCACAGTTCTACAACAGTAAACAAATAATACATATTACTTCATTATTTGATTTTCTATCAATAAGTAAACTTTCATATGATAACACAAATTATAACAACATATTTATGATAACAACATAACATTATACAATTCATAGTAAGTACTTTAGATTAACTTATAACGTACATTTTTGACCCATTCTTATCTATTTTCATATCATCAATTACTTTAAAATAGTCAATATTAGTTTTCTTTTTTACAACTTTTTATCAATGTTTTTTATTCATTTACCTCTCACTGAATATTGAAACTTATCACTATAATCTATATTACATTCTTAATTTTTATTATCATTACTACCTTGCATTCTTATTACTTTTATACCATGATAAATTTATTTATCTGACCCTTTTATTAGTGTGGAATATAAATATTTACTTCCCTATTCTATTTTTAATAGTTTTCTCTATGTAACGTCGGGGACTGCATTTCTGTTGTGTTACAATATATATATATAAAATTTACAGATCATACGTTAAGTGAATGTTCCATTTACTTTAGCAAAAAGTTCATGCGCCTACCCTTTGAAGCAGCAAATTGATGAAGTACAATGTCTGGGTTACACAACAGATTGTAGCTTTCCTCTTTTTCTAAACATAAAAGGCCCAGGCTATGTAATCGCTGTCCCATCATGGTAGACCTCAAGTAGGTTTTAAGTCGTTTCATTGTGGAAAAGCTTCGTTCTGATGATGCTGAAGACACAGGATAACTATTAGCAGTGAAATAACTTTCTTAAGTTCACTGAAAGATGGACTGAATCCAGCAACATCTCTGTAGAAATTAACAGCGTCTTTACAATTCATGAACATTGACTGTCCTAGGTTACACCGAGACTTCAAACTTCTAATAAATTCGTCATCTTTGTTGTGGAGCTTGGCAAAAGAACACAGAATTTCTGAGCTTAAAAAGGCGTCAGATTTGGGATCACACGCCGCGATGCACCGTAGAAGGCTGGCATTGTCTGAAAACCTCCTGTGCATTTTGCCCAGCATGTTGTCAACTATTCTGAAGAAAGCTGTTCTAAGTCTTATCTTCTCAGTATCGATTTCAGTTGACAAACTTACTTTTCCTTTACCGGTTGTTTCAAGAATAAAGTAGTCCTTGAGGCGAGAGGATGATGCTTGTATTCTTTGACTTTGTTTTGGAAATTCATCAGCAACATAATTCTGGAAAATATCTTGAGATTCTTTGTATAGTTCCTCGAACTTTTCATCAGTTCAGAACTTCTTCAACTTTTCTGTTGTTGCTTCCACGATTCTTAAGCATTTCACGACATCAACAACAGGCGATTGGAGTTGTAGCGAGAGGATGTTCACACAAGCCAAGATTTCATCCAGTGCAACAAGTACAATTATTACTCCAATACTTGTCAGTTGAAGAAGGAGACCTTTAGCTTCAGCAGCTTCTTTTGATTTTTGGCTATTTGCACAGGCTTTTAGGGATTTTACAACTGATTTTAAGTGGGTTTTGAAAAAATGCACACTCTTGTATTTTGAAACCCATCTTGTATCTCCATGCTGGGGAACTTTTAAATGTTTTATTCCAGTTTTGGTCTCTACCTGATATGAAAAAATACTGTGCCGCAAAGTTGATGAAGATTGAAAAGCATATATACCTTCCAAAATTCCAATGACATCATGGACCTCCTGGACATTCTTGCTTACATCAACCAAAACCAAGTTCACTCTGTGTGCGTGGCAGTGCACGTAAGGACTTGAATTCTTTGCCATTTGTCTTATTTTTGCCTGTAAACCATTAAATTTACCTGACATGACGGATGCTCCGTCAAAGGACTGGCTAACACAGTACTGAACATCAAGTCAAATACGATCCAAAAATTCTTTAATTGTATTTGGCAGTGATTGAGCATCAAGATATTTTAACTCTACAAAACCAAGGAATCGTTCTATTATACCAGAACAATCAAGGTAGCGGCAACAAATGCTCATTTGTTCTTTGTTCCCTTCATCTCTCGCTTCATCGACGATCAAGTCAAAGACCTGGCTGCCACTTTTGATTTCTTCGGTTATTTTTCGAGAAATTATGTCAGAAGCTATAGTAAGAATCTCATTTTGCACTGTGTTAGAGGTATACTTTGCGTTTTTAGGCATGGTTTGCAAATTTTTATGTAGCGTTTCATTTTCAAGAGAAAGTAAATGGACTAGCTGTTTGAAATTACCTGCATTGCCAGACATACTTATTTTATTTGACTTCTCATTAGTAATCTTCTCATCTTCATCAACATCTTCATCTTCAGAATAACCTTGATTAACATCTTGAGACATCTCGATTTCTTTTTCTTGTTTTACCTCCTGATGAGCTCTCAAGGCTATGTTTTGTCTTGCGCAGAAAAGTGCACTTCTAATAATAGATTTTAATGTTTGTCTATTTCTTTCAATTTCTTGTCCCAACTGTTCACTTATTTTAGAGCTAACTGTACCAGTTTTTTGGGAATCTAACCACCCCTTATACTTGCTAGCACTAAATTTGTGTGCGTTTGACATCTCATGTTTTTTAAGCATTTTACCTAGGTTTTTCCAATTATCATACCCATGGTTTACAATAGTTTCATTGCTTTTTTGCAATGAGA
Organism: Magicicada septendecula; assembly: GCA_034769895.1. Taxonomy (NCBI): domain Eukaryota; kingdom Metazoa; phylum Arthropoda; class Insecta; order Hemiptera; family Cicadidae; genus Magicicada; species Magicicada septendecula. The sequence continues at coordinate 905,716,938 of CM068367.1, read as the reverse complement.
AATGCCGACATGTGAAACAAAACACAGCATCTTTCTTTTCCGAATATTCTAGCCAAACATGTTTGTCGTACCAGTGGCTTTGAAACGATCTCGGCCTTCCTCCTATTGTTCGCCGAGGGAAATTTATCCTAGGTTGTCTTGGACCCATACTCGTATCAATACTCATATCTAACATAGACTGATCATTTTTTATTTGATCGGCTCTTGATGTTGATGGTTGATTCATATCTTCATTTTTATCCACATTTTGTCCTGTAATAACAGCTGGGCTGCTTTTATCAGGAGAAGGCTTGCTTACTTTTGTTTCATGAACAAAGAAACCGTCTAAAGTTCCAAAACTTCTCTTTTTGTTTCCTTTTTGAATAATTCCCTAAAAAATAATCGTAAAATTTATTACATTAATACTATTTTAGATTTTTTCAAGAATAAAAAGCCTTTTCTATACCACGTTCGCTAGAAGGTCACCTTTACGAGCGTGCGTGGAGGGAGTAAAGTGAGTCTTACTTATACGAATAAGTGGAGAACCGAAGAATAAGTGGAAACGACTAAGTAAACACAGCAGCGAGAGTTTTTTTTTAAATTTTACTCCCTACGTATAACTCCCTGTGCGATAGAGACGATCAAAACAAACTCGACAAAACCAGCAGTGTCGTAATGATGTATACATATAATGGAAGTCTAGAAACTGCGCAATAGTGTATGGCGTAGGGATGCAACATCGATGTCGATGTTATCAAAATGATGTTTTTACCATCGATTTATTCGAGCCGATGTTTGTTTAACATCGATGTTTTTTACGTTGTCGATGTTACATTTTTTGTTGAAAAAAAAAACCACTCGTTATAATTTATAATTCGTGTTTACTCTCTTGTAACGATAATATCTATACTTGTATATATTTTTGATTTTACGTAACACTTGAGCAAGAATTACACTTTGAAAATAGCAAAAAATTTCATCTAGAAATGGTTTTAAATTTATCAGTTCACGAATACAGCAATGGAAAAGAAATTTTGCACAAATGGATTATTATTAAAAATTAAAATATATTTTCCTATATGAAACCAGGTATTGTGTAGTGCAATAAATATATTACATACTACCTATGCAGAATCAGAAATTACTTGTTTTTGCAAACAAATAAAGAACTAAACTATTGTAATATGCCTAGATAAATAACAACAAACTTATTTATTAAATTCATTTCGTGGGGAAATTATTAGTCTCAAATATATTCTGCACCTCTGCAAGTGGGTACGGCATACAGTACCACTTTTTAAACTAGACAAAACAAAATACCAGTGTTGTTACCTCCATTCTTTACGATTTTATGATTCACTTGACACAATCAAAAGTAACAGAAATTTATCACTTGCAGGTATAAATACCGCAGACAGAGTTAACCAGTTAGGCCTTAGGCCCCTCGATTATGTAGGAAAACTTTAATAAAATCGCTGTAAAACTGAAGAGAAAAGCTTTACCTACAAAGGAACCGGCACTACAACGCTGCGTATCACCGACACTAAAAGCTCTCTAGCAGCCGACAGCTGACACTGGCAGATTACGCACCTGTTACAGCGAAGCAGGCATTGAACTTGCTACGCCAGCTGAATGCTCGTGATAACATTTCAAGCAGGCTTCGCATGTCACTCCGCTCCGCTCCACTACCTTCTATACTCTTGGTATCACCGTGTCGCATCAGGGCACGCGGGAGTAATACAGTTTTTGAAAATAACTAAGCTTATATATTAGTAGCTTTGCAAATCAATACATGAATAATGGTACATAAATTATGGTACGAAAAGCATTTTATATATATATATATATATATATATATATATAAGTGTTATATTGCTATTGCCAAATTTTTTGTTACAGTACTTCTGTTATAAAAGCTTTTTTCCTCTTCAAAATTTTTGGGCAGGCCACAGCCTACCCGGCCTACCCGCTAGAACCGCCACTGGTAAACAGAACCCAGCCATTATAGTTAAAGAATAGAGAATCGACTGAGTGAATACAGTAAAAGAGAGAAGTCCCAAATTGAAAGAAAAAGGTATAACAAACTAACACACCATACCTACTAAATGACATGACAATGACCACAAACTAGACTTAAATTAAACACTACCCAGATAGACTAGGAGCATGAAATAGAAGTAATATAATAAACAAGAAGTACAATACAACATTGTAGTAGAACTAATGTATGTTAAATAGATGTAATTAAAAGTAACTAATGTAATGTAATCAAAGGTAGAATAAAAATAACAGTGTCAAGGTGGAAAATAGTGAATCATAATAAGTATTAATCCCACAGACAATATGGTGAGGAGGAATACCAAATATAAGTAAATGGACTGTGAAAAAAAGAATATTGTTATTTGTTATACAGATTAACAGTTATCTTGTTGTTGCATCCTCTACGTTCACTTTATTAATTTAATAATATATATATACTTTCACTTATGAACTTACTTTTGTCACTTCCCAAACGTTTCGAGATGTTGTTTCTCTTCTTCAGTGGGTTTAGTACTAACTGTCGATTACAGAATAACCGTTACGGAATGGAGTGTGTGGTGGGGGTTGATGGTGGGAAGGGATTGGTGCTGAGGTTCGAATTATGTGTGTGGATCACTGTGTCAAATAGTGTATGTGATTTGTAATGTATCTGTTCATTTAATATGTTGTTTGGTTGTAGTGTGTGATATCTGTATATTTCAAATTGTTCAGCTGTGTTTAGTTTTCTACTTTTAGGTAAGTAGTGTAATATTTCCATGTTGTGTTCTATGTTTGTGTAACTGTGGTTTTCATTATGTAAATGTGTGGCAAATGTGGAATGTATGTAGTTTGTGGTGAGGGCTTTTAAATGTTCAGAAAACCTGGAAGAAAAAGATCTTCCCGTCTGGCCGATGTAGAATTGTGGGCAATCATTACAATTTAATTTATAAACCCCTGTTTTGTTGTATGTGTCAATGTCTTTGTTAGTATTGTTTATGTGTTTCCTAATGGTGTTGTTGGTTCTGTAGGCTACTTTATAATTTTGTTTCCTAAATGTGTTTGCAATTTTATGTGTATTGGAATTGTAGTATGTAAGTGTTATGTATTTACTGGGTTGTGTGCTGTTGGTCAGATGTGTTTTACTTTTTGTGTTGAGGATTCTTTTGTGTAGTTTATTTATTAATTCAGGGGTGTATCCGTTTTTGACTGCTACACCCCCGAATTAATAAATAAACTACACAAAAGAATCCTCAACACAAAAAGTAAAACACATCTGACCAACAGCACACAACCCAGTAAATACATAACACTTACATACTACAATTCCAATACACATAAAATTGCAAACACATTTAGGAAACAAAATTATAAAGTAGCCTACAGAACCAACAACACCATTAGGAAACACATAAACAATACTAACAAAGACATTGACACATACAACAAAACAGGGGTTTATAAATTAAATTGTAATGATTGCCCACAATTCTACATCGGCCAGACGGGAAGATCTTTTTCTTCCAGGTTTTCTGAACATTTAAAAGCCCTCACCACAAACTACATACATTCCACATTTGCCACACATTTACATAACGGAAACCACAGTTACACAAACATAGAACACAACATGGAAATATTACACTACTTACCTAAAAGTAGAAAACTAAACACAGCTGAACAATTTGAAATATACAGATATCACACACTACAACCAAACAACATATTAAATGAACAGATACATTACAAATCACATACACTATTTGACACAGTGATCCACACACATAATTCGAACCTCAGCACCAATCCCTTCCCACCATCAACCCCCACCACACACTCCATTCCGTAACGGTTATTCTGTAATCGACAGATAGTACTAAACCCACTGAAGAAGAGAAACAACATCTCGAAACGTTTGGGAAGTGACAAAAGTAAGTTCATAAGTGAAAAAATATATATATTATTAGATTAACAGTTGTTTAAAAGTGTGTTTATTGTTTAGGATTATTTGAATCTTGAGTCATGAAGACATGACTTTAAGTTAAGATGTTTGTTTTAATTTAATGAATTAAAGTTATTAGAAGGTGAGGAATGTATTGAGGTCAGATAATAGCATCCCAAAATGCCCAATTAATCATAAGGTCTTAAATCACCCAAAAATATTTTTTTTAAGTCACACATAAAGGTCATCAGGGGTATCAAATTGTTTGTAATTTTACGAGGAAAAACAAGATGTGAATTATGTTAAGCATAAATAAGTGATAATAAGGGAGTAATTTAGAGTATAAGATATAAAAATAATGTATTTTTAATAACCAGGGTCATGTGACCTCTGAACCTAACAGAATGGACCAATAGGGGTTATAGAATTTTGGTCAAGATAGTCGAAAAAAGAAGAAAATAAACACACTTTATTGTTAGCCACGAGAGAGATCAGTTTAATTCTGTGCAACTAGAAGTGACAAAAATATAAAAAGGAATCTAATCCGAGAAAGGAAGAAAGTATTTTATAAAAAGAAAATAATATCAAAAAATATAATTAAATCTAATATTGAAGGAAGATATAACTAAAGTACGAAAAACAAACGAAAAGAAGAAACAATAAAGCTAAATTATAAAAAGTGAAGTATTCCTACAGTTGACTAACTTACAGGTAACATTGTCCAATCTACGATTTATAACTAACAACACTAAGAACAACCCAAACAACACCTCCAACCAACAAAACACTTTTGAAAGAAAGAAAATATAATTTATAAACAGTGAACACTTAGTGAACATTATTTTATAAAAAAAAAACTGGTGGTAAACCATTTTCACATAAAATCAGTGTAGCAACCAGCCGCCATGTTGTCTTTATGATTACTGAAGGACCATGATGCATTGCGGCATTAGACTGAATGAAAAGATTTATTGTATTACATTTTTAATTTTATTTACTATTATTTCTGTTGTGTTAGATAATAAGAATGACAATATTTGTACTGTAATGTACTTCTTGTTAACCATAATGAACTTTGCATAGCAGTCTAAAGAACTCAAACATTATAATATTGAAGAAAGTAAGAAATCAACCCGAGAGATGGAATCGATCTCTATGGTTAATTTCGAGCATATAACTTTCAATTGAAATTAAACCAAATAAATACTGAACATTATTATCAATTGTAATTCAATGTGTTTTTATTTATCAAACCGATTAAGATAAGAGGGTTCTCACTGAATGAACAAGACCAAGATGACGTCGGCGTGTTGTAAATAAAAAAGAAAAAAAATTATGAAATTATAAATAACCTCAAAGGGTATATTTCGATATGGTAATCGAGAGTACTCATTAGTAAGCTGGTTCTGCATTACAACCGGATTATTCAAACGTCTAAGGCAGATGACGAATAATTTTGTCAGTGAAAAAATATATAAAAGGACCCAAAACTGAAAAAAAATAAAATAAATATAGAATAACTTACATACACGGTTTAAACATTCAACAACCTATACCCAATTAAAAAGTTTTTATGATATTACAAATTTACGCCTGCAATGGGGGACTAAAGAAAAATATTATACCAAGGTAATAATAATTGAAATACGTACACTATAAAAATTACGTTAATACACAAATTGGCGCTCAACTAGTTAGGCTGAAATTAGGGAATTAATAGGCGAGAGAAATAAAACAGTAACTGAACTGACTTCCTAATTTTAGCTGGCGACTGCTATAAGTTCAGAAGGGTAACAAGGATGCAAAGGAGGGCGAAATCAAAGAAACGTACGAAGGAGGCCTAAAAAGAAATCGATATGGGAGGTAAGGAAACCCAACCAGCAACTAAAGTGGAGTTTATAGTAGGGGATAATCCAGAAAAACAACCCGACAAACCCACACAAACCGGAGAGGTGAATTACCAGGAGATGATAATGATTACATTGGCACAAATAAGCCAGAAAATGGAAGATACCAATAAGAAAATAGATGATAATAGTAAGAACATGGAAAATTAAATGAAAATATAGATTCTTGGATTTCGTTGTCCATGACGTGTCCGTTACTTAACTAAATACAACTATTATATTAACGACTTGGAAAACAATAACGACTGTGTTCCGAGTCGTTAATATAATAGTTGTATTTAGAAAATATAGAAACCATGAAGGAAGATAATCAGAAAAATATGGAATCATTGAAGCAAAAATTAAGCAAGAAGATAGACGATAATAATGAGTTAACAAACAATAAAATAGAAGAGCAGATGACTGGAATTAAACAACAAATTGCGGAAGTCAATGAGAAATGGAGTCAGACTAGTCAAGAAATACAGCAGTTTAAAGAAGAGATACACACCAAAATGATTAACTTAGAAGAGGATAATCGTGTTCGAATGGAGGTAATACAAAAGGAAACACAAGAAAATAGAAAAAAAATATATAAAAGAACCCAAAACTGAAAAAAAAATAAATATAGAATAACTTACATACACGGTTTAAACATTCAACAACCTATACCCAATTAAAAAGTTTTTATGATATTACAAATTTATGCCTGCAATGCGGGGACTAAAGAAAAATATTATACCAAGGTAATAATAACTGAAACACGTACACTATAAAAATTACGTTAATATACAACATATATATATATTAGCATAACAAGATGGTACAAATGGTACAAACCAGGAAACTCAATTTAATTCATTCAGAGAACCCGTTGAACTCCATAAGAAGTCTTACCTCATTGCTTATTCATTAAAGGAAGCGGTAAGGACAGAAATTAATAGAATGATGGCAGATGGCATTATTGAGTACAGTCATTCTCCATATACTAGTCCCATAATAGAAGTCCCTAATAGTCCCTAAGAAGAATGGTAAGGTATGACTTTGTCTTGATGCTAGGGAAATTAACAAAACGATCATTAATAACCAGGCTTTGTTGAAGAAATATTTTGAAGAAAATAAGTCAATATAAATGATCATTTCCTCAACCATACAAATTTGCTTTCAGAAATAATCATTTTTGGTAGGGAGGCAATATGTAGCATCACAAGATGGTACAAACCAGGAAACTCAATTTAATTAGCAAAAATATAGGGAAATTACTCAAATAGCTAAATACTATGTAACTGAATGAGGAGTGCAATAGAGAATGAGTGATCAAATGAGAACAACCAAAAATCATTATATAAAGGAAGAATTCTAATAACTAAACCAATAAACCATGAATAATAAATAAAGAATAAGTGTTACAGATGCACGAATAAATTAAAGAACAGGAATTATCCTTGTAAACAAACATAATAAATAACTTGACAAAACAGACATAAAAAAGACTAGACTGGATGGTGTCTTTGACACACAAAAATTACCCAACAGATTAGGGAAGTGATTTTATATATCTTGTTATAACATTGTAAATAGTAATGTTTTAGTACGTAAGTGAAAAGTGTATTTAGAGTTAAGAAAAATCATTTGTATAACCAGCCTAAAAGTCAAGCTAGGTCTTAAACCTAAGACTGTATTTGTAATTAGCTCATAGATAGTGTCATGGTAAAGACAAGATAATTATTTTTATAATTGTGTTTATTCGAATAGAAAAGTGATAAATAATGATAATGAAACAGTGCAAATGACACAGCGTAGGCCTAAGCAATGATAAAAATATAAAGTGTTGTGAACCAAGTATGACTATAAGGTGAGAATGGCATGTATTTTATATGAAGTGAACAAATAACAATAAAATCAACTTCATTAGTGCAAGTTACAATATAAAATTAAGTGAAATAAAAGCATAAATGGGATTATGTAAAATAATCAGGAAAAGTAAGGTTATATTATTATATTAAAAACTTATGTTTACTGGAGGCAGACAAAACAGTCCTGAGACCAAAAAATACACCAACAAACCAAGGCCTCTTATAGATGAATCTAAAATTGATTGTTACAAGGAAGAAAGCTTTGTCTAATGTTGCCGTCCCATGAAGAAGGGACAAATTGAAATAGTTGCCAATCCAATAAAGATTAAATAAGAAGAGTGTAGTAAAAAAGCCAAGTAAAGTTATAGAAATTATCAGTAAACTAACGTACAAGTTGTGTTCAACCCATCTGGAGAAGAAAAATTGAAATTACCATCCTAACTGGTGTAATACATCTTGAATTTAGTGAGAGCCTTCCAAACTTATAACCATATTGACAAAGATTAACGTTTTACACAGCACTTCAATATAAACTAAATAACGAACACATTTAGTGTGACTACATTTCTAAACATAATATATGATATCAAAAGTGAGTGACACAAACTTATTTTGAACCAACAAAAGTGTAGAACTCATATAAATTTTATTAAACATTCCATATGGTGCATACAGCTAAAAAGCAATATGGCGTCTGTCATTTTCTTAACGGTGAAAAAACGGTACAGCAGCGCACCATGTTGAGAAATAATGAACTATGAGATATAGCATAGACATTTAAATTTGTATTTTATTTTATTTTGTCAATTGTATTCCTAATGTCTGATAATTAATTATTTTCATTGTTTTATTAATGTTATATTTGTAATGGGTAATATTAAGTTGTAAAATTATCTAATTAATTTCTTTTGTATAGGCCTAATCACAAGAACTCACATACAACCATCATACACAAACAACAATTATTTACTATATGTTCAAATTTATTATTCATGTATGTTATTAGTATAATACTTGATAGGTGAATTTATAATATTACTGAAGACGATTTTTTATGTTGTTAAAACCCTGAGATATAAAAATTGTTTCATGCATCCGAGAGCTAGATGGAGCTGAAACCTTAAAAAAGGGAAAATGATTTGTTAATTAATAGAAAATAAAAAAAGGGGAACTTATTATAATAAGAAAGCAGGAATAAATATTTAATGATTCAGAGCAGCAAAAGAAGTGTGTTCTCATTTATAATAGAATTATATAAATACACAGAAGATTGCACATAACATCATTGGCACCAACAACTTGGGCCCAACAATTTATATCTGACATATCAAAAAATCAATTAATTATTTTTAATTGTATAATATGATAGGCATTTACCACGTGAGGCTGAAGTAAGTACTTTTTATTAGCGATTTATTGTAATATAACATAAATTGGTGAAACAAAAACATATCATAATACAGGGTCCACCAGTGAAGCGGGAAAATTAAAAGTACCCAATTTTTTCATGAAACATTTATTATCAGAATTGTTTTTTACAGATCTGAGTTGAGTAAAGTATGCCATTATTTTACTTTTTAAAAATAAAGCCGCTCAAGTGAGAGCCATTTCTGTGTAAACATTCTTCTAATCTTGACCGAAAATTTTCCATCACTCGACAAAGCAGGTCAGGTTGAATCCGTGCAATTTCTTGTCTGATATTCGTTTTTAATTCCGGTATGGTGTGCGGTCTATCAATGTACACCCTGCTCTTCAGAAATCCCCAAAGAAAAAAGTCGCATGCGGACAAATCTGGGGATCTTGCAGGCCACGAGATGTCGCCATATCTGGATATGAGTCCGTCCAGGAAGAGTTCTCTTAAAGCAGCCATGGACACACGAGCAGTATGACTTGTGGCCCCATCCTGCTGGAAAAAATTAATTTCTGGAAACCTAGGGAGCTGTTGCATCAAAAATGTTCTGACTATGTGTGTGTAGCGGACTGCATTGACAGTTGTGGTGTTTCCTCTATCGTCTTGGAAAAAATATGGCCCAATAATGCTAGATGATGAAACTGCACACCACACCGTAACTTTCAGACTATGTAATGGCTTTTCATGCAACTCACCTGGGTTTTCATCATTCCAATATCGACTATTTTGTTTGTTTACATATCCATTCAAATGAAAATGTGCTTCATCTGACATAAACATGCGGTGAATAAAGTTTTCATCATCATTTACACGTCGCAATATTTCTTCGCTGAAAATCCTGCGAGCCAGCATATCGCCATCTTTCAACTCCTGGATTACTTGAATTTTGTAAGGATGAAAAGATAAGTCTTTATGCAAAATTCATCGTAACGATGTGTCAATAATGTTTAGTGCGGATGCATGTTTCATTGCAGAACGTTGTGGACTACGCGTCAATGCTACTCGAACTCTTTCAATGTTTTCCTCTGTTCTTACAGACCTTGATGCTCCTCTATGCTTTAAGTTTAATGTGGAACCAGTTTCTTCAAACTTTTTCACCCATGACATAATTGCATGAGTAGACGGCACTGTTCCATGTCGTGGAATATTGAAATGATTATGAAACAATCGTTGTACAGAAGTCACACAGTCACCATTCTTATAAAACGATTTTACCCAGAAAGCACGCTGTGCACCGGACCACTGCTCCATATTTTAAAACATGTAATAACAAATGGCATTAAATGTAAAACAACAATCGAAAACCTCCACGCCCTCTCGTGAGCAGAAAATGAACTATTGGACTTTCAAAATTTCCCGCTTCACTGGTGGACCCTGTATAAACAAAAATATATATCGACACAGAATAAAATAATATTACAATATATATATATATATATATATATAGAGCCTCCAGGTGGTCTAGTGGTTAACGCGGGCGATTGATGCGCTCGTGGTCCCGGGTTCAATTCCCAGCAGAGGCTCCATACGGCGTGCACTCAGCGTCGTGAGGCAAACTGAGTAGGCGCTGAGATAACAGCTCCGCCTCCTGGCCGTGAATACCACAACTAGTGGCTGGTGGCGCGTAGTACTAGCCATACACCGTCACACTAACACAAAAGCCGCGCGGTACGCCTTGGTCCTTAACGGACTGTGGAGTGGAGGTTTATTTTATTTTATATATATATAAAAAAAAGTTTAGTGTCATTTTTATAACATGCAATTCAACTGTAACAAGAACACAATACATACATACAATACATGCAATACCATGCAATACATACTATTAACAAGAACACATGAAGAGCTAAAACTGTTAACACATGGACTACAGCAGACATGACTGTTGTTCAAATGCCATCATCATGTGCCATACATTGCACATGTGCCTGAACAGTGTGCAGAGCACATAGTTATATTGCCTACTAAATGTTAAAATCGTGAAGTTTTGCCTTATGCTCCCATTAAAGAATACACCTAATCACCTTAATGCTAGGTACTTAAAATGTTTATAATATATCTACGTAGACATAATTTTTAAAATATTAATACAAAATTTTCTTCACAACATAAAATGAACTATTGGGAAATCTGTCTTTTGAAACTTCCCTCCCCCTAGACCTACTGCCCTGTGGAAGTCCACATATTGCAACCCCAGTACCACCAGCCCTGGTTGGCAATACCATAAGTAAATAAGCAAAATAAATAAATAAAGTTACCTGACTACAAGTGGATAAACTACATTTGGAGCAGTTATGTCTCTAAACTGAAGAAGCGAAGGACTTGATAAAATATTAACAAACTGTGGTGGTAAACCTAAAGTACTTGTTACTATTGCAATGTCAGCACAGTTCCTGAATGTCTCTGGTCTTCCACAGCCAATCCCTTCTGTGCCATTCTCACATCGTCCCCACATATTCCCTGTATCAAACAGAAAAACACTATGTCAGCATAGTTTTAAAAATTGTTGACATTTGATAAAGTTAACAGCAGTCTGTGTATGAGTAATCACTTTTCCTGAGAAAATGTTTTATGAAAATTAAACATTAATCTCAGAATTGATTACAGAAATCAACATTAATATGTATATCATTCATGATTTAAAGAAATTGTCTACATACTCAGCATTCACATATGTTAATCAAACTACTGATTTTCAAAGCTTAAGCTTTGTAATACAAAATTTGTAATACTGATTTTCTTGTAATACAAAGTTTATGTTAAATGAGAAATTTTATAAGAAACAGTATATTATAGAACGAACTAAATTTTGAAAATTTAATACTTGAATTTTTATTTTATATACATTTATCCAGATTACATAATTTTATACCTAGGATAATATAATTACAAGAATTTTTAAAAATCTATGATCTGTAATAATTTTTACTTCTATTATCTCATCATATGTATCCATAAAACCTAAATAATACTAATAGTCCATGTACACAAAAAATAAGTATGTTTGTATAACCATATAAAACAACCCATATAAAATAATTGCAAAAGAGTAATAGTGTAGACCCATTTAGAGACTGCTGGACTCAGATTCTTGACTTCTATTCTATATTAAGTATCCTTTAGAGATTTATAGGCATTAAAAATTGCACCCTTCAAAATGTCCTCTCACTTACCAATATGTTAATTAATATATGACTCTGCATAGTTTTTATGTCAATTTTTCATTCACTCAGAATTCTGAAAGCTTTCCTGAAGTAAATAAAACTTCACTAGGGTAAAACAATATAGTAACTGTTAAATTAATCTACAAAACAATATTAACTATGTAGCTGTTCAGCTGTTCATATTCAATTCACTCGACTCTGTATCATTGTCTAGACTATTTTGATTGAGTTTTTGTTTGTTAGATTTTGTTACTAAATATTTCTTATGCAATATTAAATCTTATCTGAGTAGACACATATTCGTACATATTAGGCTTTAATAATGTATGTTAGTTTAGTTACACCTCCTAACATGTAATCCGGTTTTGTAAATCTGTAAAATTGGTATGTGCTGGTATAAGAAGTGTTATTTTACATGGCTGTGCATATTCTGACTAATGTTATATGATAAAATATTTTTATAAATTCAGAAAAAGTGACATCCAATTAATGTACCAGTAAAATAACAGTGTGTCAAAAATCTAGATTAAGCAAATGCTCCATTTCCATGAGCTTAGATTAAATAGTATTTGTGGAATTTTTTACTTAATCAAATTTTTGTTCTCGTTTTTGTAACTCTAGTAGCTAGGTTAGGTTAGGCTATTCTTCTTGTTTGCTTGTTACACTCAACTTATAAATTAACAGTTAACAAATTTACTTAACCAACAAATGCAACTTAACAAATTAACTTCAACTAGCTTGAACCAATAATCTTAGATTGAAATCAGCCATAAATTATTCAAATAAGACTGAATAATATTAATGATTTTTTATTTGTCAGCAAATTTGCTTAAAACAGTACCGGTAATGTCCAAGTTTAGATGTGTAGGTAAAACTAGTTGAGTGTAATTATTATCTACAACCCAGATTATATGTTTTATCTGTAATCTGTAATCAGTATCACTCTACTGTAAGTTTGAATACTAAAAATATATCTGTATTTATATGTTTTACTGGAAAATCCAGTATTAAATTTAGCAAACATTTCTAACAGTTGTTAGTTTCTGCAGCTAAAGTAGGGTTCCCTGTTCATGTTCTTGTTTGTTTTAAAAATACAAACATAATCCCTTGAATTTTATTTACAATAAAAAAGCATTTAATGAATAATTGTGTTTACAATTATGCAATTTAGGTTCCTCTTCTCTGAACCTTGTGTTCACAGAATAACATAATTTTCCACATTTAAATGACCTTTTAATTCAATAACTTGATTAACCTGAATAACCTGAATGTTAAAAAACACATGTAAGTCATAAGAATGTTCACCCAAGCAAGTTGTTTTGTTTGGAGTATTAGTAGTTTCTTTTTCTCACTTGCTGTTGCAGATCCAAGGAAAACAAACTTGTTGACTGTATTGAAAAATAAATAATGGTATATACTAAAGACATTTTAAATACTTGGATTTCGTTGTCCATGACGTGTCCGTTACTTAACTAAATATAATTATTTCACTACGACTCGGAACGAGTGTTATGTTCCGTGTCGTAGTGAAATAATTATATTTACATTATAAATAAATACCAAAATAAAAGACTTTCTAGCTTTTCTATCAAAATACATTTTTCCGAACTTTCTATCTTTACTTTCTCATGTATTTGCTGTAGTATATACTAGGCCTCTTTTTTAGGGCTGATAGGTCTTGTTTGACTTATGTCAAATATGTGCACATATTTGTGTCTACAGATGCATATGTTCAATATATGAATACCGGTATATGTTGAATTGATTTTTCAGCTAAGACATATTGGTTTTTAGTGAAATTTTTCTTCAAAGAAAAATTATGTGTTTGTAAACTTATGCATCTGTAAAAATGTATGACCTGTACAATTTGAAATTTTACTTAAAGTATATGTCACCATCATTACCATCATTGAGAGATGCTAAAATCTGTCCTTCTTCACAAATTATCTTTTCTGCTACCTTCTAATGTCCCATGTATCTCAAAATAGAAGTAAACTGTTCCTTCCTGTGTTATATTATGTCTGTCAGCACTTATTCATATGAAAAATGTTGTTTTCCTAGATGGAATGTATGAAGTATTAAACAGATGATCTGATTCACTGTTATCTTTCACCTATTGTAAAAATGTATAAAAATCTTGTGTCAAAGATTTTATCAAAACATTTTTTTATAGAAAAAATATGTCAAAGTATGTATTGACAAAATATAAATTTTAGAAATTTAAAAGTTGTTCTATAAAAGAATAATTTTAAGTGCAACTGTGGTTATCTCAGAGAAACCAAGAATGGTTCTTCTGAAGATGTATATTTGATATCACTGGTAAAGGTCCAATATCAAGCAGCAGGATATAATCTGTTAGTATGTGAATAATCAATATATGAGCCAGTGTCAGTGTAATTTTTCTAAGAATAAAAATAACAAAATTTATCCTCATCATTCAAGACTATTCGAATTCACTTGGTCAGAGACAATTTAGGATCTGAAGCTAGTGAAGATCTGCAGTTGTTAAATTTTGTGCAAATGTAGTTAAGTAAGCAATGATGAAAAGAACTAAATGAGCAAGTCTCAAAAAATAAGTCTAGTCTTTTACAGATCCTCCTCCTCACACACACACACACACACACACACACACACACACACTTGTGTACATGCACATGCACTCTCTCTCTCTCTCTCTCTCTCTCTCTCCTCTCTCTCTCTCTCCCACTCTCTTTAAAAGTAAATATCGACCATTAAGTATATAATCTTTTTCAGTATTCAGCAACCAAAATGATTATGTTAGTATGTTTCTGTTATTAGTCATCGAATAAAAAGATATTCTATATTTTTTGAAGACAGTACCACTTGCAGTAGCACATCCAGGAATTGATTGTAGAAGCTAATCTGCATATGGGGTAGTCAAAAAATCTGATGTTATGCATTGATTGGTATATTGAATTCAAGACTTGGGCTAACTCACTGCCAGAAGAGGAGCCATCATTGTAAAGGCAAAATCAAGCAAAGAACTCCAAGTACTTTAGGTTTATTTATAAAACACAATGGTCTAATGTATGCAATATTAAGTTAGGCCTTTGTACAAATATGAAATAACAATAATGTATCATTAACTTATTATCTTAAATCTTCATTCAAACAAAAGCATCATTCTTGTCTTCTTCTGTGTAAATTTCAGGATCACATTTTCATAAAATGTTTCTCCTGACCATTTTTCATGTCCCAAATATGTTTTCTCATTAGATTAGCAGCCAAAAAACTCAGCTGGAACTATACTTGTATGGCTTTCAGGTTAACCTTCTTTAAAGAATAGAAACTTCCTTCAGCATTTATAATTAATTGTAGATGGAAATGTAGATAGCATATTTTGGAGAAAATGCTTGGATTCTGAAGCCGTTCCTGACATGTACGAACGAAGTGGTTCTGGTGGTTGATTCAATGGTTGCACAATTACTTTTTCATTAGAGCGGCACATCCCAGGCGATTCAGTTTTAAATCTTTTGTCTTGACAGAATTCGCATATCACATCCATTTTGGCAATTTAACTTTTGGATGTGACGAACAGCGATAACTTGGATCATACTGAAAACCTCTAAAAACAAATTATCTCGTATGCTCACTTGTTGTCTGCATCCCATTCACGGTATTTTCAAGCCGATATTCACATCATTCTGGTAATTCCACCTCCTCAGGTGTTTCCACAGTCCTAACCTTTGCCTGCCTTCTTCATTGTTGGTCTACACACTCTCTATGCTCCCCAGGTATCTCCGTGGCAATAATTTCTGCCTGTCTTCTTTGTTGATGTTCAAGCCGAGACTCATGTTCCTTGGGTGTCTCAGCTGCTCGCAGTAACCTTACTCGCTTAGTATTTGGATGGACCTACCCAATGCTTTGTCATTTTTTCAGGGGCATTTCATAAAGTAAGGTGATAAAGTACTTGTACTTCAAAGGAGAGTTGATTTAAATGACGTGAAGAATAAGGAAAACAAACGGGACTGTAAAGTTATTTGAAGGTGAAGTTTAAAAGGAGTGTTGTTAACTGGAACTTGAAATGAGGATCTGTTTGATAGGAAGTGAAGAGTAAGGACAACAAACGGGGATGTAAAGTTATTTGAAAGGTTGAAGGGAAAGTTTAAAAGGAGTGTAGTTAAGGAAAACGAATAACGGAATGCAGAATAACTCGACCGAATAAGTGTAACTAATACGACGACAAATGAACAACTCAATAGAGAAACACAAATGGTAAAAACTCTGTGAAGGTGTAACTCTCGTGTACTGTTCACTTGTCTTCAAAGTCAGTAAAAACTAATCAATGCGGGCGATCACTGCACTTTAGAGTACGGTTGGGAAACCGTCCTAAATCGTGCAAACAGGGCAGAATTCAAATTTCAAGTAATACAGTGTTTTTTGCCTTGTATGAGAGGTTACCTGTTCAAAGTTTGATTGGAGTTGGTGTAATGCTGTGGATTTGTATTCAATACAAACAAACAAATCCTCAGAATTTGAGTTTTACATACATAGATAAATTAAGGTCTGAAGTCCAAATACATGACCAGCTGGTCTATTTTATGGTACAAGTTATTTCTATGCTCTAAAGTGACTACAACTCTGGTGACATGTTGGATCAATCTTATGCAGTTTGGTCTAAACTCATGTTAATGAAGTGCAAAAATTGTTCGTGTCAGTTTCCCTCATTATCAACAAATCATATAACTCATGATGATTTACTTTCATTGATTATGAAAGTTGTCTCATCAAGTATTATTGCAATGAATGTTGCATTACGTATTATTGCATTAGGTATTGCGACAATACAAGCATAGGCTGTAATGCGCATGTATAATATAAAATAAATATTTAATTTAATTTTAATAATATATAATAGACGAGCAGGTGTGAAATTGGAATCTGGCTTGCAAACAGGAGTCAACACACAGGATCACGCGATTACCGCTCCATGTGTGTATACAAGTAAATAGTGTTTGTGCGTGAAGCCTGTTTGTTCCTGAAAGTTTGCAATCTCACCCCAAGTCAATGCTAAATTAAGAATATATTTAATATTAAGCAAACCATAAATGTTAGCGAGAAGGTAAAAACTTCTAAAAATGTGTAAAAATCAGACACAAGTGCAGTGCGAATTTTACGTAATTCGGACAATCAGTGCGAATCCAGTGCGATTTTTAAAGCATTATAATTACACTAGTTGTGCGAGCATCATGATAATTGCACATCACATAAGTCATTAAATTAGACAATATTTTATCGCCGTGAAATCCGTGTTAAACAGTGCGATTGGCGAAAAAGTGCAATTATGTGAAATAGGACGAGAGTGGGGGATATCATGCCATGGTTCAACTGTCGACAGGCTAATTCCTGAATTGACAGCTGCAGTTTTCTTGGTGAATATAAATAGAAGCCCAGGAGAGCTAATCTCTCTCTTCTAACAGTATTCATTCGTGGCGGAACGCTATGTCCGTCAGAGACGCGAAATTTTAATTATTTTGGACAGAGTTAGACAATATGTCTTAACACCAATAAGACTTTTTTGTTAATCGTAACTTGTAAAGTATTACGATAAATATTTTGATTTAACATAATAATGGAAAACAGTAATTAAAAAGTAACGTAACACAAATCGTCAGAGGTCTACAAGTGATCTACATCTAGGAGCACTACTCCAGACCAAGGACGACAGCACTACATGGCATAATTTCCAGATGTAAAGGACGAGTCATCGGACTTCCGAGAGGACCCGGAGGACGAGGAGAGGATCCAGGACTTCCGAGAGGACCTGGAGAACAAGGAAAGGATCCAGGACTTCAAGACTACGCAGGATTCACAACATCAGGGACTCAGGACCAGGACAGGGTATGCTGAGGAACCGCTACAATTAAGGTGAAAGAAAGCCATGTATTCCACATAACAAAAGACTTAATCAAAGATTGATAAGCATTGTCAAAAGAAAGACAATAATTTCAAAAAGTGTAATTTATAACTTATAGATGTAAATGTCTTGTATAAAAAAATATAACATAATTTTTGCAGTAATAATTTAGAAAAATATTTAAATTTAAATTGTAGAGTAATTATGAAAGCATAATTGTTGCATTAATAATTTATTGAAAATACGTAAATTTAAATTGTAGAGTAATTATGAAAGCATAAGTTTTGAATTGATAATGATGAAAATATTTTAATATACATTTGAAAGAATCAATTAGATTTGTTCAAATAATGAACAAATAGTTAACTTAGTTAAATATTTTATATTGAAAGCACACATTTAGACTGAGTAGTCCAGACAATATAACATAATGAAGAAATATTTTTTATTATTATAAAAATGAATAATATTATATAATATTTATGTTTGTGACGAGATTACAGCAAACAAAGAAATTTTGCAACCATATATAATGAATATCCTATAACGAATAAATCATTATTTGTATATTATTATTTCTTGATATGTTTGTTTAAATTAATAAATGAAAACATTTTGAATTTCCTAAAAAGGCTAACATTATTATAATTACACCTGAACCCCTAATTATACACGTACACGTTGTTAGAAATGTTATTTACCATTGTATAATTTTATCGCACATGAGCGTGCGCCCGACACACTTACATTTAATAACGTTGTATTGTTGTATAAAATTGGCGCTCCAAGATCGTGGGGCTCCACAAATTTAAATTATATTAAATTTGCAACAAAGTTTATATCATTGTAATATATAGTATCAATTAAATGATTTTGTATTACTGGTGAAAAATGGTTTAGTTTTTTAAATAGTTTGCTATTGTTTGATTATATGCTTATAAAATTTCCTAAACTTCTACACGCATATTTTAATCTGTTGAGTTACTATTCTCTTATAGAGGTTCTTGCTTTCTTAAGTATGGTACTGCATCAGTCACTCTTCTTAAAACAATTCTATTTTCTTTTACTTTTTCATTATGTGATTGTCAGCAAGTTTCATTTTAAGGGATTGATCAGTTCTTTGAAACCAAATGTATGTTACATATATATGCTCATATGCTCGTATGATTACATGCTCATATATGACTTAAGCGATTTTCTGTTTATCACAAGCAGTTAGCAAGTAATTTAGGATTGTAAAAACCTGTCAGTCCCATCTTATTCCATGAATTTCTATTGATGCATAAAGGTGAGCATGCCCAGCAATACAATTTACCAATTGTAAATGATCCAGCCAATCAAGGACATTCTTTGTATTTGGCCTACCTAAAACATCTAGTATTACTGTGTTCTTTTCTTTTCTTTACTTTTAAATTATAGAAGTGATGGTTGAGGCCTATCGCTGTAAACTGTCTTTGCAGTTTAACACTTATTGTTATAAAAAAGTTGACCAAATAGTGTCTTTGTCAATAATTCATTACCTATCTCATTCATATTAATTTATTATTTAAATTACACAGCATAAAATATCACCCACAAAATTATAACTACCAATTTTAAAGTGAGCCACTAATTTGCCAACTACAATAACAATGCACAACTGAAATTGTGCAATGGCCTACTGAAACTCACAATATTGCAGGCATGGCACTGAATCTCAAACTGAATCTCAATTTGTTGTGGCTCTTCATCTAATGAAACCTTAGGCTGTTATACAGAAGTACCTGTCCTCACCTAAGTAAAACAAGTTGCGGTGATTCAGGCACAACACAAAAGATTCAGTCTCCTCATAAAATTAACAATTTAATTAAATTCTTAATAAATCTGTTTGTACTTTAATCTTTGGACTTTGCAACTTGCACCCTTGTATAAATCATAATGAAAAAACATGATTTTTCAATTGTTTTATGATTATGATATGAATAATTAAATTATCAATATATCATACAACATTATTTGTTGTAACTTCTTTTAGAAACGTAAAGTATATGTGGAGTAGAAAAAAATTGAGCAGCATATGTGCAGATGGGTAGGGGACACAGCACAAATACCCTCCCGCTGTGCCACTGACCCAGGCTCTTATTTAAGTGTAGACCCTACTTCTATTCAGGTGAGTGAAATGACCTGAGAACACTAAACTATGACAACTAGACAATCTACTGAAAGTCTGAGTGGTCAATTGGACTCATATTGCGTTGGCCATTAAATTCCTTGGAATAGTTATTGATGATGTGCTATTATTTTGTTATTGTCCCCATGTGTCCATATATGTCATAGGAAACGTTAGTTCAAATCACGTTTTTTTCTCTTCGTTATACCTATTTGTTAACATTTTCGTTCTTAACATACTAAGAATTTGTTATATCTTATTGAATATTTGGTATTAACTGCTGTATTTTATATTCACTGTATAGTTGGAATTACAATCATCAAGAACATCTTAAGCCTAACATTAAAATAGCCTATACCAGGTACATAAAATAAACGATACCAGAAAACTGCCACAAATTGTCTTCCACCTTCTTTACACGCTGGTAGCTTAAATGTTTTGTACGAATTTTTTTAAGCTTAGTGAGTACATATCTGTAAAATTCCAGCAAATTAAACCTGTTTCTTCGTTTTACCACAGAAACGAATAAAATATTTTCATAAAATGAGCACAACAGGCCTTTAAAAACAGATATTTTAAAAACGTGCTACAGGACGCACAAAAATTTATTTGGCCGCATATTTGATCAAAGTCACAGGCTTCAAATCCTTCACAAGTAGGGACTATGTGTCGCTTATAAAAGGCGTTCCAAACTCCGCAATCAGAATAACAGACAACTTTTAATACTCTTAATTTTTTAAGTGGTTATAAAGCACTAAATTTAAAATGCGAAAAATAATTAAATACCGATCAAAAACCATGTACAGACAGGCACTTCTGTATAGGATTCGAATAGCAAGCAAAAAACCGTTTAAACAAGTTTTTAAGTTGCGGGGGAGTAAATTACTGCCCTATAAAGATCGTAAACTGAGCTGAATACACTAAGACCAAATAAATATTCCTACTCCCTAAGAGGACATACGACTAACCTCAATTGAAAATGTTATACTCGCATAACTAGACTAATTAGCCTAATTATTTAATTCGCCTTTTATAACTAAATTTTTACTGGCTCATTACTTTTTTGTTTTACATTTTCTTTTCTCTTTGCCTCTCTTGGGTACCACTGTATTAAATATTACATTTCTGTGTACATATAAGGAAAGTTTGAACTAAGTAACGTGAGTGTTATTATAACAAATGCCTAATATGAGGGAGAAATATAGTTTATTGTAAATTAAGAGACGTAATAAATTCATAAGGTAAACATTAATGTATATAATATTTGTTAATTATGTTTATTTACATAAGCATAAAACTTTTGTATATTACGTTTAATTACAGACATTAACTCATCAGGTACTTCGGAATGCTCTCCACGTGTACAAATTGGCAAACCTCACATATCTGGCTTATAAATAATTGAACTTATTCCTCTTCCCAACAAAATTTTCCCTTTGCCCCGTTGATTAAAGCACAAATAAATAAAACTTATTTATGCATATTAATTATAATTATATTTAATAATAGATCTATTACCACTTACGCCGTAAAGGTCTAATAATGGTAATGCTGTAATTTAATAATGGATCTAATAGTCTTCACTCACACTGCATTACCCTACCTGTATAGTAGGTCCACTGTAGTACACACTGGGAGCACGTTATATATGGTGGCAATCGTACCTTATATCGGAATATTTCTTTCTTCTTTGACTGATCCGGTATGAGATATCTAACATCTCGAGTTCCAGATATGAACAATGGAAATCTGCAATAATAATCATTGTTACTGATAGTAAGCTCTTACTAAATTCAAATACACTAAAATTTATGTAAACACCCGGACATACACACACTCCTTCATACGTATTGTCGTCTTCTAAGTCAGCGATTGAAATAAAACACTCGTATCGGTGTTGACACATTGTTTAATTAACGGTATCACAATTAATTTTTCACAAATACAGATATACGAGTGTTTGTCTCGTATAACAGAAAATGTAATTTCGACGCACAACTGTGATATCAATTATTGACACAGTCGTAATTTAATAAATTACCTTAGATCCGTCAGTATGGGTGGCCACCGGATCCGGTCAGCTTTCGTAGGGTGCGCACTCATACTGACGTGTGTTTTTAACAATTGAGTATGTGATTTTAACATTTGACGATCTCAACTGAGTGAAGTAATCTGATGATGGAACATATGTTCCGAAACGCGTAATTCTAAATATAAAACAAAGTCACACGACGGATCTAAGGTAATTTATTAATTTATAAATAACAAAGTGACTTCGATACCAATAATAATTGTATGTCAAACCGTAATTTATACAAACAAGTAGATAACACACAAATGTAATATTGATCCACAAATGTGGTACCAAACACACCCACTAACTCTGTAACTCATTAATGAACTCTCATTCTCAACTAACCCCGTATCTTACGGTTCTATATATAGTTAGTAATGACGTCATTCACCAGCATGTGTTACTAGTGTAGCCGAGATCATTCCAGGCGCTTATCCTAGAATCTTGTAGAACAAATTATGCTATCTATACATGAATTTGTCCATTGATACAGAACAGTGTAGTGTATTCTGTAAATAGATCCATCAATATACATAAGTTATACATCAATAGTGAATAATGTAACAACAGATGTGAGTAACATAACCTACATACTTAACCTACGTATATTCTAATGACAAATAGTTTTAATAATTTGATAAATATATTATACAATTTTCATAATATTATTTTGAATGTGGCTTAGGGGTTTCTCTAGTATACAACAATACTGAAATACGTGTTCTCCTTCTTTTTAGGATTCCTTATGTCACAGATTACATCAGTTGTACAAACTAATCGGGGCAACCCAGCCTTTAGACTCCTAGACCATAGACTCTGTTCTTCTCCATTCGTAATGAACCAAGACGTTTGTTTCTGAAATTTTGAATTTAAGCTCCAATCTAAACGGTTTAGACAGGTTATAAATCAGAAATACACACACTCAACAGTTATTTGAGGTATAGTCCGTATATAGGCCTACCTCAGACGTAACGAATTATTTATTAATGTAGCCCTTAGAAAAATCCTTCAGTAGTTTGATATCACGTATCTACAGTTCTATTCGTTCATTTATCCTACTTCCATATAAAATGTGTCCAAACATAATAAGACTAAAGTCATAAATGTTCATATCTACCTCAAGGTAAATCTTATAGAAGTTACACATTGACAAAGTTATGCTTCAGAAATTGTGTGTGTGTGTGTGTGTGTGTGTGTGTGTGTGTGTGTGTGTGTGTGTGCGTGTGTGTGTGTGTGTGTGTGTGTGTGTGTGTGTGTGTGTGTGTGTTATTTCAGATTGTTACCAGCTTTTTTTTTAAGACCTGGTGCTATATTTCGATAACATCCTCTGAGTATACACGAGGCTACCAGTCCATTGCGTGTCTGAGCAAAACTGCAGTGTTCAGAAATGTACCTGATGGTAACTCGGTTGATGTACAGTACATCTGATGACGATGGTTTCTCCAGACTGGATATGCCACCAACGCGATTATTCGTTAGGCGGTCGTCACAGATTTCAAGAAATGTACTGCTGCATCCACAATTTGGAACGGCTCGCAGCGACTCACTGCCCACTGAGGGAGATAAGGCAAGAGTAGATGCCAGTATGACACAGAGAGCAGACCTGTGATCGGTATTCAGCGCTATACATAGCTGCCTATGGCGTAATGCGAGATTGAAATTATTCAGTGCTTCACTGGTCAATGGCAAAAATGATCATCAGGCGGATGCCACTTAGGTATATGAGGATAACCCGCTATAATCTAAGACTTCTATAAGGCTAACTGTTGCAGCACGAGAGCATAAACACCATGAGCATTTTTATTTTAGATTTTCATCTCTCAAGGCCTTTGAAACTCAGCCGGTCGCCGAAGTATACATCGTCTCATTGCAACAGCTGTCCTGCGTAAGAAGAATGACTGGGACCGTAAACCATAAACAAATCGTGTTGTATTTCCCACAATGGTAGCTATATCTCGTTTCTTAGTCAGTCCGAGAGGATATGCAACTAACGCAGCTGCATTCCTTGTTAGGAAACGAGGAAGTACTACAGAATGTACTTCACCAAATGAACACGATCCTAAAGGATAAACACGGCATGATGATAAATAAAGAAAAAAAAAAACAAAAATCATGAAATTTTCCAGAACAGGAAAACAGAAGGCTGAAGTACTTCTGGACGGTAGGTAGCTGGTTTAAGTATCTTGGGAGCTGCATTACATCAGATGGGAAGTGCAGCAGTGATGTAAAAAGTAGAATTGAACAAGCAAGAGAGGGAATTTTTAAGGAAAGAACTCTTCTTGCGTCCAGAAACATGTCCCTGAAAACCAGAAAGAAATTTATAAAGAGTTTCATGGAGCAGATGCACATATAGCTCTGAAAGCTGGAGAGGAGCTACCTTGAAGCTTTTCAGATGTGATGCTGGAGGAGGCACAGTAGCTAATGATGAGGTTTTTGAAGAGAGTGTGTGAAAAAGGACACTGATTGGATCCATCGTGGAAAGAAGAAGCAATATGTTTGGTCACCTGCTACGCTATTCAAACTGGTTCGAGGGGCGTAGTGGGTGGGGAAGGCGTGTATGGATGGAAGAAGGTATGTGGTGATCAAAAGGTTGTCTACAGAACAGAAGAAACTGCAAGCCCACCAACCTCTGGGTGGAGGAGAAGAAGAGAAAGTGTCTGAAGCAGCAACTTGAACGTTCTGAGCCAGCAACATGAACACCCACTAAACCCTGAAGGAGCTGTATGAATTGTTAGTGGGTGTTGTTATTCAACAAAATAACTAAAATTCCTCATAAGATAAGAAATAAAGGGCAGGAAAACAAAGAGAAGCCTGAAATGTTTCTTTATTTTAAAAAATCTACAACATGACAAAGTCCAAACGGCAAAACAATGAAAAACATCTTACAATGTGACATGTGACAATAAGAGAGCATTATGATATAAGTAAACAAATAAATACTAACGCCATCATCATGGAAACCATGTTCATTTTATATCATTTATCATTGATATTTGAGTTACAGTGGAACCTAGGTAACTCGAATCTCAGGGGGAAATAGGCAAACTTCGAGTTATCGAATATTTCGAGATACTGACATTCGAGTTATCAAGAACAGGATTACCCTACTAAAATTCGAGTTATAGAGGTTCGCGTATACACTCTAGTTCTATAGTGTCTCTGTCAGTTTGTTGCTGAGCTAGTTTGACGGCACCCAAATAACTGAATGTTAAATACAAATTCTGTAACACTGATATGGAATGTTATGATAAAATAAACTGATCATGTGTTACAAATACATATACTTTACTTTAGTTTAGTAATATATGTAATTTAGTTTACACATATCAAAATGTGTAATAATGAATAAAAAGTTAATACAGTACTCTTTGAAAAGATGCCGACTATAATAAAAATATAGTTTGTTGTTGAAAAACAAAAGTTTACAATAAAAACAAACGTTAAAGTCGGACCTAACAAAAAAAACATAATTCTGTTCCAAATTTATATTTTAAAATTGCATATGATTTGTTTACTACAAAACCACTTAAAACCAAAAGCGGTAAAATTAATATAGGCCTGTAATTCTTATTTAATTACCTATTCCATTTAATTATCTAACTGCTATTGTTTATTCCATCGATGAATACGTAAAGACAAGAGGATTGGCGGGGGTTTCATGTTTTAACAGAAAAGTGAAGTAATCTTTTCTATGTAGAAATTGCTACCTTCGGCTTATAAAGGTTTATGTGGCTAGTTGTAAAGGTTTTCTAATATAACTTCGAGTTCCAAAACCACACTCGAGTTAGAAAGGTAAAATAACATGGAGTTGTGTAGGGGAAAGTGAAGGAAAATGTAAAAAATTCGAGATATCAAGGGATTCGAGTTATTGAGGTTTGGATGCATTTCAAAGGGCAATCAGACGAGAGGTGCACTCTGTCACTGTTTGTAACTACAGCTTTTAACAAAAATAATTCACTTCGCTCATGGCTGCCAAACCCTTACCATCAACTTTTACCTCATCCTTTAATTGAACACCAGAGAATCGTTGATTACCTTTCAGTTCCAACAAACAAAACAATACACATTAGTATATAACAATTTTCAAGTTTATGTTTCCCTAACATACGCTAAGTAACAAACAATAAATATAATGTAATGGCCGTCCCAGATTTAATTTGCAGCATTGTAGGCCTATACTGTTGCCAGGTTTGTGTGTGGATACACATTCGGAGCATTGAAGGCGTTTGATGTGTATGTCACCCGAACAACGATGTGTAATATTACTGCTACACGGAGTGAACTTTTTTCAGTGAAGACTACAAATTATTGTACAATTTTATTAGTGTTTTACTTGTGATGTAAATACTTACGTGTAAACAGTTACGTGAAGCAGTATCACTCAGTTCTATGTATGAAAATAACATGACGTTAATTACTTTACCTATAATTGGAAGTGTTTTTATATTATTTAATGAATAAGCAGTGTAGATAGTCAATATGAGGTTTCTGACAGGAAGGGCAAGAACGAAACGTTTTTACAATAGAAAAAGTAATTATCTAAAATAATAATCGTGAATTGTAAACGTGCAAAAGATTGTATTCTTAAAAAAATACATTTCATTAAAAGTAATATAAAATGTATATTACACACTATAGGATTACACACATGCGCGCGTGCACATGCACGTTTTATAACGTAAGAAGTGTCTTCACTATTCAGATTCGAATTTTATGCATCAGTATAAAAAAAATGTTCGTATGCACACAGGTCCGGAAACGTTATATTTTCCGTCTGGCGACATTTAGTGTTTTTAAAGAAAATATTATATCTCAAGAAGCTATAGAGACATCTTAATGAAATATGATACATATGTTTACATTAATGGAATTTAATCAATTAATAAATATTCATAATTTCATAGTTAGGACTACGGTTCCTTCAGTATAAGAAACATTTATTTAAAGCTGTTACTATTTTTTTTTAAATTTCCTCACTAATAATAGTTCATAACAAAGTAAGTTTTTAGTAAAATTAATAACATTTAACAAATTTAAAAGCACGTGTATGATGTGGGTTTTCTTTTTCCCTGTTATGATTATTATGGACATTAGTAATTCCTTTTCAGTTTTCATGTAAGACTTGCTCCATCAGTGAATATTCAGGGACTAAATAAGTGCGGACTAGCAACTTTCTGCAATTGCAATTTTGTGTAGAAAAGTAAACAAAATGCCCGTCTCTGTTCATAGTCAACATTTTCAAAGGCTTGTACGCTTTGTAGATGGTACGGCTTTAATCGTTGGCTTTGTAAAATCGCGAATACAGTTGTGTGATACACACATTGAAATATAGCAATTTTCCTTGTACTCACTTCAGTTCTATTCAATACTCTTTCCTTCTTCTTATTAAAGTATTACAATTACTAAGCAGTTCGGTTTAGCCGATTATGCACCTGACAAGCATTTTCTCACTTAGCAAGTTTCTTTTGAGGAAGCGCTCTGCATAAAGTCACTGTGCGTTCTTCCAATTGTGGTTTGAACGTTTACACGTGAGACGAATATCTGACATTTCAGCGGTATGAATTAGTTATTCTCCACAATTACATGATAAACAATGAATAAAGTAACACGAACAAATGACTTTATGAACTGTCTTCAAGAAAAGTAATTACCAGTAGGCCTACTATTTAGTTAAACTATATGTGTTATAACTGAACTCACCAAAGCAAACAGACGATGTAAAAACTGAAACATGCTATTACCATTTTGTATTAATTCCAAATAGTTTTAACTGTTGTGATTCAAATTATGACGTGTAAATACGGTTACTGAATTAATTTGAAATAAAGTAATAATTTTAAATAATTTTTCTTATACTGGAGGAATGGAAGGCCGGCACAAAAAAATCAAATACTCAGAATTTATAGGTAAACTGTTTTCTGCCATGACTCTGTTATGTGTTATCGGATTTGGACACACAAGATGCCATTGTATTTACAATAAATGCTTACATTTTTTTAATAAACGATAGTTGATAAAATTTAAATTTACTATTAGTGATTAAAAAATTTAAATAGCCGCCATTTTGGAATTTGAGACGATATAATTATCATGATTTCTTAATTTATTAAAGAACATTAATGTAAACAAGTATACCAAATTTCATTAAGATATCGCATCTTTAGATTAAAAATTTTCTTTAAAAAAACACCAAATGGCGACCAGACGGAGGAAAATAAGACACTTTCGGGCCTATGGTTGTAGCCACTTTTTTCGTTATAGTGACACATAGAATTCGAGTATATGTAGTGAGGACACCTTTTACGTCGCATCCTGCACACACACACACACACACACACACACACACACACACACACACACATAAAGCTTTAGTAATATAATGTAAAATATGAAATATGAAAGGAATATTAGGAAACACGATTTGAAACCAAATTATAATCTTTAGTATACACACTATCGCAACGTCCATATTTTAGTGTAATTATTTACAAATAATCAGCAATTTGTAAGGCACAAGATTTTATTATAGTATATTTATTAAAAAGATGGTTTTTAGCAATAAAATACAAATGTAAACATTTGCGTTAGGTATTAATTTGTGACTAAAAGTATGTTCCACCAAACAGAGTGAATTGTTTAATGAATCGTGAAACTTTTTCGTTTTTAGTCAGTATTTTGGATGAGGAACAGCTGTACCCCATGGATACGAAATTTGTATATGAAAGCTAGATTTGAAATTTATATAAAAGTATTTTTTTTATTATTAACGGAAAAGGTTTATAAGCAAGACGAGTTAACGTGAAATAAGGTGGTGAAAGACAAACCCAATACCTCGGCTCGATAGTCTCCCGAAGCGTTCGCTATAACATTACAAATAATTGTACATATGGTCCAAACCACTTAAAGCTGAATATTAGAATTAAAATTAAAATTAACGTTAGATTACTTACTGCAACTTATACGCTACTATATGTCTATCTTAAGAAACAAAAAGTTCCTAGCAGACCAAAAATTTTAATACACACGCTGACGGCATTAATTAATTATAAAGATAAAAAAATCAATAAAAATTTTGTTTATTGAAATTTGGCTATTAAATGTGTTGATAACAAAGGAAATTTATTGTAAATAAAACGTGATAAAAATCAACTCCATAAATCTTGAAACGTTGCTCTAACTTCTACCAGTAAACAAAAATTTATAAAATATTTTTTTTTACGAAGAAGGTAATTGTGTTACACAGACATATAATTTATACAGAAATGTGCAGCACAGCGTGTAAACACAAATAAAATTTAAAACTTTTTAAAATTTGTACTTCACATTTAATACGAATGGCAGTATTGCAAAGACAGAAAAGGACAGAAGTATAAACACGTGAAAAACACGTGGGTAAGAAAGAGCGCGACAGCTTCCATAAGAGCCAATGCTGCAAATTAAACTTGGGACCGCCATTAACTAATACTGCCGCAATAAATAATGCAAGTCATTTAATACAGACGTCCGGGCAGAATAATCACTACACTAAACCGCTCTGTCTACACACGCACCGAATCACAAGTCACAACACATATAACACGTCTTATCACTTCGCTTCGCAGTAGGCGATGGATGTGGTTGTTACACTGTCGGCAGAAACTGGACAAATTATTATCGATGATCTTCCATTATGCTCTAGCATAACCGGGAGAAATGAAGGGGCGCGAAGCTCATAGAACCGTCCAGCTGATTACATAATACGTGTCCAATAGCAGAGTGCAACTACCAGTCGTATCACAAAAAATGCCTATCACACAGGCGTATGAAAACACACACACACACACACACATTATTTATATATACATATGGCTTTTATATATTTTTTTTTCAGGACAACATTTACATTTTTTCTCCTCAGTGTATTATACAGTACATTTCTCTTTTGCTTATTTATTTTCACAACATAATTTACATTTTCCTTGTTGAGCTGATTAATCATTTTACCATTTCAACTGTACTAACATTGTATCATCTACAAGTTTCAGATTGGCGAGCTATGTTCTAGTCAGGTAAACTTCTCTTTCCATTTTCATTACCTGAACACACCTTCAGTTAAAACTGAGAACGCCATGGTAGATACTCTCTGCTATTTTCCATTTTATATTTGTAATTTATTTTATAACGCTTCAGACTGATTTAAGCTATGGAGACTTTATACACTCAGACAAAACATGCAAATAATTCTTCCCTACCCCTTCTCTTTAAATAATTTCGCAATAGATTGTATGTACACTGAATCAAGAGCTTTCTCATGACTAACAAATGTTATACGAAGTGATTTTCTATACTCATCACAGTGCTCTTGAAGCTTATTTCTATTAGAATTAAATAGATAACTCTTTCACTTTTTGTTAATTGTGATACTCGAGTCTACAAGCAGTCTCTTCTTTCATAAACAAAATAAATGTACTATTATTACGGTTCTTCATCCTTCTAGTTACACGCATAATAATTTGTTCAATTCTTTTTTATGTGTATTCGTAATATTTTTTATCATAGGTATCTTATACCTCCAGGCCTTACTTTCTAAGTTCTTTTTTGAAACGTTAAGTGTCTTCTCTGACAATCCCACACCATGTTATTTTAGACTCTTCAAATCATATGATGAAATGTGTAACGCAACAGCCCATCTTGTGTGAGGTACCCATCCGAATCTAACACTTTATCCTCTGTACTCTCACTTATAGTTAGAACGAAGTGGCTTAGGATGTTAGATGTACACTGATGCCGACAGGTGCTTACTGTAAAGAAATATTCAGCATCGTAACAAAGATGCAAAGCCATCAAATCCTATCACAGAAACAAATCCTATCCCATCTACCTAAGGATTCTATCTGTGGACAAGTTTCAGGCGCTCCGAAACCGGAACCTTCGACAAAAGTGTGGGAGCCCCGACATACGGAAGAGTTCTTTTCGGAACAGCTAACAATCGGGTAAAAACTTTCGTTTCGAAGCCTCTATTAAATCCCGTACAGATCTTATGGTGCCAACCACGTAAAACAAAAAAGAAGGTAAGTATAGAATGTTGTGACCGTATACAGAGGAGGTACATTTAGAACTTGACAGGATATAATTAATGGAAGAAAATTTAATATAACAGGAGCAATGGAAGTTCGGTAGAATGATTGCGATATTTTGAAAAAGATGATCACTAAGAATACTAGAGTTGTCATAACACAGGATATAACTTTGGAGTTCGACTCGTTTAGAGACACGAAACAATTAATCATAGCATTACAAGCAACTAATCCAAGAATAAACATAGTAAGAATCAAAAAACGTACTATATTATCCCAAGAGAAGAAACGACGATGTAGGGAAAGAAGCCTTACGACTAGAAATATATAAAATGTCCATGAGACATAAAAATATTAATAAGCGATAGGAACGCAAAACTTGGGCACGAGGTAGTTCACAAACCTAAAATACACGCATATCTTTAGCCGATACACACGGAGTAACGATTATGTGGCATTGGATCAATAAACTTTGAAACGCAATTAACCTAAATATGACAATATCTAGCACCTATTTCGAACGGAAGGTTATACACAAAAGGCACACACATATATCACTAGAAGTAAAACTACGTATCAGTGAGGTCACTTCTTAATAGTTGTGGGGCACGGAAGTGACTTAATAAACTGTAGAACCTACCAGGCAGTCAAACATGGACTGTGACCACAGAACCACTCATAGTACACGAATGTTAAATATGACGGAACTCATGGACAGGGAAACTTTATACAAAGAGACTCATCTACTGAGTGGTAAAAAAATGGTGTTGACGAATTATTCAAAGCATTTCACGCAGGGGCTGGACCCTCTGGAGTAAATCAGACTTGGACAAGTATAAAGAATAAAATAACGAAAATGATATTTGTAAATTTATACTGTCCTATATAACATTTATATAATGCTGTATGTTTATAATTTACTCTATAACAATTATAAGTTATTCCAAGTACACTGATTTAAAACTAAAAGAAATGTGCTGGCCGAATTTTATTAGTTTTACATCTATTTTATATTCTGTTTATCTTTTAATTTAAACAAGTTTTTTAAAAGTAAGATTAATAAAGAGAGAGAGAGAGAGAGAGAGGATCCTGTATTCAATTATTTGCTATGAATACAGTCGATTAAAACAAAACTAAGTGATTTGTTTGAAGGAGGATCCATCAAACGGCCATGTCCGTAGACCTGCAACACTTGAAACATATTGTTACGACGGTCTACTCGATCGTCGTAGGTACAGTGGAAACAAAATAAGTACAAGACACCAATTAAGTCACTAATCACACCTTTAATTGTTATAGTAAAACAGTTCGTAATTAACAACACAGTGTCTACAACAAATCAAATGAAAATTGTTCATACGCAATAAAATGTCCACTAATATTAAAACTCAACTGTATTACAATTATACCGTCCGAATATAAAACGCAACACTTCACTAATAACTACTTGAACGTACACCGTAATAACTCGAACCGCTCTGTAAATATATCGCACTAATACTCTCGAACCGCACAGTCAAAAATCTCGCATTGAATTGAAAACTAAGGCCGCGACGCGATGTATTTATAGTTACGCTCACACACCAGAAGCTTCCAAACTGCGTCTTATCTCTCGCGAACTACGTAATTGCTACGGCCTTGACACAGTCCGAGCGCCCGAGCGAAGCCTGGCACAGTCGAGAAAATTCTCGCAAAATGCGTCTAGTAGCACGTACACCACACGCTTACATCGAGATCCTTCTGGCATATTCGATAAACGCGTAGATTGTTCTGTGCTGTCGTAGCACTTCCCCCTCCTTAAGCCTGTTCGTCCCGAACTGGCAAAGCGTCTCTAAATTTGTACTTAGCCAGGCGATCTAGGTGGACGACCTTGAACTTCCGCTGTCCTTCCTGTTGAATCCGATAAACAACATCGTTAATTCTTTTTTTCACAGTGTAGGGTCCTTCCCAGTTAGACTGAAGCTTAGGTGAGCGACCACGACGGCGCTTTGGATTGAACAACCAGACCTGATCTCCTTCTTGGAAACCCACACTATTGCTGCGAATGTCATACCGAGTTTTCATTTTATCACTGGCAATCTTCAGCCGTCCTCTTACCAAGCGATTCATTTCTCGCAGTTGGTTTTCTAATTGCGAGGAATAGTTCTTTGGCTCTTGGGACTGAGTCTCAGGTGATCCAAACATCAAGTCCCCAGGAAGACGAATCTCCCGCCCAAACACCAATTTTGCTGGAGTCATGCCGGTTGTGTCATGTACTGATGACCTATACGCCATAAGGAATAGTGGTATACGTTGGTCCCAGTCTGTTTGGATCTCGTCAACAACTTTCGAAAGATGCTGCTCAAGTGTCCTGTTGAATCTCTCAACCATCCCGTCCGACTGAGGATGCAGAGGCGTTGTCCTGGTCTTTCGAATTCCAAGTAGACGGCATAATTCTTTAAACACTCCTGATTCGAAATTTCTCCCTTGATCCGTATGGATTTCCATAGGGGCTCCATAACGGCAACAGAAGTTGTGAACTAACTGCTTTGCCACAGTGGTAACCTCCTGATTTGGAATTGCGTAGGCTTCCACCCACTTAGTAAAGTAGTCACCTACAACCATGATCATGGCCCCCACATCCTGAAGCGGGCCCCCAGGCCAGGATCTTTGGCGGGCCCCCCTACCTACCGCTAAGTTTAAGGGCAGCGTAATGTTCTACAGGATTTAGGATAAAATAAGTCAGTTTAAATGATGACACAAAAGTAATATTTATATTTATTTAAAAAACTCTATGGATTTACATAATAAAAACTTACAATAATATAAAAAATTATCTCAAAGTATATTTTCTAGCTTTTGTCGATGCAAATTTTTCAATAACTTCAGTAAAATCAACTTGCTTAGCTAAATCATTTTCGATGCACAATATTGCTAGATGATTAAGTCGCTATTGACTAGTTTTGCTTCTTTGCCATGTTTTCAATGAATTTGCCAGTCTGCTGAACGATCTTTCAGCTGAAGAAACAGTAACTGGTACTGTACAAAACAGTTTAATGGCGAGACAGACATTGGCAAATATACCTTGCAGTTTTCTGTCGTAAATTGCATTCAGAAGTCTAATTGGGGTTCTTTCAGTACCGAAAACTGTCTTGTGAATACTTTTAAGGTGAAGGATTTCGTGCAGAAAGTCTTCTGACAAATCTTTCTCATATGTATTTACAAGGTTTGCTGCTTTTGCGGTAAGTTGACCGTCTAAGTTCTGGAAGCTCAAAATGGGTGAGAATAATTCACATATGGTATCTGCTGCTTCAAATCGTGCCATTAAATCATTGATAATAAAATCCAATACTGGGTAAACTACGGAAATTCTGAAATCTTGTTCAGGTTCTATAGAAATTTTTCGGTTTTCGGGAAATTGAGGTTGCACTCCTACTGCTTCAGCAACTACTTTTGTTTCTTGAACAACACTTTCCCACGAGTCACGTAAGTGCTGCATCTCTTGCACTAAGTCTCTTATAAGTGCGGTCTCGACATCAAGAGATATTCCTTTACTTTGTATGACAACGTTCTTGTTGTCAATACTTGCTAATATTTTGTGCCAAAACACTGTCATTAGCAGACCTTTCTAAGATCTGAAATTTTTTTTTAGGCCTTTAGTTGTGTTCAGTGCTGAAGGAGTTAATCCTGTAGCCATCTCTCCAAGAATGACATCTAACACAGCAAGTATGCCGGGATAATGTTTAACAATTGGACGCACAGCTTGAATTCTTTCACTCCACCTTGTTTCTGAAAGACTTTGAAGAGATAATGTTACGTGTTTTTTCAATACTTCCCAGTGTGCAGGACTGTGAGCGAACAAAGAGTAGAAGTTTTCTATATTCCCGAAAAACGTTATAACATCTGGGTTGAGCTTTGCAGCGTTGACTCCTACGCGATTCAATGAATGTGCTCTGCAGGGAGAGAACAAGGCACATTTGTTCTTTTCTAAGATGCGGGACTTAACGCCGTTTATTTCGCCACGCATATTTGCGCCATTATCGTAGCCTTGCGAACGCAATCATGGAGAGGTATATTGTTTTTTTCCAGAGTTGCAAGTATTTCTTCAGTTATTTTTTCTCCAGTTTTTCCAGTAAAATTCATGAACTCAATGAAACGTTCATTCACTTCGAATTCGTTTCAGTCTTGGTTTTGGGATATGTGTCTGAGAATTAGGACGTTTTGTTCACTGTGAGAAATATCTGGTGTTGCATCTACTATTATTCTGTAGAAAATTGCGTCTCTGCTTTGGTCAAGAATGGTTTGGAGAACTTTGTCTGCACAAAGGCCAATAAACTCATTTTGAGAATACCACGACAAATAATGTGCATGTCCTTTCATACTTTTACCTTCCACCTGATTTTGTTGAACTTTGGCGAGATGTTGTCGTGTCACTTCATCGTACTTTCCAATCAACTCTAAAATTTCTAAAAAATTCCCATTATGAACATCTCCAATCTTTGTGTTCTCTCCTTGAAAAGCTAAACCTCTAGATGATAAAAATAATGTTACGTCTACAAAAATTAAAAATTAAAAATCGCAAGAGTAAAGTGGCACTTCTGATTACCCGATTTTAGGATGGACGAAAAAATGTACGCGGTTCCAAGAAAAAACGAAGTAAACATACCTGTAAAAACTTTTGGCGCGCCGGCGAACAAAACAATGAAGTAATACACTAACCACGTGGCAGATCACTTTCAAACTGAACATAAACATTCAGCAGAGCTTATCCCACAGATATTCACATACCGTAAACATTCGTAAGTAAACACGCATTGTATAGGCAAACATCAGCTGTTTTTGTTACTTTACAAGGCTTCCAGAGAGGGCAGCACTAATCACAAAGCATTTCTAACGATGTCATACCATACGGACAATGTTGTCGAATACCGCAGCAAACGGAGACGTTTTTTAAACGATGTGGACTATAGGCAAATTGCTCAGCGAACGGAGACAAATTTATTCGACTACAGTCGAATTACGCGGCGAAAGGGTTATTAATTCTTCCACTGACAATAATGAAATTAAAGCGTATTCATGTCCACGTGGGTGAAGCCGCGGGAAAAAGCTAGTATTTTATAAAGAAGTCGCTTTTTGTCTTCTGTTCATCTCACTTAGCTATCCGACCCACCACGCCGGGCCCCCCCCTAATCCCGGGCCCCCAGGCTAGAGCCCCGTCAGCCCCCCCTTGTGGGGGCCATGACCATGATGTACCGGTTTCCATCGTCAGTAACTGGGAATGGTCCAGCAATGTCTATGGCAATTCTCTCGAAAGGTTGTCCAACGTTATACTGTCTCATTTTTCCCCTGCTTCTGGTTTGTGGGCCCTTGCTTGCAGCACATATTTCACACGTCCGAACCCATTCCTCTACGTCGTGGCGAAGATGAAGCCAATAGAATCGCTTCCGTATTTTGTCAAGGGTTTTGTTAACGCCAAGATGGCCTCCAGATGTTCCATCATGCATCTCCTTCAAAACAGACTGCACTTTACTTCGGGGAACTATCAACTGCATGACCACGTCTCGTCCATCTGCACTTTCCCAAGCCCTTTTCAGCAATCCGTTTTCTAAGGTGAGAGATTCCCATTGTGCCCAGTAGCCCTTCAGCACTTCGGAACCATGGCAGATATCTTGCCAATCCGGGCGGCGACCTTCCTCTTTTGCTGTCAAGATCGGTCCAATGTCTTCATCAGTCATCTGTTCTTGTCGACAGTCTTGTGTTGTCCAGCCATCAGCCAGGAAATCTACAGTGATGGCTTGAACATGTTCGCTTGAGTTTTGTTCTTCCTTTCTGTGGCAATGTCGGCAGTCTTCCGGGCACGGTCTTCGTGATAAGCCATCTGCATTACCGTGCAGGCGCCCCCGCCGATGTTGTACCTTGAAGTTGTACTCTTGCAGACGTTCGAGCCACCTTGCCAACTGTCCTTCCGGATTTTTAAATCTCAAGAGCCATGCAAGTGCAGCATGGTCGGTACGTAGTGAAAACTCTCTCCCATAGAGGTATTTATGGAAGTGCTCCAAAGCTCTGACAATTGCCAACAACTCTCTTCTTGTAACACAATAATTTCTCTCTGGTTTAGAAAGCGTCTTGCTGTAATACGCTATTACTCGTTCTTCACCGTTCTGCACTTGAGACAAAACTGCTCCTAACCAGTATTGCTTGCGTCTGTGTCTACGATGTACTTCCCTTCGGAAGCTGGAAAAGCGAGAATTGGCTGCGAACATAATGCAATCTTCAACGTTCTAAATGCTTGTTCACACTCTCTCGACCATTGGAAGTTTCGTTTATTTTCCGTTAGCTCATGTAGTGGTTTAGCAATAGTAGCGAAGCCTTTCACAAAACGTCGGTAATATGAGCATAACCCCAGGAAACTCCGAACTTCGTGTTTATTCTTCGGAACTGGCCAGTCTCTTACGGTGTCTACTTTATTAGGATCCATGCTAACGCCCGCTGCCGAAACCAGATGGCCCAAATACTGTACTTCCTTCTGGAATAGAGAACACTTCTTCGGGCCCAGCTTCAGTTGTGCACCGTGAATTCTAGTTAGAACTTCCTTAAGGTTTTCCAAATGATCTTCGAAAGTCTTCCCGATCACTATGACATCGTCTAAGTAAACAAGGCAAGTTTTCCACGTCAGGCCTCGGAGTATCAGGTCCATCAATCTCTCAAATGTTGCCGGTGCATTACAGAGTCCAAATGGCATGACGTTAAATTGGAATAAGCCACTTGGGGTCGAGAAAGCGGTCTTTTCCTTGTCTTCTTGATGAAGACCCACTTGCCAATATCCACTCTTCAGGTCCAATGTGGAAAACCACTGTGCTCCGGACAACGTGTCGAGTGTATCGTCAACGCGAGGTAATGGATAGCAGTCTTTCTTTGCAACGTCATTTAACCTCCGGTAGTCTACGCAGAAACGCAATCCACCATCCTTCTTCGCTACCAGCACTACAGTGGAAGACCAAGCACTTGACGAAGGTTCAATTACTCCCTCTGTCAACATGTCCTGTACTAACCGAGACATCTCCTCTTGTTTAGATAATGGAGGCCTTCGAGGAGGTTGGCGTATCGGTGTTGTGTCCCCGGTATTGATGCGATGTTGCACAAGAGAGGGTCTTCCCAGTGACTGTCCCCGAACTGCAAAACAATCTTTGAATTCGTGTAAAAACTGTCCGAGTTCTTTTACCTCACCACTTGAGAGGTCGTTAGAAGATCTGTTCAATAATTCTTGCCGTTCCTCTGGTAATTTAGAAGTATCCGAAGAACTGGGTCTTCGTTGCGTTATTCCGGCTACCCAGGCCACAGGAGTCAATTTGCCTAGGAGCGTATTGCTTTGTAAAGTGATAGCTTGATCCAAAATATTCGCCACTCTAATAGGTACATTTCCGGTTTCGTCAGGTTTTACTAAACTTCTGGCAATTAGTATGCCCGGTGTGCTGACTACCTGGGGTTCGAATATAGAGCACTGATTGCCCCTAGTATCTACCGCAGTTCTAACCATGATGATCTTTTCGGAGTTTGGCGGAACAGTTACGGCCACTTGGTTTATGACGTCCATCGATTTTTCTGCTGTCGTCATTGTTGATAGCATTACCTCTTCGCCTCCGATTCTCAAGACATTGTTTTTGAAGTCGACTATAAATCCGTATGCGTTCATAACGTCCACACCAAGAATTGCTTCATCCACAATGTCTGCAACAAGTACTTGATGATTAAACTCAAGTCTACCGAGGCGTAGGTGTATCTCCACTTTTCCGTACACTTTTACAGGGCGTCCAGTAGCTGTTCGCAAGCTGCAAGAGCACCAGATTGGCTTGAGATCTTTCACCACGTCGGGGCGCACAATAGAAACTGTTGCGCCTGTGTCAACTGTAATCGAGGTTGGCCTTTCTTGAACAAATCCGGTAACTACCAAGCTCCCGGTGTTTTTCTGAAGCGTAGAAATTGCGTATTCTCTAGGGGCTTCGTTCCTCCAGTTAGTCAGCACACGCCCCGTTGCACCGACTATTGCTCGTTTCCCTGCTGCTGAATTCTAACCCGACAATCTCGTTGCAGATGTCCAGGTTTCCCACATCGATAACACTTCGGTCTTCCATCCTTTCTTATTTTATTCTGTGGCGCCGACCGTCGAGTCTCTGTTCCTTGTTCTTCTTCCTCATCGTCTGTGCCGTCGTGATCTTTTAGCTCGCGCACTTTATGACTTGTCCAACCAGACGCTGATTTGGCGGCCTCAAATTGCAAAGCATGTACCAGGGCGTCCGCACTGTTCTGGTGTCTTGCCATTCGTAACACTTGCTGTAGTTCGTTATCTCGGACACCGGCAGTAAATGTCTGCATCGCAAAACGCGTTCGAAAATCTTCTGGCGCTTCAGGATAGGCCAGTCTAATTAGTCTGTCGATACTTGCTTCAAACTCTTGAAGACTTTCCCCGGAATGCTGTCGCCTTGCTCTCAACTGGGTGCAGTACACATCTCGCAAATGTTTATCAGCATACCGTAATTCCAGAGCTTTTATCAACTCGGCATAGGTGTTCTGGCTGTCAGGTGGCACTTTCTGTAGTAGTTCTGCCGCGGGTCCTTTTAATGCAAGAACAAGTGAAACAGCCTTGTCTTTTTCTGTCCAATTATTTGCGCATGCAGCAGCTTCAAATTGGCGGAGGTACGTTGCCCAGTGAGTGCTTCCGTCAAAGGTTGGAGCTTTGACATGAACTGTCCCTACTGCAGGCAAAGTGACTTTCTCTGTTAACTTATTTTCTGTCTTGATCACTGGTACAGTCTGTTCAGAAATTTGTTTTGGTTGAATCTTCATGCACTGTTCGACTTCACTTTTAGTTTGTTCTCTTATGTTTGCCATTGAGTTTTCTACTGCAGATATTTTATTTGAAACAGATTCTTCTATAACAGATATTTTTGTAGACATCGATTCTTCAACAATCAAGACAGATTTATCTACTTCAGCTATTTTTAATGTCATTGATTCTTGTACCTCCGATACTTTAGTAACTTGTTTATTAAGCTCACCTCGTAGGATACCCAATTCTGCGGTACTGTCTTCTTGCAACTGTTTCTGCATAACTTCAAAGAGAGCTTCCGTTTTATCTGCTTCTTGCTTACGTTTTTCATCCTGTCGTTTTTCTGCTTCTCCTCTTTCTTGTCTACGTTCTTCTTTTTGTCGTCTTTCTGCTTCTTCTGCATCCTGTCGTCGTCGTTCTTCTGTCTGCAACAACAGCGCCTGGAAATTTTCCATCATCTGACTGGCATCCATTGTTTTTCGATTAATTACGAATTACACTCGTCTTGTACAAAGTATCCACTGTTTCCACTGTTAACCGTTCTATCCCACTTCTGACACCACTGTTACGACGTGGATCGTGGATCCTCGATCGTCGTAGGTACAGTGGAAACAAAATAAGTACAAGACACCAATTAAGTCACTAATCACACCTTTAATTGTTATAGTAAAACAGTTCGTAATTAACAACACAGTGTCTACAACAAATCAAATGAAAATTGTTCATACGCAATAAAATGTCCACTAATATTAAAACTCAACTGTATTACAATTATACCGTCCGAATATAAAACGCATCACTTCACTAATAACTACTTGAACGTACACCGTAATAACTCAAACCGCTCTGTAAATATATCGCACTAATACTCTCGAACCGCACAATCAAAAATCTCGCATTGAACTGAAAACTAAGGCCGCGACGCGATGTATTTATAGTTACGCTCACACACCAGAAGCTTCCAAAGTGTGTCTTATCTCTCGCGAACTACGTAATTGCTACGGCCTTGACACAGTCCGAGCGCCCGAGCGAAGCCTGGCACAGTCAAGAAAATTCTCGCAAAATGCGTCTAGTAGCACGTACACCACACGCTTACATCGAGATCCTTCTGGCATATTCGATAAACGCGTAGATTGTTCTGTGCTGTCGTAGCAATATCCACACCCACAGCATCACGTGCTTAAAAATAACTAAACAGATATTAGGCATATACAAGATCAATGTTTGAATTACGGTGTAGGCCCGACGCTATACTCTTGTGTACAGTTTCTCTTCGCACACACACACACAATATGTTACAAATTTTTAGTACTTATATTACATGCGTCATATACAAAACACATTTAAAGCGTATTTTCAATATTGCACATGTATTTTTACACACTATTTTCAACACTAATTTAAAATTTTAATTTTAAACAAATTAAAACAATAATATTAAGTGTGTATTATTAATGTAATGATGTTATACCAAACAACCTTACATATTTATATTTAATTATATCTTTAATTTGTTTTTATTTTAAACTCTCAGGGCCGCTACACACACGGCCACCAAGGTGGCGCTACCATAGTGCCTGGTGGCTCCACCACTGGAAGCTCGATTTTTTTTGTCAGCCACCAAACGCGCCACCAGATAGTATAAAGTGTATTTCATCAGTCTGACAATGGAGTTGGAAGAATGGGTGCTGTAATTCCAATCTTCTTACGTTCACGAAAACGCCGTAAAAATAGAAGATTTTGGATGCATCCAATTTTGCGTGATCGATCGACTAAGGGTATATTTTATACTTTGTACACGGATCTAAGAAGGAATCCCGATAAGTTTTTTATATTTGTGCGGATGAGTATCGCCTCTTTTGACGAAATACTGCATCGGTTAAAAGATAAACTAACTGGCGTTGACACCGTTATGAGAGAGAGCATACCACCTGAAGAGAAGCTAGTTGTGACATTGAGGTAAGTAAAAAAAAACTGCACATAACTAGTTAAGTTTGAATACAGATTTTTATTAATAACCAATTTATTGAAAACAATAATGAATAAAAAGTAAGTATTGTTACACACACCTAGAAAATTAAAATAACATCAAATTATTTAAATATAAT
Source organism: Magicicada septendecula (assembly GCA_034769895.1). Lineage (NCBI taxonomy): Eukaryota > Metazoa > Arthropoda > Insecta > Hemiptera > Cicadidae > Magicicada > Magicicada septendecula. The sequence goes on along the minus strand of CM068367.1, from coordinate 905,674,613 downwards.
GATAGTTATGCGGCGAGTTTTAGTAATCATTATGTTAATGTTTTTGAGTGATAAAACAACACGAAATTTTCTTTTCAGATAGGGTCGGAGGTGGATGCACAGTGAGTGACTTACATCTGCATTTTCGGTTAGGGCTATCAACAATATGCAAAATTGTGAGGCAGGTAACTCAAGATATCTGGAGGACATTGAAAGGTGAATGTTTAGTACAACCAGATGCCGAAAAATGAAAATTTATAGCTGAAGATTTCAATTTTGCAGCAAATTTTCCTAACTGTGTGGGGCATTGGATGGGAAACATGTGCGTATAATTAAACCTAAACTTTCTGACTCACTATACTACAGTTATAAACATTATTTCTCCATTACTTTAATGGCCATGTGTGATTCAAACTATTTGTTCACATTTGTTGATATTGGTGCTTACGGAAAAGAGAGTGATTCTATTATATTTAAGAATAGTGCCTTGTATAACGATATAAAAAAACAATACTTTACAATTACCAGTAGCAAAGGCGATCAGTGACTCTTCCAATGAGCCTTTGCCTTATGTCATTGTAGCAGATGAAGCTTTTGCTCTATCAGATCATCTGATGCGACCGTTTCCAAAAAAATCTCTAACAACTTGAAAAAAGTGTTCAATTATCGTCTTTCTAGAGCGCGTAGATTCATATAATGTACTTTTTACCTACTATGTAATAAATGGAGGATATTTCATCGGCCAATGAACGTGGATGTCTCCCTAGGAGAAGATATTACTAAAGCGTGCTGTATCTTACACAATTTTGTTCGGAGTAGAGGGTTACAAATTTGACGAAACACCGAATATCACCGGCTTTCAAGAACTCCTTACTGACACGGAAAGTAGAGAAACAGCCATTGCCATTTATATAAGGGAAAAATTTGCTGCATACTTTGACAGCGCTGAAGGTGCAGTATGGCAGTATCGAGTGATCTCATAATTTGTTATTAGCAATAATTTAAAATGAAACAAACCTTCTTAAATTCGTGTATAATGTAATATTGCATTAACTACATTTTTTTGTTTAAATTAGGTACACTTAGTTTGTGGAATAATATGTTTGTTTAACTTTGTTTTTTGCATAGAGTTAATAAAAATGTATGACAAATGTGTAGTTTTCTTTTACAAATGCACCTTGTTTTCCAGTTTGTTGTGCTTTGTTTATATAAAGCACAACAAAGGTTGTCCCGTTCCACATTACGTGTGAGATGGGCTAACGACTGTGAGAGGGAAAAATATTTAGAGAGAGAAGGATATGTATATCGACGAAAGTTACTCACTGAGTAAAAAAATTGTACGAGGGTAAGTCAAAAAGTAAAGGCAAATTTTTAAAAAGGAACATTTTATTGTGAAAACAAGATGACAAGTAACATCATTTCTCTACATAATCTCCCTCAACTTCTATGCACTTCGTCCATCTCTTGACAAGCTTCGTAATTCCGTCCTGGAAGAAGATTTGTGGCATCGTGCACAGCCACTCGCGCACCGCCTCCACAACCTCGTCATCCGACGAAAACTTGGATTCACGCAGGTGCTCCTTCATCGGACCAAAAAGGTGAAAATCACTTGGAGCTAGGTCAGGACTGTACTGCGGATGCTCCAGCAGCTCAAAACCAAGATCTTGAATGCACTGGATCGTTTTCCCCGCAGTATGAGGACGGGCATTGTCCTGAAGCAAAAGCACGCCTTTTGAAAGTTTTCCTCGCTTCTTTGTTTTGATTTTGTGTTTCAGATCTCGCAGTAGCTCACAGTAGCTGTCATTATTCACTGTTTGACCTTTAGGAGTGTAATGAATTAGAAGTGGACCTTTCATATCCCAAAACACTGTCATCATCAACTTTCCTGCAGAAACTTGTCTATTGAACTTTTTTGCTGTAGGCGAGGATGGATGTTCCACACCATACTCTGCCGCTTACTCTGTGGTTCGAAGTGATGGACCCACGTCTCACCAACGGTTACTATGCGACTGAGAAACTCTTCTCCTTCCTCTTCTAAACGCCTTAAATGTGATTTCGAAATTTCCAAACGTTTCTGTTTGTGCTGGTCTGTCAGTCGATGTGGTACCCAACGAGCACACACTTTGCGATAATTTAGTGATTCGTGGATGATTGCATCTGCTGAACCGTGGCTAATGTTCAACGCATGCGCAATATCATCAATTTTGACACGACGATCATCATGAATCATTCGCTCAACTGTCTCGATGTTCTTGTCCGTCTTCGAAGTGGATGGCCTACCTGAACGCTCTTCATCGCAGATAGATACACGGCCATTTTTAAAGCTATTTATCCACTCATAAATTTTGCGTTCACTAAGACAGCTCTCACCGTACTGCTGCTGCATTCTGCGAATAATCTCCGCAGGTTTAGTCCCTTCAGAGTGCAGAAAACGTACCACTCCCCTCATTTCTTCCTTGATGCACACGGGCAATGGGGCACTCATAATAAAATGCCCTGAAATCACTACGAATGGAGCTGAGCACTGAAACAACACAGCTAAAGAACAAAAAAACTTTGAGGTTATGATATGTCATTGTTCAGTCAGTGCTGCCATCCATTCCAGCAGGGAAAATAAAATTTGCCTTTACTTTTTGACTTACCCTGTACATTAAACTGGGTTTATTCTACGAAAGAAAACTATTGAAGCCCTGAGTTCAAACCCGACATGCTTCTTTGTGAATTTTTCCAACTTTTTCAAAGGAAAAAGCCGAGCCCGGGGGTTGAAATGACTTTTGATGTTGAAAACCCCATAGGCGTACCAAAACGTAAAGTAAAATGATCTTTTGTCAAAAAAAATCAGGAAATGAGAGACGTCTGGAGGCGCAATGTGTATGATACAACGAACTGACGTGGTGGCGCTGCCAGGCTGGTGGCAGAGAAAATCGCATCCTCTCGCCACCGTAATCTTGGTGGCTCCACCAGTGACCACCAACAGCGCTGCCAGCATTCCATGTGAAGGAAACAATTTACTGCAATGGAACGACTTGGTGGCACCACCATGGCAGCGCCACCGTGGTGGCTGTGTGTGTAGCGGGCATCATTGTAATATTGTATATTTTAGTATAATCAAATCACTTAGTTTTGTTTTAATCGAGTGTATTCATAGCAAAAAAAAAAAAATGAAAATAGGATTTGAACAAATTTTTAAAATTAATTTGACAAATTATATTTTCAATGTAGGATTTATTAAAGTCATTATTGAAGGCAACCTACACGAGTCTTGAGAAACCTTGACATAGACCTCCAGTGCGGTATAACAAACACAACTATGTAGAAGTAACGGTCATTAGCATAATTAATGATGAGCGTAACCAATGACACCAGGGGCAAATCAAACCGCTATTCAGCAGCTCTCGTTACCTGTCAAAGCAGCCCTGTGTAGCTTCATACCGAGGATTGTTGTTGGGACACAAGAACATTTCAAATCGGCCCCAATGGTTGGCTGTCAATTCCACTTCAACATCTATTTCCTGAAAGCACATACATTTCTAATATTACTCAGCACATGGAAAGCAAATCATTTTCGTTACCTAACTAGTAAAAGCAATAAACAGACACATGCTTTAAATTTTCATTTTCGTAAACATTGTGTGTCACAGCATGAAACGAAATTACGTAAATGTCAGGTACATAAACTCGTATAGACCGTAAACACACAACCCCACCAATTGTGTAACTAGGAGCTGTTCCTGAAGGGGGGGGAGGCGTAGACTAACTTGAAGGTTGGACTCCCCATTTTCCTCAAGAAATTTGAGAAATTTAGGACTCTTCTCATATAATTTTATAAATAGATTTTATAATTTTTTTGCGCCTGAAAGTTTTTGACTTTTTCTGGTGCGTAAGTATCTGTTTTCTTAATACTGCAAATACGTCCGTTATTTACCAAATGTTGAGTGACTGTCATTACTACAAAAATTCTAGCTTTATTTTATTAATTTACAAATATTGTAATTCCTTTTATTTCTACAATTACTTAGAAGATTACACATTATTACAGATTATTACACTTTTATCACCGCAACTGGCTTAGAAATAAGCGTATACATTAAGTGGTGATGGAATTTCGCTGAAATGCTTAGTAGCTCCGGAGGGAATTGATCCCCCCGTAGATATGCTACTGGCCCCCCCCCACACACACACACGCTCGCGCTCCACATAAGTCCTTTTCCCTTCTCTACTTTCCTCACGATCTCGCCACACTTTCTCTCTCTTTTACTCCCATTCTTCCTTTCTTTCTTTCTGCCTATCTTCAACTTCATAAGTAATCACATCCACAGAAGTCTATCTATTTACATAAATCTGTTGGCGCTATTTAAAATCTTCGTAAAATACACTTAACTGTCTACTATTATATATAAAAAAAGGTATCATACTTGACCGACAGTATAGTGTCTGCCTATGATGCCCTTGGCGTACTGGCCGCCAGCTTCGTGGGGCCGAGGCGTTTCCATATGGTATGCATCTCCACAGACGCCACACCTGCCTTTATTATGTTCCCATTGCACTGCAAATCAATATACACATTATTATGTGACAGATGTCATAAATTTATTCAGCCTTTAACTTACTTTAATATGTGCTATAAGCTCTGTCTAAAATGACCAGAAAATCTTCTTAAATAACAGAAAATGCTGAAGTATCAGTAAACATAAAAGTTAACAGTAACTTACACAATGAATATAACAATGGCTAATTAAAATTATTTACACAATTTATACACTTCCACAATATTCTGTTTATATACTAATTAATGATGCACTATAAAATGTTTAGATTTCGTTCGTACAAACGGCCTACATTTTAAAAATTTACAGGCATTGCACAAATGCAATGCACAGAGAAGGGCATTGAAAATGCTTCAATAAATCTAAAAAATAGGCCTATATATATTTATGTTCATTCACCAATCAATGAATTCATTCTTCATTCACCAATCAATGAATTCATTCTTCATTTACCAGTGTACAGATTATAAGTTAAATGTAGTCGCATTCATAAGCGAAGTTTTATATGTGTACTCCGTTATTGACAACAAAGAAGTAGTTTCTATGGAAACTCACCGGTTCCCACATTCGATCACGCACCAGCGATTGGCCGCAAATGTGCGGCACGTCCTTATAAACATTTTCAGTGTTAAAAGCACCAGCATCGCTTTCGTTTTTTCGGTTATCTTATTAATACAGTATACAGCTTACTAATGTGTTCCTGCACAGGTGATTAGAATGCCATTGGGCCTATCAATATGTACGCCTGCTTTATAAGGCTAACATGTACTAGGTACTGGTACAAGTTACTTGTGAACAGGGAGGGTTTTGTTTACCGCACAAAAAGCGGTTTTATCTTGAGAGAGTCGGAAAATCCTTTGACATTTTCAACCGTTATGTTCTACCTAAGATATCATCAATGGTTTTATTTTGTGTAATCTTGCATCACGTACCTGCATAGCCGCCACAGAACAGTTCATTATCATTATAATTGACTGGATTAGGAAAACCGAACCTCCACATACTGTTTCTAGAAGGAGGGTCCATCAGACGGCCATGTCCGTAGACCTGCAACACCTGAAACATATCCACACCCACTGCATCAGGTACATAAAAATTACTAAATAGACATTATACAAGGTCAATGTTTGGATTGCAGTGTAAGCCCTACACTGTACTCTTGTGTCTTAACAGTTTCTCTTCACACCACACGCAGACATCTTATCAACGTTAGAGACATGGATTTATATATAAGGACACATCAAATTTTAGACTCTGTATTTAGCTTCTATTTTTCACCGAACAGACTTTTTTTTTGAAAATTTTCCCAAATATTTTCCCCAATTTTTGGTCATATGTTTCCCCCCTGCAACAGACATTGACAAGCAACTGGTGTCATAATGGTGTAGAACAGACTTTCCGGTAATCTGTAGGTTATTTATTAAAACTTAGACCATATGTGTGTTTCATTAACCCCTTGCCTAAATTAATAGTTTTTTTAATTATAACTACCAATTTCCTTTTAGAATGATTAATAATGTTTTTTTTAATTTTTGGTGTAGCTCACTCGCACGCGCGCAAACGTTTACCCATAGAGCCCTATGTTTTTGAGATTGACTCCTCAGAAAATAAAGGGTTAGAGGCTAAAAATGTGGCGGGGCAAAATTTTGAAAACAACCGCAAAAATCCTGTTGGGTGTCACGTTAGACAAAATTTTAACAAAAATCTTAATAAATATATTTAATAGATGGGTCAGAATGAAAGTCAACATTTTGAAAATTTTAATAGTTATGAGAAATTTTATTCAAAGTACGAAGTCGGTATCTTAAAAAATTTAACAAAATTAATATCTCTTAAATTTAATTAAATTCTGACAAAACTGCAAACTTTGGGACGCTTTCAAAAAGCCTGTATACTACGGTTCCAAAAATCTTTACATATTGTTATCAGTTACATATATTTATGAAAAGTATTCCATACTGGCCTACAGATATCTATGGAAACACATAAACTTTAAAACTATGACTAAATTATTTGTTATTTAGGTATTAAAGTTATTTTAACTAAATAAATGTAGTGTTCGTGACTATTAAAAATAAATAATTACGTTCTAAATATAACACCACGTAAGGTACATTTACCTGTTATTCTGGGAAATTAAAAAATACTTGCAAAAGTGTTTTGTCACGGTTCCCAAAAATAAAGAATAATCAATTTACTCATAATTTATTTATCTCCACTTGAACAAATTTTCAAACTAAAAGAAACGCGTTTATATTATTCCAAACATTTCCATAAGATATAAGTAAATAAATTGTCATTAATTGAAACCAGAACAAGTTATAAATACTTTTATAAAAATATTTTATAGAAACTAATAAATATAATTTATAAATATTCTCCTTTTGAGAATAAATAAACAAACTTATTTTATGAAGTTTAATTAATTAAATGAAACTTTTAGTTAGTTGATTACATTAATTTATAAGAATAGAAAGCGTGATCTAAGCTTAACGAACAAACTATTCTTATATATGCAGATGTGGAGAGACAAACGGAAGGATATCAAGCAATTAATTTCATCTCTGCTGTATAAAGTACAAACACTAGGGCGATATAACGATTCCACGAAACACGCTTTTAAGCTAATGGCAGAACATTAAATAAAATAAGGAAGCTTCTTTTACTTCTTCTTCTTGATCTTTCAACATCAGTCCGGGGAGATTCAAGATAGGTTATCTTCTAAAGCGATCATGTTATTTTGTTGATTACCGATTGGCCTCTGTATAGCATTCCTGTATCCTTGTAAACCCCTTTCAGCTGCCACTCATACCTGTACACTTTTGTTGTAGCCTTCACATAGCACTTCTCCCATTAACATGTAATACCACAGTATTGTAGGATTGTAGTTATTATGCCGAATCATCGACATTTTCTTCTGATGTGCTCTTCCTAATAATCACTTTTTTCACGTACCTTTTTGCCAACACTTTATCTTTGTTAACTCTGTCTCAGACATTCTCCTACTGAAACATCTCTAATAGTTCTCTACAACTCTTCGTAGTTCCCTATGCAGTGACCACATTCATAGCCACATACAGAGCATTTTTTTATGCCGCTTCACACAAAATCTTTATGAGAATGAGGTCTTGAACATCCTCTTTCTTACACGAAAGCTGTCAAACAGGGGAACATATTTTATTGTATAATATTACTCAGCTCAGAGCAAGGTACAATAAATGGTTTGTTCGGATTCCATGTTCATTGAATCAGCATGTTACTTGTATCATTAAATATGTAGCCTATTTATAAAGCACACACATATTCTCACTTTGAAAATATTTATTTCATCACTGATTCTAATAAGAGTTTATAGTAGTATATTTGCGAATTGTAAAAACTGGATTAATAATAAATAATGTGACTTTAAAATTATCAACTATTAAGTTAAATAATACATTATTTATAATAAATTTCTTTTTGATTGGATTTATAGCTTGGACAATTGGCTGGGTTGTTGAATGGGAATTGAAATAAATATGGTATCATTTTTCCCTTTTATAATAAATAAAATAAGAGTTCATTCTTCTGAGTAAATAATTAAATATTTTATTATTCAAAGAATGGGCTCAAGATTATTTATTTTTATCTATTATTACTTTAAGAATATTATTTCAAGTAAAATATTTCATATTTTTCCATCAGGAATAATAATTGTCATAATAGTTATTTATCTTTTATTTACATTAATTGTAGTTGTAAATATTATTAGAATCAAATTACCTCCTTTACGAAGAATTCCTTTTTCAAGACATTTTTTTATAATTGCAGTTATTTTCCTTATTTTTGATGTTGATGATTGATGTTTGATGTTCCTTATTCTATTAATATAGAATAGACTACTATATTAATTTTAAAAAATAATATAGTATTTGCTCGAAAATAAAACTTCTTCGATAACAAGGACCTTTTATATTTTGGAGTAATTGGTCTGAACACCAGAATCCTGTAATGTAATTTGTTTGAATTAATGCCAGAAAAAACCATTACACAGTTAAATTCGCTGTTCTCGTTTTTATTCGTATACTTGATTTTAAAACCCTACCAAATTTTATAACAAAAATATAGCAAATAGTTTTGCTTATTTTCCAGCAAATACTGAAATTTTATACGAAAATTATTTTTTTACAGTCTTAGGTATGAAGTTATTCTTATGTAAAAATATGAACGCAGTCAGTACCGATTAAGTTGTCTTTTAAAATAAAAACAAAATATACGCCCCTATAATTCACAGTTTGCAGTTTTTAAAAATGAAATACGAGAAGAAATAGACAATGTAGAAACAAATTTAGGAGTATAAAAAGGTGAAATACATGAGAATTTTGCAAGTAGAATAAATACAGTGCAAATTGTGTAGCCTATCATATAGAAATTTAGAGAACGACAAAGAAAAATTAATAGAACGTCAACAATATTGAGTCAAGGACTACGAAAACGTTTAAAAGAAATACAGTTTATATCCGAGTTATGATTAACAAGTGGCGTACAAAAATAATTGGAATATTATGCCTTAATCGAATAACAAATTAGAACTAAATCAGAGGACAAATCAAAACCTTATAGCCTCCTAACACTATCCAAAGAAAAAGAAAATGGAAGTAGATCGACCATATATAAAAGATGGTAGACGATATTAACAAACAAGAACTTGAATTTAATCCAGCAGGAAAGGGAAAGTGGGAGGCTGTCAGAATCTGAAGAAATAGTTTTACGTTCCTTTGGATAATACACTCACCTCTTCTACCGTCATACTCATTTATATAATTACATAACTTTTTCGACTGTATTATCCCATTCTTCCTTCTTTAGTTTGTTTCTCCATCCGACATTTATTTTTGTATTCTATATTTCTATATATATTTTTCTCAAATCTTCTCATCTATTCTGTTCTTATATCACCACTAATGTTGATATTCTCACCACCTATTCAACATTCTCAAGGATAAGGCTAAGCCTAGTGTTGAGTTTTTTTATTTCTGTGTTCCTTATTACGACTCTTATGGTCATTCCATTTTCCCTACGCAAATATTTTATCTCGTGTACTGTATCCTGCTCTTCATCCCTATTGACAACACTCAAAACTCTCCATAAGTAAGTACCAGTCTGTGCACACTACTAAGTACTATCACCTTATGTTTCGTTGATATATGTCTCTTACAAATAAATTTCCTCTTGAGGGCATAGAATATTTTCATAGTTTTATTTATTCGTTTTACTTATGACTGTGTCGTGTTTTCCGCTTGCTTCTACTGTTACACCTAACTCTAAAATTGAAATTTATTCAAATCTCTCAATTAGTAGGCATGCCAGTTTTTTGCTAATTACCATTTAAAATTTGTATTTATATAATATGTTCTTTAACAATATGAATTGTTACCGGTGTAAATACAAACAGTTTCGATGAAACAAAAGATATTTTAACAAATTACTTTTTTTCCAACATCCCGTCAGTACACACACGTTTGCGATTGGCACTGCCGGAGATATGTCTGGTAAGGAATAAGCTGGCGTTTTATATTTCTTTTTTTTCCTAGTACTTCAGTTTAGTAGAGATTTTTATCAGCATGAGTGTCGCCGTTAAATCACAGGCGTGTTGCGCTCACCCCATTCGGCCACACCGTATATTCGTCTGATTACAGTAGCGGATCCAGAAGTTTGTTAAATTAGTGAGAGTTTTAAAACTAGTTTTCAGGTTTCATGTTTTTGAACTTTTAAATTCGTATTTTGTACTTCCATATTTTTAGATTCAGAATCTTATCACAACATTAACATTTTCATGTCTGGTGTTGTCTGTTTCCTTAAGGGTTTCCATGCTGTACGGCGGTGGCCTGTTGTCACACAAAGTCACTCACCCGGTTTGTTTGACTTACTCAGTGACCCTTGTTGACTTCCAGCAGTATGGTTCGGAAATTTTTTAATGCATTGATCAAAATTTAACGTTTTCAAATATAAAAATTTTCAAACTAATTAGGACAAACCAAGACTTCATCTTTTATTTATTTATTTATTTTTTTTACTATCGTTAAATCATTAGTCTTTTTATAATTATGGTTGCGTTATTCGTTATTTTTTTAAATCTTCAGTGCTAAAATTCGTTAATATTCTGAAGTGTTATTTTCCCCTTACAAAATTCTAGTACTGAATAGAATTCTACTTGGATTCACCATTGTCCACCTCGTTATTGTCTGCCTTTTCTTTTAACGTTTCTTTTCTCCTTTTAATTTTCAGTTTCTTGTTCTCTACCTTTTCTTCTCCACTTCCTTAACTCGCACACCTACATTTATACAGCCATCACTCTCTGCTTGTACAATCACGGCACTCATAGTATTAAAAATTCTACCCCGAGTGTTATGGCAGTGGAGTATTAAAACGCTGGATTTATTCCTTTTCTGAGACAAAAACAAAAAACTTAATAACATAATAACATTGTTCAATCTAATACTAACAATTTGTATGATGATTTTATAAATTGTTAATGTAAAATTTGAAATAAAAATTTTTATTTGCGGCCACTATGTTAAATTATTTCTAAAATACTTGTTTTAATTGCAAGATGTACATTTTTGTATTTATTTATACTGCCTTAAAGCAAGTAAAGATCAGAGATTAACTCTCCATATAAAAATATGTTATTCTGTAATCAAATATTGATATTACTATTGTTATTATTATATTGTTATTATTAAAAATATTATTAATATTACCCTACACAGCCTAGACCTAGTCACCGAAAAGACAGAAATACTATTCCTCACACCCCACGACATAGCTTAGCAGGCTTATGGCCAATGTAGGAGGCTCCGCTGCAAGCAAGAGGCAAATCATCCTCTTATCGCACAGTGCCAGAGCCAGTAATCACGGTGATAGCGAGAGAGGTTCCCATACACCTTTTGGCTTGCACATCTCTTCTAAAAAAGATATGGAATTGGAAGAGATGCGGCAAAGAACAAAGCCAAGGAATTTACTCTTCGGCACTAGCAAGATCGATGGAATAGGGAGGACAGAGGAAGATGGATCACAAGGTTCATACCGAACTTGAGGAACTTGACCACCATTACTGTGTGGTTAACTAGATCTGATAGTTCTTCAGTGGTCACGGCCTATCTCTACAGAATAGGAAAGGTGCAAAGCCCAGCATGCCAGTACGGTGACTCTCCCCATGAAGATGACTTGCACACCTTTTTCAAGTCCAACAGATTCACAAGAGAGAGGTGGCACTAGAGATGGGGCTCGGGGACTTCACGCCCGAGAGTATAGTTGGAATTTACTTCGTGGCAGGAAGGAATGGGCATTTCGTGGCATTTCTGCATTTATTCAGTGGGCCTACAAGGAAAGAAATACAGGCCCAACTTGTACTTAACGGAGCATAAGGGCTCAATAGGTTACATGAATGTCTGAATTATAGGTGGGAGTTTTAGTGAGTGAGAGGACAGGTGGCGCATCTCCTCCTGGAGACCAGGAGGTCTCCTCTGGTGGCGCATTAACTATTATTGCTTAAAAAATTATTACCCTACGCTAGTATTTAAGTTGTTATTGACATGATAATAAAGAAGGTAATAATAATTGTCTACTTTACAATTTTTACTTTACTAAAAAATAAATAGTGTGGTAATTTTCGTAATTTTTAATTTATTTTTCAAGGTGTATCGAAAACCTCCATTAACCATGGTAGCGATGTATGATTAGTCACCTCCTATCATACTTATGAAGAACTTTACTCACAACTTTAAAAAATAAAATTTGATTTGATCTAATACGAAATGTGTTTCGTTCAAAATAGTAAGCGAGTCCTGCAGCTCAGGGAGCTTACTAGTATTATCAGACCAAAAATTCTTAAAAATCTAATACACTGATAATGAGCAGAGTGCAATCATCAGTATCTTCCCACAAGTAGTATCCCATGGTCTGTTGTGTCCTGTAGCCGTGGTATGTCACACACGAGACCATAGAGAAACCGTCTGCACTTATCCATGGTACACTAAACGAGCTTCACTGTGATGAGAGTTATATGTATTCACGTGTAGATGTTGCTTTGTATTAAGGGAGTCTCCCACATATCATCCAGACCGTCGTTTGACTCAGCATTAAGTAGACAGGATATGGATTGACTCGACCTTGAGTCCATTAAAAATGGGTGCGGATTTTATCGAGCACACTGCAACATCGAACGCAGGGTGAGATTTCTTTGGGATATCAACTTGCAAGAGTTCTGAAAAAGGAGAGTGAATGAGGAAAGTTTCGAGGAGAGAAGAGACAATGTTTGTAAAGGAGGCATTTATTGCTTGGAAACGAGTAGTTGCTGTACAACGGCCTGTTTCAAGGTAACGACACTGACCTGTGAAATTTGCTCGATCTACAGCTCCGAAAGTACAGTTTCCGGTCTAGGGATTCTCGTGGTATACATGTCGTCTAGGAGATCCCAGTGTATGAAATATAAAACAGGTTCCTTTCTAGGATGCCCTTAGGGACGATTGTCCATCTAACGAGTTTTCAGTGTTCACATAGAATATTTATCTAGTTTAGGGATTGTCTAGGGAATGTCCTTGACACGAAAGATCTCTAAACGTTCCTATATACAGATTACGATCTTATTACGAGTTTTCAGCGCATAACTTTTGCAAGTGTCAACGTGGAAGAAAGAGAAAACGATGACCTGGTTGAATAAAATAAGGATAAAATATTGTTTCTATTGTAGTTATTAATACAGTTCAACTATTGCTGGAGAAAACCCTCAGAATTGAAAATCACTCTCGCATTAAAAATCTATTAATAGACTGTATTTTTGTGTTTTCCATTATATTTTACATAAAATGTTTAATGTTTTCTCTACCCAAACATACTTTTAATCTTTACAAGTCCTACATTTAATCGGATTTCCACTGTTTCGGTAATTCCTTTTACAACAAAAAGAAAATGTTTTATTGGAAAACGTTTTGTTTCTTAATTTATATTTGTTATACTTACATACCAAATTTTGTAGCAATCATAACCAAAAAACACTTTTAACAATAAACTTAATAATATACATACTTAAGCTAATAAATATTCAATAAAAGTGTTTAAGGAGATATGTGGAGAGCATCGATTGATGTCAACATAGAAGTGAGTGAGCGTGCTGGGTTGGCAATATTCAGGCATACTGAATAACGTATACTTCTCTGGTTACACTAGAGTGCCTGTGGGCTTCGAATATACTTTATTCCTATACACGACCGTTAATGTACCCATTATCTAGCAAAATTTGTTTGTTTTAATTTTACCCTTATGTAGTTTGTTTATTTACAATGTATTCAAAAGAAGCTACAAACATACCTTCGATGCGCTTTTTGTAATATTTAAAAAATCGTAACTATATTGTAAAAAGTACAAAAGCAAAATATAAAAATGCAGCACATCTGAGACGACTATTTGTTTAACAGTAATTTCTCGTAAATTTAAAAATTTTGATTTATAAAATCATCTATATAACCATCTCTCTCTCTCTCTCTCTATATATATATATATATATATATATATCTGTATGTATATACTGTATGTATATATATATATATTTTGTTATATAATTTAATCTATAACATAAAGTCGTCTAAAAAAACGTCCAGAATACGATTCCTCAAGACCGTTTTGCAGAAGCAAGATTTTAAAGGTTACGCTTTATGCAATATTAAATATTTGTATATATTAAGTAGCACTCCTACACGCTCCTTGAGTTTCATTTTTGCTCCTTCTTTGATATGGTGCTTTCTTTGGTATGTTAAACATAGCAAAATATTCATGCTTCAAATCTTCACTTGATTTTTATGTGTAAAGTACAAGATATGATTAACTGTAACATATTATATTTGTTTTCTAAAATGTTCAAAGTAATCTAATAAGTTTTGAATGAAATTAACAGTGGTTTAGGAGATATACAAAAAATTTCAAAGGGTTTTATAACTCGTTTGGTTTGTCCGGCAGTGTCTGATCTTAATTTTCTCGGCAGAAGCAACAGAAAATGCAAGAAGATAAAAACGAGAATAATTGTGATCAGAATATAAGCACTCGTTACACTGCTTACTGGTTACGAAATCTTGATGCTGCTGGTAGACAACTAGAAACGACATGGTGCTGAAATGACTGCTGGAAATGTTTACCCTGCACACTTCCATGTTCTGTTCTAATTTAAAGTGTAATTGTGAATAATATGTTCGTAAATTCTTACGAAGTAACTCATGCATTATACGTAGATAAGGTGATAGGCACATAAATATTGTAGGCCTACTTTTGAAATAAATGCAAAGAAAGCACAAGTCTTGTTTATTACTTGCGGCTGCGTCATAATTCGCAGACGCACGAGACGTACGTGACACGAGACTCAAGTATTTAACACCAGTGCAAGTACTTCATTAATAAAAATAAAAATATAAGGTCGTGATGTGATGGAATGACAGTTGGCAGATATTTGTGCACGTCAGCCAGAAGGATGTTACTTCAATTCGGGCGTGGTCATCGATTTCAACCTTGGACTTGACCACCATCGTCAATTTTTTCTTGGTCGCCTTGAGTTACCGATGTTCTTTACTTAGTTTTATTTATGTTCAGTTCAGTCTACATCTTTACCATATCGTGATAATTACCAAGCTCACAAGATTGCCTGGTTTATCTGTATGTTGACAAACAGTAAATTCTTTTAGAAAAGGAACACTTGTTTCAAGATAAAAAAACACGAATCCATGTTGTTGAGACGTGTTTATGTAGCCTGATGTCAACAAACTATATTCTAATGCAGAACGCATTTGTTTACCGACGTGCTCTGGTTACATAAATAAATACTGACATTTTAAGAACTGTTTATTTAAATCGCTTCTAACTAGTATTTCTAAAGGTGTAAACATATTTCTTATATTTTTTTATATTAAATTATTACATTACACGACACATTCCACACTACGGTACTACAGTATCATATCGCAATATCAATATTAATAGGTTAAAATATTTTTTTAAAATTAATTAAAATCAAACACCGTGCAATCAGTGTTTAATATGAAAGTCAGAACTGGCTCGTTAAATATGCTTTTGTTGTTGTCCTATATTGTGTGTATGTACGCTTAAAAAAATACATTATTGCTTTGCATTAATTTAAATGTTTCTTTCAAATCATATTCCACAGTGAGTACGGTTCGGTGGTACTGGATTAGAATGATACTCGGCACTTGCATGAGAATCACAATAAGTACCGACAACCACTAAAAATCTTAATCCTTTAAAGCCCTTAAATTCGCTTCACGGAAAGCACATGCCAACAATATCGTAGCCACTGCAATCATTAACAAATGGTACGAAACTAATATTATCGGTTGATTGAATTAGAAACCGTTCCTAAAGCGGCAATGTCTGACCCATATTGGGCGGCTGTTGATCCCTTTGTCACTAGGGGATTATAATAGTGACCCCGGGGTAACAAGGATAAAGTCCTCAACGGTTTGTATTTGAACAATAGCAGAAGAGGCAGTCCTCTGCCTGTGGTTAGTACAGGGAGGAGCTCTGTTGAGATGGCAGGGGCTGCTTTGAGATAGAAACCTCTCACTCAACTTGCCTTGCGAAACGTTGGTAGAGTATCCAAGGGACGCTTATATTACTCGCAAGCTCCAAAGGGAAACTAAAATCCGAACGGATATTAAGGATTATGACCAGGCAAAGAAATAATCAGATAAGAGAGGAACTGAAAGTTGAAGAAGTAAACGGAATCATCAATAAGTATAGAGAAACCTGGAAACCACACATTAGCAGAATGGGCAGTGACAGATTCACCAAGGTAGCCTTACTGTATCAGCCGAAAGGGAAGAGAAGCTGGGAAGACCCAAGAAGAGATGGTCCGATCAGTTTGGAGCCGGAACAGACTAAACAGTCTAAGCCGAAAAAGAAAAGAATAAGATTGAATTAAAAGACGTTTATTTATTCCGAGATACTGATTTTACAAAAGATCCGAGTACGTTTTATGTCCCAGTAATAGTATCTTGACAGTCTTAACTGAGTACAAATTGTTACTTTAATCAGGGATTTATATCAATTATCGTAAACATTATAAAAATATAAACACGTATACTTGACGTGGATAGATACTCTCCGGAGTAACTTCTATATCGTCTGTATCTGGATTCCATTACTAAATTAAACATGCACTACAGCCCAAATAAATTTAAGACAAGTATAAACATGAATCGCGAGATTCAAGTTAAGTAATTATTACTTTGTAATAGTATCGTACAATAACATACCACGTGTAAAAGTATAAGACAAGACGGTAGTGGCTGATATTACGTTTAAGTAGTACAGTAGAACAGATAAACTCAATAAAATAAGAAGCTCACTGTCCAAGCAAAACATGGAATAATGAGTTGTCTGTCACCCTGAAGACAAGATGGCTCTACAGGATTCAAGAAAGAAGCAGGGGACATCCCCTCGACATTGCAGATAAAAGAGATTATAGGGGTAAGTAATTAAGTAAAGAACAGTTTTACGAGAATGTAATGTTATTTAGGTTTGACGTTACTGTTTTACGATTATTTTTTTATTTAGTATTGTCTACACACCGTGACATCTGAAACTGAAAATTTACAGATGAGTGCATTTATCACACTTTGTTAGGTTATGTTTGGCGAGGAGTGCAAAGTATAAAACAGAGCACGTCCCTGCAGCTGTCAGTTTTGTTACAGTCTGACAAATTGTACAACACGACAAAAAATCGACGCGGGGATCCACCTCATACAGGCGGCACCTGTAATTTTAGAATTAATTTTTTATAACCTGTCTTTTTGTATTCTAAACCGCTGTTCGTCAAGGCTAAGTGATTACGATTTTTGTATTTTGGGATTTTTTCATTTTGGAAAATTAAAATTGGTTGCCAAAAATAAAACCCTAATAATAAGAAAAGAATATAATGATTCCATGAATATTTGTCTCGATATGAAATATTACTAACTTTAATAAATAAAAAATGCGCTCATCCATATAAAATTATTTTAAAAGTTCTACATCTACCCTCTCAGCAGTTAACAAGATATTTTTTATAATGCAGGCTTTAGATACTTTCTCTAATGCAGACTTAATAATCTGTAATCAATTTATTATCAGATAACATTAAGTTTCAATAGGGACATGTTTGAATGAACTAAGTACTACAATGATTGTAAACAGTCGGCAGTATTAACATAAAATGTGAACAGTTACCTTTGTAAATAATTACCATAATGAACGAGCGAAGCGAGTTCTCAGATGTAACTCGACCGTTTGGCATTTGTCTATCTGTCTACCTATCTATCTGGAGTACGTCTCATGATAACTTTTGAATACATCAACCAATTTTAGTAAAACTTGACCTTTATTTTGCCCTACAGAACTCTACCGTTTTTGTGATTGATTACCCAAAAAAATAGGAGGGAGCGGGAGGCAAAATGTAGGAGTCAGAACAGTGAAAAAACACCAAAATTACATGTGAGGTACCAAATTAAAGAAATTTTTAATCACAATATAAATGTGTTCATATTTAAAAATTTTAGGCTCTAAAATTGGGTGAAAATTCTGGTAAAATCGCAAAAATTCATGACAGTTTCAAATTAGAATTAATTTTAACTAAAATCTAAATTTGGTAATTTCAAAATGTTTGGACACCAGGGCTCAAAATTTGGTCAAAATTTTTAATAAACTCGTACATTTCATGGGGGGTATCAAATTACAGAGAATTTTAACCAAAATCTGAATGTAGTGTACAGTTTTAGAAATTTCAAAACTTTTGGACTGCAGGCCCCAAAAGGGGAATTAAAAATTTCAAACAATTGTAATTATTCATACAGGTGCTAGACTAAGTGCAATTTTAACACAAATCACAATGTTTAGACTTTTTAATGTTTACTGTATGATTGCCTGCTCTACAATTATTATGTTACTAAAAAAAACAATAGTAGTGTAATCGAGATTTTCGTAATTTTTCTAATAATTGAAAAATTTGTAATATCGAAATTTATCTACTCTTAGGTCTCTAAATGATCTCATAATATAGCGTAAATATAATTTATCTACTTTGTTCAAAAAACGAGCGAGTTCTGCAGCTCATGGAGCTTACTAGTTTACTCAGGAACTAATATTATTTAGATAAAAACTTCGCTCCATCAACTTGTTAGTTGCAACAGATCTGCGCGCACTAATAAAAAAAAATGAAATTTCGTGCTCATTACATTGACGTACATTAACGTCGAAACAATAAAGATTAATAGGTTAAAAAAAAAGTTTACGACTTTGAATTACATAGGCCTATTACTCCTTCAGACTAAACGTCACATTACAAATACCTCAATTCTAAGAATACACATATACCTACTTTCATTAGTGCTGCATATTTTCAGCTTGCTCATCGTTTGTCACTTATTATTTCATTTCAAGATAGTTTCTTTGCGATTGGTGCCTATTGCAATTCTGGATGCTTCAGTCAATTCTTACAGTAGCCCTGTCTTACATAACTACTCTCAACATAATGGTTTCATCGACATTGTCATTATCATCAAAACATTGAGCATTAACAGTGTGTCCCGGCTCCAACGCCCAGAATACCGTCTATCGACAAACAAAATTTCGTTGGGACTACTGATGACCACTAAAGTATTTAGGGTAGGAAACAGTCTACGCAGTAGCATAAAACGCGCGGTTTACTGTGTCAGTTATACACCTGTCAGATAAGTGGACGCGGATCTGGATTTATGATAACGGATTTCCTATAAGGATGAAGACGGTCCAAAAATGTATTCTGTGTTTCATCTATATTTTACTGTTATATGTAAACGTACAGTATTTATTCGTGTGCGTTTAACTGTGTTTCAGATATTTGTTCTTCACTAGAGTAACAGAAATACGCGTTAGGCCTAATATTGTGTTATAATTTGTTGGCAAATAGAACGGCAGAAAACGTTATATTCTGTTGTGACTACAATTCATAACGATATTAAAAATGACTTTCGTCGAAGTCATAACCTCTGCGTTTTTTAGTAGTCACATGATTTACTATTCAATTCCGTGATTAGGGTGCTGTAGTACGTCAACGCACTCGATTCATTGGAACAAACGATTCAGTGATATCGTTTGTACCAGACGAATGCTCTACTGCTGAAGCCAAACAAACTGGACAACATGATAGAGACATTTGTTTCTACAAAGTACTGAACATATTGCTAGCATGAGAAATGTAAGAAAAATCATAATAAAACACACACACACTCACGTTATGCAGAGTTAAAATCAACAATTCTTTCTTAATCAGACTTATAAAATTAATAAATTACTAGTCAGTAAAAGCTTTGATTTATATTAAAATTCTCAACTATAAATATGAGCGAACAAGAATTCGAGGAATAAATATTTTATTTCATAACTTTACTTCATTAGAGAAAAGTAATAAATAGCTGCTGACAATTAATTTGTCGGTCTTGGTTTGAACAAGTGTAGAAACCCATTTAAACAAGATTTCTATTTAAAATCACACTCAATTAAAAAAACAAAGACACAAATTATTTTCAAAAATTAATTCGGTCTGGAAACTGAATTCTAAACAAGTTAAAGAATTATAGCAGTACGTTATATTAAAATTGGAATTAATTCTCCATTTCTTAAATAAATTATTGTTAATATGATTAAGATATGTTTACAAAAATAACAAAAAGAAAAAACGGAATAATTAGTATTCGAATCTGTGAATACTGTTCTTGTTGTACGGACCTGTTACCCTTGGTGGGTGAATGACAGTCGCGCACACACTTTAGACCTACCTGTTTTATTTATTACTCTAAATACGTTTTCATTAACATTCACAGCTACTTTACATACGGTGAGACCACACAATACTGTAACATACTATGTTGTAAGGAATTAAAAAAAAAGTTGACCACTGATCTCTTCGAAGTGATGAGACAGAGAAATCATTAAAAATATTAACATCACAAAATGGGTTACGACGTCCTTAATATTCTGTAATGCAACGAGTAACCCGCAAACACTAAACAACTACGCACCGTACTTTGACGACGAAGTTTTTTTTTTTATTTATGTGGCAGATTCTCATGCTCAGAATGTAAAGTAATTTTTCTTATTGTCAAACGGCAAACTGAGATACACATGTAACGCACAAAAATAATTATTTTTCCATACTACACAATAAGTAGAAGAAATTAACGTTTTGTACAAATATGTTCAACCTGTTTCAAACATTACAAATTCTCATAAATCATAATAAATACCGTCAGACAAAAATTTAGGCTATACAAGTAATATTTATTTTAATTTCACTTAACTATGTTGCCTGTGTCACTTAACTATGTTTCGAGCAACTCAGTCGATTACCAAACGTTAGTGAAGAAATTTCTTATCTGACACTGTTATCATCTATTACTACTATTACAACATAACGGCTACACTTTCCGCTTACTAACATTAGAATGCTTTCTGTGTAAACGTGACTTAGTACTCAAATTTCCATACACACATTCGCAAACACTTTCCAGTTCACGACAAACGCGTCAAATATGTGTTTTCAAATTGTACTTATAATAAAATTTAAAAAAATGTTCTTGCTTGTTATACAGAAGTTCTACTGACGACTACTAAGTAGCAGTTGTTTATATGTGTCTACAACTAGTCAACTAGTTGCACTCTTGAACTATATATATCAAGAAGGGTGCTAGTAATACGTAAATGTCATGTAAGACAAATCAATTAAAAATTTTAACAATGAATGCTCTAGGCTGTGTCAGAGTAATATGAGTAAATAGTATATACTTCGAAAGCGATTTACATAAAACCCTTTTTCAAAACCAAAATTACGATTTATTATAAAAATCAATGAGTGTAAATTGAAAGACGAATCCCGAGAATAAGTTACTTACTGCAAATACAGTAACAGTATGAATGATGTGTGTGGAAAGTAAATGGACGTGAATGGAATTCAGCGGCAGTTGAAATGGGCGTCGGCAGTCGGTAGCCAGGCGTGTCTCTTATTGTCCTCTAGATTTATAGAGATTTAATCTCCGTTTTTAAGAAGTGGTATTAATAAATCCCGAATCAAAACGTTCTTGCGAAATCTGCTTCAGTCAAGGATCACTGCTTTATTTAAGTGCTTATTACGTAATTTTGGTAAAAGTTAGCTTCCCGGTTGAATATGACATAATTTCTTTGATGCGCGGTCATAAGGGCTTAAGTCACTATTTGAGCATTTGGGGATTATGTCGTAATATTATAGCACGAAATCAGAGCTACCGGTTGGTATTAAGGTCTTAAGTCAAACTTTAAAAATAGGTTAGCTGTACCAATTGATATTATAGCCTTAAGTCAAGTTTATAACTTCCTTCCTGGTATTAAGGTCATAAGTCAACATATGCCCTTAATACCGTTCACTACTTAAATAAATTTTATTGGCGCCATAGTCTTATGTCGACTTAAGTCCTTATGACTACTCCAACAGTAGTACAGTTGGTAAGAATGGAGATAACGTACATCGTGGGGAACAGGATTGAACACGTTCACTTGAAACTCGGGCAGTCAGAGCTGTGTGTTAAGTGTTTATCAAGATGTTTTCAAGAGGAAAAAAGCTTGTTCTGCTTGCTTTGAATGAAATGACTACAAATGAAGGTAAGTAATCTTATTTTTAAATGTAATCAAATAATTGAGGCATTGACATGGAAAAAAATGTAAGTCACAAAAATGAAATGAGATCGTACAGAAGGAAAATCACTTTGAAACCATCAATAAGACACACTTTTATTGATACAGTAAAGTTAAATTCTATTTTGAAATTTGATTTTAATTTAATACAATACTGTAACCTTTTCTATGAATGCTCACATATTATATTTTTATAAAATTCGTGTTATTGGGGTTATTCGTGTTATCCATGAACGTTAAAAGAATTTTTTTATCAGGCTGATGACTGATTTCGACATAATAAATTCAGGTTTTGTTTTGAATTTTATATTCGAATAATCTTTTTAAATGAAACAACATTAATTAAATTCGTTTTTCGATTCACCCAGTATACAATTGCATTTAAATTAATAATAAAGCATCGACAGGTTGTTCATTCACTGTAAACAATAGGTTAACAGGTGATCGTACCAGCTTACATTCTTTTCTATGCCTGGATGGAGTTCCATACATTATCTGCTACCTATCGCGCTTCATGGTTACTAATTTAAATGGGTTAGGAACATAATAAGAGAGAAGGTATTGTTTTACTTTTTAAAGACGGAAGATATTATTAAAGATATTTTTACATTTACTAAGATATTTTGACGTATTAATTTTTTTATTCTTCATATTATTTTCATAATAAAAGAACAAGTTCGAAAAACTTATTTTTTTAATGTTTTTGCAGATAAAGTAGTGGAAGAAAAATGGGTCTCAATGAACCATGATGATGATGATGGCGATCGTGACAAAACCTATGTACCTGATTCAGAAAGCGACAGCAGTGTGGAGGAACATAATAGGAGAGAAGGTATTGTTTTACTTTTTAAAGACGGAAGATATTATTGAATATATTTTTACATTTACTAAGATATTTTGACGTATTAATATTTTTATTCTCAATATTATTTTCATAATAAAAGGACAAATTCGAAAAACTAAGTTTTTAATTTTTTTGCAGATGAAGTAGTGGAAGAAAAATGGGCCTCAATGAACCATGATGATGATGATGATAGCGATCGTGACAAAACCTATGTACCTGATTCAGAAAGCGACAGCAGTGTGGAGGATGTTACTACTCGCACATTAAAGGTAAAACGAGCTAAATCCCCAAAAAGTGGTCCTTCTGGTCTTAAAAAAGATCATGAGCATCCTGTAGATACCTCCAGTGTAACGAATCCACAGACTAATGATGGTATAGTTTCAAGTGTTGGCGCGAATAATTCCACACGTCCATGGGCTAGGTCTATTCGAAATGAAAGAAAATTACTGCTAAATACTGGAAAACCATACATTAATGTTAGTGGAAAACAAATACAAGGGCGACAAATGAAACAACTAAAGCACTGTAGAAACAAGTGTTTTGTTTTTCTAGAAAATGACATTAGGAAATCAATTTTCAATGAATATTGGAGTATTGGTTCACATGAAGGACGTGTAAATTTTATTGCAAAACACGTTGCAGGAAAAAAACCAGGAAGTAGTAGGCCTAGGAAAGAAAACAGTTTAAAAAACCGAGGAGTAACCAATGAGTATTGTTTCGAAATCAAAGGGGAAAGAAAAATAGTCTGTAAGGACTGTTTTTTGAAAACTTTAGATGAACATGAGAAGTTTGTGAAAATGGTTCTACAAAATAAAAAACGGACCATCACAGGAACCCCTCAAGAAGACAGACGTGGTAAAAATCCTCCGAAACACAAAAAAAGTGAAGAAGATTTAGAGAAAATAAGGAGCCACATCCTTTCTTTCTCATCTTATGAAAGCCACTACACAAGACGCACAAACTCCACAAAATACTTACCACCTCATCTGAACCTACAGATCATGTACAATCTCTATGCGGAAAAGGTGGAAAACCCAGCATCGAGAAAGATATATGAGAGAGAATTCCACGCCTTGAAACTTGCATTCAAGAAGCCTCAAGTGGATACATGTCACAAGTGTGACATCTTGAATATGAAATTAAAAATAGCTCCTACTGAAGAAACATCAATCATTGAAAACGAAATTAAAAACCATCAGGAATCCGCAGATTTGGCTTACAAGACAAAAGCAAATGATAAAGAAGCTTGTAAAGTAGATAATAGAAAGCAATGTTTTAGTTTTGATCTGCAGCAATGCCTCCCCACTCCTTCTCTTGTTTCATCTGTTGCTTTCTACAAAAGACAGTTGTGGACCTACAATCTCACTATTCATGACAATGTAACTGGTCAGTCTTACAACCACATGTGGCATGAGGCAACAGCAGGACGAGGAGCAAATGAAATAGCCTCATGCTTGTTTCATCATTTGGGCAAACTTCCTTCTACTATTAAAGAAGTGATTTTTTATTCTGACACTTGCGGAGGTCAGAACAAAAATTCGCATGTAGCTGCAATGTTTATGAAGGCCATGACTGTCTTTCCACATATAAAAATAATAAAACATAAATTTTTGGTTCCAGGCCACACTCATTTGGAGTGTGATGTTGACCACTCAATGATAGAAAAACAAAAAAAAAAGCTGAAAATCCCAATTTATCATCCTCACGATTGGTTTCAGCTAGTTAGGGGAACCGGAAAGAAAATGCCATTTCAAGTAATTGAAATGAAACAAGAAGAGTTTCTTGATTTTGCAGAGCTTCTCAAGACAGATTTGGTATTAAGGAAGAAGAATTCGGATGGGGACTTATTTTCCTGGCATAATGTTCAGTGGCTTCAGTATACTCAAGACCACGGTACTCTGTTGTACAAGAACTCCTTAACAGAAGAAGAACCCTTCAAGTCAATGAGTTTTAGAAGAAGAGGGAGGCCTTCCATAGGACAGGTTCAACAAAAGTACAAGTCCATGGTTCCTATACCTGAGGTAAAGAAAAAGGATCTCATGGATTTACTTCCTCTGATACCACCAGTATTTCACAATTTTTATAGACAACTCCCGACAGATTCTGCTATCCAAGCGGAGGATCCTGACCTTCTGGAAGTTGAGCTGGAGTAGTCCCAAATTAAAGGAATGGAATTTTGAGATTAGTATTTGTTAATTTTGAATTTCTTCATGTATACCTTTAGTATGTTTTGTAATGTAAAATTTATAAAATTATTCTATACCCAAACTAAGGTTTATGTATGTCCTAACATGCTTAAGCGATTATAAATGGTGAAATGTTAAAAAAATTAAATCCTTGTTAATTCCCAAATTGTAATTTTGACTTCGTTAATAAACAACTTTAATACCATATTCAAATGTTGTATTCTTATTTATTTTTTTCCTTCTGGTAAAGAATAAAAATCCCAAATTAAAAAAGAAATGAGTTGCTATTGTTTTTATAAGTACTACTTAATTTATTTCTTATAATAAGTTATTATCATTGCGATTGAAATTTGAGTGAGCTTATTTTGTGTAACATAGACACAACTAAAGCCAAAGTACTTCATGAAGAGGTGTGTAGTCAAAAGGGTGTGCAGTGAAGAGGTGTGCAGTCAGTCAATGATCAGACAAGAAATAAATGTATTCTTCAGATAGACTTACTACTATATTGTTTTATAAAAATAACAAATAATATCAATAATTAGATTTTACATAATGTTTTGAACTTTGCTGTTACTCTCCTGAAAAATTCAAATTTTTGACTTAAGCCCTAATCACCGCGCATCAAAGTGAAGAGGTGTGCGGTCAAAAGGGCTTAAGTCAAAATAAGTCCAAAATACAGAATCAGGAATGATCAGACAAGAAATAAATGTATGCTTCAGATAGAATTACTACTATATTGTTTTATAAAAATAACAATTACAAATAATATCAATAATTAGATTTTACATAATGTTTTGAACTTTGCTGTTGCTCTCCTGAAAAATTCAAAATTTTGACTTAAGCCCGTATGACCGCGCATCAAAGATTTATCTTTAAGACTACCGTCTTGTACACAAAAAATAATCAGAAAATACTAGTCCAAAAACACTATGCAGTATTTTCTTACTCGGATTTATTATTATAAAGTGTTAAGCATAATAATACAGTCTTCTCAACACAATAATTTTGATCGCTTTTCTTAGTACCTCAATTTGTTAGAACTTAGCTAAATGACACTTATTGATTTTAGTACTTTTAGTTCAGTGCTATTTCTCATGAAAAGGAAGAAGAAGATGGAGTAGGAAGTAACAATAAATATTTTTCACATTAAAATTTCAATACAATCAGTAGTTAAGTCAATTTTAAATTAGTAGTCAGCTTATTAAATTAGTAATTCAATTACTTAGAAAGTAACTATAAATATTTTTTACATTAAAATTTCAGTACAATCAGTAGTTAAACTAATTTTAAATTAGTAGTCAGCTTATTAAATTAGTAATTTAATTACTTGAGATACAGAGCAGTTTACTCAAATTTAACGACTTTAAAGAATTAACGGACTATATTAATGAACTATGATAAATGTAACGCAGAAAGGCGGCGTGAATGTTGCTATACAGTGTATGTTATGGGACTGTAACAATGTATTTGCTTTATTAAAACTTAAGCTTTATTTAAATTTAATTTAAAATACAACATAATAAGCCCTACATAACAAACGTGTAAGCTATAAAAATATTTTATAGTCTTTAAGTATTATTTTTGATTCCTGTTTTATTCCTTCTTGCACTGAAATCAAGTTGGTCCTACTTGCAATCAA
Source organism: Magicicada septendecula (assembly GCA_034769895.1). Classification (NCBI taxonomy): domain Eukaryota; kingdom Metazoa; phylum Arthropoda; class Insecta; order Hemiptera; family Cicadidae; genus Magicicada; species Magicicada septendecula. Next base: position 905,647,694 of record CM068367.1, on the reverse strand, counting down.
TGAAACATTTGCATGTTTAAACAGTAAGCACATGTACATTGTTAGTAAGAATTTATGATTTTTTGAAATAATATTATTGAAGAGCGCTATACAAACTTACTGTTTCGAAACTATAGCAAGAAACTAGATAAACGAGTAAGAAGTTATGAAATGGTTCGTAATTTTCGTAAAATAAAACAAAATTTGTTATTTAAATTCATGTCTCTGTCACAACGTGTGCTGAAGATGACAAGACCAATAACCAGGAAGGTCAACACAGAGTGGGCAGTAGAAATCCGGACATATACTTAGAACGTTTTAATTCCAGCACCGCATGAACAGCTCCGCATTTAAAAATTGCATCTCTTTGTCAACTAAAATAAATCGTATCTTAAATACCATGATCACATATTGACAATATACACAATCACACATACACGATAGACGGTATTAAGAAGACATTTTTTATAACAGTAACAGTGAGATGAAAAAGACCAAGCAGACGCTCCGAAAGCGATGAGAACAAATGGAACACGTACAGTAGCCTAGTACTCTGATCACAAGTCACAGACGTCTGTAAAGCGCGTACGTATCTTACGGTCGCTACAGGGCACATAAGTAAGTGTAGCACCACTTACCAAATTCGCATGCCAAAATATACAAGAGATAATCAGATCCCCGTGCTGCGAGTGCTTATATTCTTGCTGACTTTTAATTGTGCCTTGTATTTTTTTTCAGCGTCTACAATAAGTCTCGCTCTAGTCGGAGTTACACATTGAAATTGGCGGTTGAGAAACGAGAATTAAAGTATATTTCCGTAGGTGAAGTAAACTTATATACAGTATTTCAGCGCCGGGTTTTATTTATGCGTACAAGTAGCCACACTGGTGTGACGTAACACTAAATATGACGCTACTGACGAGAAGATCGAACGTTCAAGATTCGAACGTTTGGCGCCAATATTCCAGTAAATTGTATTCCGGTCTATAAAAGCTGAGCATGCGCTATGTATGTAGCGCGCATATAGTTTTTTTTTTGCCCACATTGTGCAGTTCGCTGCTCTAGGACTATATGAAACCGTTTTGATATGACATCTCACATATCACATATGTTTTTGCCCTAAACATAAGCAAGAATAATAAGGTAAAATAAAATCTTAACCTTACGTTTTCTTTTTCGTAAAAGATATTTACAACTTTGTTAAAAATATATAGACGATTTAATTTAAATTTCTATTTCGTTTTCACATTTTTTGACACTTGACCACACAAGTCACGAAATGTTTCGTAGATAATCCAAGATAATGCACTTGATGAATTTCAACCCGCTCTGCGACTACGAAATCAGTGAAGGGGAGAGGAGCGGCGCGCGTACGGGCCTAAAAAAAAACTGTAGAAGACCAGAGCAGTTCCGGCGTATTGACCTAATCAACTCATCTGTCCCAAGAAAAATATTCGTGTACACTTTCCTTGGGAGCAGCTCCTCACTAACGACGCACAGCCCAACTAAGAGAAGTCTTCGCGGTGAAAAGAACGTTATGGTTAACGACGATTTTACAAACAAGCAATGCCATAAGTGTAGCGGATGTCGAGACTTGGAAGAAGGAACGAGGAGAGGAAGAGTAACACTCAACTCGGAAATCCTCAACGCCGCAAAAATTGTATACATATAGTCAAGGCACATAATATCTTCTAATCATCAAGAGTTAATTGATATGCATAAATAGTTCTTAAATGTCGGATCAACATGTTTAAATCGTATATATACCAGTACTAACTGGCAGAGGCGTAGCTAGGGGGGGCCAAAGGAGCAGCCGCCCCGGGTGGGATAGCCAGGAGGGCGGCAAAGTGAGCATAGACTTGAAAAAATTGTTTTCAGTTTATAAAACTATAAACAACTTGTTTCTTTGATATGACTATTGTAACGCGACGAAATGGAAGACCCCAAATTACAATTTAAAACCAACATAAAACACCCTGAATAAACTAATCCACGTAGTTATTAAACTTAAAATGACAAATGACCACAATGAGTGCAATACAAGGTAGGATAAAATAAAATGTAAGTTAAACTTGTAAGAAATAACTAATTATATTAGTAATGATTAAATGTGATAAAGACAATCTGTAATAAAATACAGAGATAATGGTGAAATAATAGTCACTAAATATACAGATAGGACTGTGAGTATTAGTGTCAGTGCCAGTGAACCAAAATATAGTCACAAATCAAAAACAATGTGTGATTAAAGGAAAAGACAAGGTAAACTGTGAAGGGACTGGTATTCAATATACCTTAGAAATCCTGTAGATATACCTTTAAGTTGTATATACCAAGAACTCAAGCCGAAATTGTGCAAGAAGGTCATCGAAAATTTCGATCGACGGACAACAGTGTGCCAGCAGTTTCGCGGGGGGACATTTGTCTGATATTGTGTTCTACATTTAACCGCAGTAAGTGTACTTTGTATTAACATTAAAACATCTGATATTTTTCAATAAATAAAAGTTTTTACATTATTAAATCTTGCGTACTTTATGGGACACCCTTTATAAATGATCATGAGACTAATGATCTAAATTAACTAATAGGGCACTCACATGTATATTGTGAGATGTTAAAATATTTGTATTTTTATTAGGAATATCATGGTGTTAACTAATTTAAGGTTTATTAAATATTAAGTAGGAAGTAAGTTGGAGTAGAAAACAGTGGCGGCTCGTGGCTTCGAGGATTGGTGAAGCAGAATCGGTGGCAGTTACCCCCCCCCCCCAATCAATTATGTGAATATGTTTCTTCCTGTTTTGGAATCATGAATAACATATGGAGACAAAAGAAAATTGAAAGACATGTTTGAATTGGTATCCAAGTCACTTATTGACAAAATCTGTAAAATATTTACCTTATTTCTTCCGTCGAAGTCACACGACGGAAGAAATAAGGTAAATATTTTACAGATTTTGTCAAAAGAAAAGTATGTTAATAAAACTTACAAATAAAGTAGTTAAAAATAGTAAGTACTTACAGGCTTGCATTTTATTTCTTGAACACAAGGTCAATTCTCCTCTCTTTCAAATGTGCAAACTTGTCGATAATGTCGTCATAAAATGGTTGTACATTAATTAATTCGTTTAACAGTTCCTTTTCTATTGAAATTTTTGATAAGTTAGTAAGTCTGTCCTCTGTCATTGTATTGCGCAGGTATGATTTTATTCTTTTTAAACAAGAAAAACTTCGTTCTACGGAAACGCTTTTGGATGGAATAGTTACTATTAAACAAAACAGTTTGTAAGCTTCTTTAAAGATGTTCCTGTTGACAGCTAAAAGTTCCATAAAATTTAGTGTTTCCATTTGTCTGTATTGCTTATCCTCATAAATAAGCTGTAATTCGTTTTTCAGTCTTTGGAAATCGGTAAACAGATTAGGCTAGCACACCTTTAAGTTACTTAATGCATCCGTGGGAAAGTTTTCAAAATACGTTACGAACTTTGAAGTATCCATTAATGTAACAAACTGAAGTTTTTCCATATCATTAAAACGTGTGGCTATTTGTACTCAAAGGTTATCTAAAATTTCATAATACAGAATTTTGTATTTTTCAAAAAGTTGATCTCGTGTGAGTGTAATTCTTTTCTGCCACTCATGGTATTCAGTTGGAACTCAGTTGGTATTCAGTTGTTTTTGAAGCAGCTAAATCGAAAATTTTCATAAATGCATCATCAGTTCTTTTGCTATTTATGAGTGTTTGCGTATATTTAACTTGAGAGATTCAGAAATTAATGTCAAATGACTTCTTTTGTAGCACATCGAAGAGAGCATCCGTGGCTCCAAAAATATCGTTAAAAACGACAACCAAAAGCGTAAATTCAAAATCATTAAATTTATTTAAGAAGCCATCACTCTGCCTAATTGACATTTGATCATAATTTGAATCGTTCACAATTTTAGTGAATACTTCTTTTAATGAATCCCATTCGTTATATATAGTAGGCTATTCACAATTTTGGAATTAGACTTTCATCGCGTAATAACGGAAGTAGGGATTCGTCTTCCAACGACTGTGTCTACTGCGTAAGGTCGCCTAGCAGAACTGTGGAAAAAAGAAGGTAAACCGTTAACAGTTGCAAAAAATATCCGACATTTCGAAATGCTGTTGCAGCTTTGTTGTAGCACTAAATTCAAACGATGCGCTATGCAGTGAACAAAAACCGCTTGTGGCACTACTTCTTTGATTTTTGCCTGAAGACCATTTAATTCCCCTGACATAACGTTTGCACCATCAGAACACTGGGCAATAAGTTTTGATTTATAGTCAAATTTTTCGAGGGACTATAACACAACGTGAAACAGTGTGTCGGCAGTCCGACTGGAACTAACATCATAAAATCCCAAAAATCTTTCCTCCGTGAATAACGCATCTAATTACGATGCTACATTGAGATTTGTGGACAACGTCTGTGGAATCATCCACTTGAATTGAAAAAAATGTACTATCTTCTATTTCCTTTGCGAAGTGCTCATCAATATATTGTGAAATGCAGTCAATTATTTCATTCCGAATAGTCTTAGAATTGCCGGCAAAGACGGGTAAGATTTTTTTATAGTGTTCTTGAATATTTACAGGGCTTATCGATACGAAGGTTTCTAGCAGTTCTTTAAAATTTCCGGGATTAATAGATGATAACTCTTCGTGGTGACCGCGAAATGCTAATTATTGTTTATCATAGAACGCGCACAAAGCCCATATATTAACCCCCTAGTAACGGTCATTAAGCGGGATGGAAGAGTTCGATTATGTTTAGATGCTCGAAAGATAAACAGTGTGACTACACCTGACTATGAGGGACCACCCCCAATTAACGAGATCTTGGCCAGGTGTAGCAACATCCGAGTAATGTTAACAATTGACTCAACCAGTAGCTTTTGTCAAATACCATTAGCGGAATCATGTCGGGATTACACTGGATTCTTACACGAAGGCAAGTGTTATAGGTTTCGAGTGACACCGTTTGGTCTTAGCACAAGTCTTGCCAGCTTAGCACGTGGGTTGGACCATGTACTAAGGGAGGATGTGAAAAAAAAAATATTATTGTGTAAGTAGATGGTATCCTGTGCTTCTCGAAAAACGAACAAGAACACATCACACACTTAACAAATTTATTAGAAAATTTAAAAGAGGCGAACATGACGGTTAATTTAGAAAAATCTCGCAGTTCTTCAGAAAGGAAATTCAGTACCTGGGGTATTGCCTGACCACCAATGGGATTAAAACAACACCTGAAAAGGTAGCCGCAATACAAAACTTTCCGACACCCAAAAATACAAAACAACTAAAAGGTTTTTTAGGGCTCACGAACTTCTATAATAAATTTACAGACAAATATGCAGATTACACTCAACCTTTATTGAAATTACTTCAAAAAGGTCATAAATTCAAGTGGGATTCAAGTATGGAGGGACAATTTAAAAAGGTGAAAGAATTATTTATAAATACAGTGATGTTAAAATTTTCCATAACAGGAAAGCGGTTTTACTTACAATGCGACGCCAGCAATCATGCGTATGGTGGTCAATTATACCAAATCGACGACAATGGAGAAGTTGCTGTTGTAGCGTTTACAAGTAAAACATTTTAAAATGCCGAAAAGAATTATTTTGCCACCGAAAGAGAACTACTTGCAATAGTCCAATGTCTACAAAAATTCCGAATCTACATTCTAGGACAACCGTTAACCATCATAACCGACAATAAAGCATCGACGTTCATACAGAAGTGTCACCTCAATAATACCAGAATCACGAGATGGATCCTTAGTATCCAAGAGTATAATTTTGAAATCCAACATTGTAAAGGCAAGGAGAATGTTGTTGCAGATACCCTCAGCAGAATACATCTGCATATTAAAGAAAAGGGAAGGAAACAAGCAGACAGGATTAACAAATCCAAGTATATAACAAAGTTCAAGGTCGGAGATCAAGTGCTGATACGCACATATAAACCCTCCGACGCAACACAAAACATCATTGCAAAATGTTGTGCACTCTATGAAGGGCCATATAGGGTCATAAAGGAAATTGGAAGTGCAACATACTTACTGCAAGAAGATGGAAATAACGTAGTCTGGGGGGGTATTTAATACCAGGCAATTAAAACCCTATCATTCAGAATGCTTAGTGGAATGATCAATTTCCTTGTATAAAAGGAAAATGTCAATTGAAAATCATGTAAAATATTTATATTAAGCTAATGAGTTATAGAATATCAATATGAACAATTCAATTTTGTGTCATGGTAGAATAGTAAGATAGTAGCTATTAGTAATAAAGAAATTTGATTTACTATGATGAATTAATTAGCAATAAATTGCTAATATAAGATTGTCATTGATTGTAATTTATATTGAATGTTAAGATGATTGTCTAGAAACACGAATGATAGTTATTATTAATTTTGTAATTGTATTTATTTTATTGCAGAATGTTAACAAAAGAAAAATATATACTTGCATTAATTATAATTAGATCGAAAATATAGTATAAATAATGAAATTAAATGAAGTAGTGAAAAATTTTTTTTGTGTGAAGTAGGTTCGACATTAAAGTATAGCTTAAGGAATGTATAAAAATTTGTTATAATCGACGATTATTCAATATATATTGTTACATTACGAACGTCCGTCTGATCTGTAATGTGTATAAGTATACTGGGTGTAACGTGTCTTCTCTATCCGTCGTCGCTTTAGAACGTAACTTACGCAGATTTCGTCCGTTGCGAACGTACGAATAACCAGGTCTCGATGTTCTTACCTGTTGTTCACTAGGGGGTGTGAAAATCCCGGGTGGCGCCAAATTGTTTTATTAAAACAATTAAAAAAATTTTAATTTTATATGACAAGCGCAGCTCAGACGGTTTAAAGAATTCAATTGGTTCCCGCCTGTCTTGGCCGTCTGGATCGGCCAATAGTTCGTTGCGTTGGCTGTGCGATCGCTTGTCGTCAATACTACCTATCTGCTAAAATGTACACAAATTATTATCAACCTCCTAATGAAATTGTAACACGTTGGTTACTCTCAGTACTTATTTATTTTTTGTTAACGATTAATTATTCAGTTAATACAAATTATGTTCTCTTTAGTAATACATTTGCATCGGTAGATTATATGAGACACGTCTCTGGGGTTTGACAAATCGATCTCTGAACGTAACAACAGACTTTCAGTAATGGCGTCTGTTGAAATTATACACAAAATTATTATTGTTCGATCGTCTCGGGTTCTTGAGATTGCGTTAAAAGGATTATTAATGTTTACAACAATAAAAATACACACCCTTACATCAGTTAAACTTAAATAATATACTGTGTAGTTATAATTTGTTTATTGGAGTATAGTAAAAGTGTTACAAGATATCGTTAACTAATGACAGGTTAACTTTGCCAGTTGATAAATTTTCAGTGTCTTAGTTTTTTAATTTAATCTTTGAAAGTAATTATGTGCAGTTTAGTGAGAGTTCAGCTTTCAGTGAGAAATAATTAACGTGAGTTTATTCGGAAATTTGGGTAATTTAATAGATACTTAACACTTCAGTAGACTGGATGAACTCATTTGATCTGGTAATAATGAATTAGGCTGCAATCATCTTTAATTTTCAATAGTTCGGGGCTTCGGGCATCTTTTTCAAGTTAATCGGCAATATATTATTTTCTTTTTTCTTTAATTCGGCTTCGACCTCAGTTAAATGGGTTCAGCCATCGTCTGCTTCCTCGGTGTTCACTTGCTAGTAATTTCGTTTGATATTTTGACGTTTTAATTAACAATTTTGATCGTTCAAAAACTGGCGTCTATTCAACAAGAGCGTCACATTACGAGTAAAGAAATCTAACGGTAAATTAGTAACCAAACGACTGTTGTCATAGTAACCAATTAATCCTGATTGGTTAATTCTGAAGTAGACTATTGTTATCAAATTTGAATTTTTATTCAAAATAGCTGTATATCTTCTTATTGATTATGTTCTTCTGTCCTCTTCCCTACATATTAAATATTATCACCACTGTTATTATTTCCTTTCAAGGATTAATTTGGTACCACATAAGGTATGGTTTTATGAAATATCAATATTTGTACATTTATGTTAATATTTGGTATTTACATTTCTCCTTTAAATTAAGTTCTTATTCTAATATTTTTCCTTTAAACTGATTTACAAATTATTCTCGGCTATTTACTCGCCTTGAATTTCTTAATTTCCTGGTTGTTTTTATACAATTTGCAATTATTTGTTATTGACAGTTATACATTTCTTAGGCCTAAGTAGCCATTGATTATTTTTACTCAATCTATTCTAATTATATTTCATTTTATTACAACGTGTTTTGTTCTGTTGTTATAATTGATTCGTTTAGTGGTTGTTGTGTCTTGATTTTGTTTGTGTTCTGATTATGTGTCAAGATTATTTTCTATATCTTAATACCTAAAATATAACAATTAGGCCTATGGACTAAGCTTCCTTCAGCCATATCCTATCCATAAAATTAAAATGAACAATTCTTTACAAGTTATTAGTTACGGTTGGTTTAACATACATTTCATTATTTTACTATTATTTTAAGTGATAAACATCATCACTTCCTTCGAACTTACTTAATTTATTTTCCCTTATAACATAGGGTGTTTATTCATTACATTCTTAATTTATTAAATATTTACTAATCCCTTTCTACATTCCATGTTAACACAAACTGTTTATCTTACATGGGCTTTCTCCCATGAATAACATCGTATCCTTTATCTATCTCTACTTTAAATACTATTTCTAATTACCCTTAACTATATAATTTTTATAAGCTCACTCTTAAATCATTTATTGTTTCATCATTGATTTATTAAGCGTTTTCTTATCTATTACTATCTTTTTAATCATACTATCATTTACAATATCCTTTTTCACACATCACTTTCACCTTTAATTAATTGGTGTTTATCACTGATACACTCATTATTTTGGGGTATTTACACCTTCACTATTATCACTTGTTAATCTTTTTATTTTAAGCGTTTATTGGTGGGTAATCCCTATTATTATTTTCTTTGTCACTTAGTTACTTTCATTATATTTCTCACTATCTCACTATCTTTACAAATTTTATTTATATCTAATAAGTTCATGTCTTTTTCTAGATTTCTTACTTACATATACTACTAATTTGTGGGTTAGTGTATTTTTATTTAACGGTGTTTTATTTATTATGAATTACATTTGTCACTTAGACAATACTAATATTTATTTTTTATATTGGTTATTCATTGGTTTCGTTTCCTTTATGATATTTGATGGTATCATCTCCCCCTTCCCTATTCTACCTTATTTGTCTGTGTTTTATCACCTTGTTTCACTTTATTTTGGTTATTATCTGGCCAATCTCTGGGGTTGGGTCAATGTCATTTGTCTGTCAGTCTAGTTTGTATTTTTTATTTAATAATCACCTTTGGTTTACTATTCTTCCTCCTTCCTTCTTAATTACATTTACTATTTTTATTCTCTTTATTATTTATTTATTAAAATATATTATTTCTTAGCATTTCTTACATACTTATAAATATCAAATATGATCTGAATTTGGCGATGTTATAATATATATATGTATATATATATATATATATATATATATTGTAATTCAACGTTTGTCGGGGGTATTCTGCCACACGTTGGATGCGTCAATTTGTAAGTAAACGTAACCTCTCTCCTTTAAAAACCACACTGTTGGGCTAGCCAATTTGTAAGTAAACGCAACTGGGATGGTTAAATAAAATTTAATTATGTGTAAAATATTATTTAGGAATATATTAAAGTTTGTAGTGGTTGATAATTGAAGGTTACTGACTCTCAAAAGTGATTTAAAATGTAACATTCGAGGTTACTCAACGTGTGTTTACAATTGTAGAATTATAATTGTCTGAAAAGAATTCCCTTAGATAAAACAAATAAAATAGTTGTGTTAATATTATTTAAATACTAGCTTTGCTTAAGTGTAATAGTAAAGTATAATAGTTGGTCGCTTGATGATGGTGATCGTCTTGTTGATACTAGCTGTGAAACTTCTCTTCCAGGGCGATAACAGTCTAAGTACGTTACGTCTAGTAATGTCTGGACAATAGAATAAATATAATATACTTTCACGTATACCTGGTCGTGTTTTCTAGAAGTTCAATAAGCTGTCAAAAACGGTTTACAAAAACCAACTCACTTTAGCTACAAGGTTAAGTTGCCTTGTTTAATAGTGGGCGCCACACGGATTTATTTTGGGAAAATCCCGTGGAAAACCAATGAATAGAATTAATTAATGATTTTAAAAAAATTAAAATAATTGTTCATTACCTTTATGGCAATGCTATTCAAAATATTTAATCACAACTGAAGGTTGTTTTGAGTTTTTTTCTGAATAAAATATTTAGTTACTTTTTAGAAATAAATTAAGTCGAGTTATGCTGTTAATAATGGGTTTTTATTCATACCCTTGATAGAGAATTCCAACAAATATAATTGAAAACATACAATGATGTACAATTGTAAATAAGTTATTACATACCCTGTAAGGCTTGCTCAGAACATAGGCAGTAAATCTGGCTAAGTCCAGATATTTCTTTTTACTTTAAACATTAATCTTCATTAAATCTCAGGTGTAAGTTCTTTGAGACACAAAAAAGAAAGTTTATGCCTACACAATAGCTAATGAATTTTTTGATATAAGATAGACTAGTGATATCTTTGATATTACTATTACAAATAAAAAATCAAAATAACCTATTTCATAGGTTATGCGTTCGTCACGCTTGATTTATGATTTACAACGTTATATTTTGAGAACACTTATAACTAACATTCAGCTTAACTAATATTGACAAATTCATAAAATAAATTTAGACATGGTGTAACATAAAAAATGTTTCAGTGTTTTTGCGTCAGTACAGATCAGTGTATTAAAACGTACAGGTTATGGCGCTCGTAGAAAAAAATGAAAAAATGTTTACACTGTTACCTGGTGTTTTAATCTTTCGATTAAAATTTCAATTAACACTTCGATAATCGGATTATAATGATTATCGTTATTCACTACACACGCACTTGAACAGAGAATTTCGATCCGCTTCTAACTTGCAGGATCATAAATAATACTATTTAATTCTTTCTGCTGTTCATTATTTTTTCCCGCACTAAAATGAAATAATACTGCACATAATCACAACGATTCTTTGTAGAATATCTTGAAGTAGTTGTATGTTGTTGTCAAACTGTTTCCTTTGATGTGCTATGGTAATGACGCTGTCAGTAATTAAAAATTTTGAGATGGTCAGCGCACGTTTCACGCCGAATGAGATTAAGAAGTGTCTGTCGTTAATCTGTTGCGGTCTCTTATATACCCGATACCTTGATCGGCTCTAGGCAACATTGTTAATTACTAAGAAATTTTGTCATTGGCTTAGACAGGTGTGATGAACGTGACGTATTGTCTTTTCAACCGTCAAAAACGGTTTCCCAACCGCCAAATGCTGAGATGATTGACAGTTATCGATGTTATTGGTGTTGATGACCAAATTTCTTAAACATATTTTGTAAATGATGCTAACGCCTTTCACGCACTTTATATAGTTGCGATTGGGGCTGTATCGCCATCAAATTAAAGAATATTTTGTCCTCTTTAATTTGATATAGTTTGATACCGAGTTAGTTTCACTTTTACTGACATTGCTACATAAACAATGTTCAGGTACACTATTTCGCACTTTCGTCTGTTTATCAAAATCGGCGATTATACACTTTGACTAATATTGTTTGTGTTCTACATCGCGTTTTATCACTCCAACGTTTATGTGAGAACACTATTAATTCTGTACTGATGTTTAATTACTGTACATTATGAATAAACCTTAACTTTAGACATTGTAATGAACTGTTCCTACCTACTATGATATTTCGTTTCACATTAATTTGCTCTATTCTACTAACTAACAATCGAATTATAAATCATATCATTTTAATAATGCTTATTGCTATGTTTTACCATAACAATTGTTTTGTGTAGGTGACCTACATTTCTATTACTTCCTAATAATCATCTCATTGATGATTGTTTGGTCTAGGCCTTGTTAAGGCATACCGTCTATACTGGAATTCTGCCTTAAAAGCTTTTATTAGTTCACAATTCGGTAATTTTGCTGAGGTAGCTTATTGGTATAAGATTCCCTCTTACAAACGTGTTTATTTGTCATAAGTATAGTTGAGATTGAAATATAGCTTCATTTTCATTTTGTGGCCATTGCTAATTTTAGTTCTTGGCCTCAATAATTACTAGTCATATTTAATTTATTATCAGCCAAATGCTGATTCTGATCTCACATTATTCAGATTCTTATTTAATCATTTTTTAGTAACATATCTTATTCTGTTTACATTATTCACTGACTCGCTTGACAGCTTAAAGTGAATTGAAATTTGTCCATCAGTTTGTGTCAGTTATAGTCTGGTTGTAGTGTCAAACAGTATTTGGGCTTACTGTTTCTTGTGGCACTTCTGCTTCTTTCTTCCTCCATGATTCCTCTCTTCTTGATTATTCTTATCATTACCTTATCTATTTATATTATCATTATGCATTTATTAAACCTGATAGTATATGTTTAGGTTATGTAACATCTGGTTATGTTACAATATATATGTTTTATATATATATATATTTAGTAGTGCTAAAAATATTCATTTCGTATATTATAATCTTTGGACAAGCAACCAAAGATACACAAAGCCAGTCTTTGTTCAAAATTTATGATTATTGTTTATATTTATAATTAACATGTAGTTTAGTTTTTCATAATGTGTATGGAATATTAATTGAATTAATGATGATAATTAGCTGCAATAAAATCATAGATAATGTAGACGTAAGATGTAACAATGAATATTATCACAAATGTTTAAATAGTAAAAATGTTTCATTTATGTAAAAATGGATTCATAAAGAAAGATATCAGCAATAAATTCAGTATAGGGATTAAAACCATCAACAGTAAGGCGTCATCGGACAGTAGGTCAAAACAAGAAATTGACACACCTGCTACACCTTATTCATGGAAAGATGATCACTGAAGAGTACCAGATAAAGGGCGTAAATTTGGATCTCTTGGATTCGTAAGGTCAATCTCAATGGACCCAAATTGGGGACAAATGTAATGCAAATTTTAAAGAAATTTTTTTTGTAAGTAAGTGAACATAGTAACAAGGGTCTTCGTCAACTTAACAATGACATACGCAGGAGCTGTACCATATGTAGTTCGGACAACAGCATGTGAAATCCATTATCAACGGGAAGGCAGAGTATTAGAAAGACAATACTTATGTAATAGCAGCTGGTCGCTTAAGAGAATTCCATGTGGCGAGCTGGACTATCAGAAAAACAAGGGGGTAATGTATCACAGATGAATGACAAAGAAAAGCTGACAGGAAGACATAACGAGGCGACACCAGAAATAATAAGCCACGTGTGTGGAGCTTCACACCAAAACGCGGCGGTACATTGTTCACAATGAACGGAAGGGCTCGGTCAGAAATTGTCTGAATAGCGACCATACGGGTGAGCAATTAACAAACTGCGGGGCGCACAGTTTACCAGAATGGGTCACACCTAGAAAAAGCCTGCAGAGCAGATGTGGCAGTTGTAAGGAATACCAAGAAACGACCACACTGGCGTGGGAATGGAAAAGGACGATGCTGGAAGACAATACGAGGATAGGTCACGGGTAAGCAGCGATACACATGTTGAACTAAAAGGCAGCTGCGAGGCCATGCAGCAATTAAGAGAAATTTGTCTGAAAGGACCGGACGAAAGACAAAAGAGTGATGGACAGGCGTAAAATTTGGTCATCCGCCTCAGACTATGGGTGGAGCCAACCAGGAGATGTAAGGGTAGGAAATCAAGAGGCCTATCAGAAACCAGAGTTGGGGAAGGCGTTTCTCCAAGAAGAGGTTGCTAGGGAGACGAGGTTGACGAACGAATGAAAACGATGTCGGAAGACAAGCCATGGTGTTAAGTTTTCGTCAGAAAATAGATGAGAACCAATAGAAACGAAGAAGGTGGGAAGAAGAGTCTTGAGTAGAGAAGATAGTGGGATTTGAAATATAAAATTAGGTGTTTACCGCGATCTGGGGCTTAACTGTCTTAACTGTCTGAACTGTCTTATGTGCGGAAGTCTTCGTCAGATGTTGAGTAAAAGTTTGAACCTTAGAAGAGTCGGAGTGGTAATATATGTGCGAACGGTCGAGAGTCGTGAGATGGTAATGGAACTTAGTAGTTAATAGACATGTCGGAGTACCACTTTGAAAATAGACTTGATTTTTTCCTAGAATTGATATACTAACCAAGTAAGTAAATACGGTCGGAAGTTTTGACGGAGTGTAAATGATAGACAGAGTGTTGAAATCGAGATAGTTAAAGAGAGCCGGAAATATGAACTAATTACGGTAATTGTGTGAAAGACGAATATAACTGCTAACGCCCATTAAGCATAATCAAATGGCGTGGTAATAAAGTTAGTCCGCGAAGGAACTGTGCTAACTAAACAGAGTATCCAACAATCTGTATAAATTAATAAATTGTTAACGTACTAAGAATATGTAAACGAGACTTAAATATAAACAAAACAGAGTTACAGTTATATTTGGCGCTCCAGAACGCGGGGCGTAAACACGTAACGGTCAGACATTATACTTAACAACAAAAATATCTCTATATTTGGCGTCCCATCACGGGGGCATAAAAGTTAAATTTGGCGTCCCAAACGCGGGACATTAAATCACTATTATATATTATCTTAATATTTGACGTCCACACTAGGGGCATAAAAGTTTATTATATGGTGAATAGTGGAACAAGTCAGTTGCAGAACAAGGACTTCCATTTTCCTGAAGATGAAGCTGGATGATCCTTAAACAATCATTGGTTTGATAAAACCTTGCAAATGGCGAAAAGGTAAATCGCACTTGGATGTGTTTTTCTCTAACCAAAAATCTCTATTTTGCTTTTGTTGCACTTTATTTACACAAAAACTATCAAAGAAGCCATTTCAATAGTAAAAATTGGTTTTTATCGTGGCGAAAGTTAAATCCTCGTATTCAGGATCATGAAAATAGTCCTGCTCATCGCTTTGCGTTTTTTGAATGGAAGGAATTTGAACGTTCTTTAATCAAAGGGGGACTTATTGATGATCTACTTCAGGAACAAATGAGTAAAGCAGTTAAGACATGGGAAGAAATCCTCGAATGGGTCATTGCTACAGTACAAACTCTTGTACAACAAAATCTGGCACTGATAGGACATCGAGAGTCAACTACTAACGGTCCAAATCCTGGAAACTTTATGGCTTTGTTAAAATACTTGGATAAATTTTTAATGTATAAAAATATACGTTGTGCATAACGTGTTAAAATACTTTATTATGCTTTGGATAAATAAAGCATTGACACTTCTGGAGACTCTAACGGAAAAATTATAAGTTTGGAGGAATTAGCTGTGTGACAATGTCGTTACTAAGGCAGAGCAGGTATGTAATAAATGGTGTGTCAGTATAACAAAAAGGATAAGAAGGAAGCGCACGATGACAGGAGAGTATGCAGACGATTCTGCATTAACCGTTCGGCAAGAAATGCGACGTTGTCAAATAAAAATTTGGACAAACTGTCAGTTGAAATTTCAAGCCGTTTCTCTAACATAAAAGAGTTAGAAAAACGCTTTGGGTTCCTCTGTAAATTTGATGCGTACGTAAATGATGGGGATATACATTTTAAGGAACAGCTTTCCCAAATCAATATTAAGTGGACAGTGCTTGCAAAACTGTATTCACATGACCTAAAGAGTGAAGAATTGTTGAGTGACTTGAAAGACGTCATACTTTTATTTAAAAGGGAAAAAGTTAACGGAGAACAAAAAGACTTTACACCTCGGGGACCGCTACAGTACTTTTCTCCAACGAAATTAGAAGCCTACAAAACACTAGCAACAGCTTTAAAAAATTTTCTTACTTTACCGGTGTCTGTGTCTTCTTGTGAAAGATCCTTTAGTAAGCTTAAATTGATTAAATCGTACATACGATCAACAGTATCTCAAGACAGGGTATCAAATGTAGCGATACTTTCAATTGAAAACGACATTGCTTCGTCTTTAGATTATAGTGATTTAATAACCCACTTTGCAGCAATTAAGACCAGAAAAGTTACACTTTAAAATGTCTCGTTTT
The DNA here is from genome assembly GCA_034769895.1 of Magicicada septendecula. Classification (NCBI taxonomy): domain Eukaryota; kingdom Metazoa; phylum Arthropoda; class Insecta; order Hemiptera; family Cicadidae; genus Magicicada; species Magicicada septendecula. The sequence goes on along the minus strand of CM068367.1, from coordinate 905,631,431 downwards.
AAATATTTATTAAATATTAAAAATAAATATTAAGTGTTTATTAACAGAAGACGGAACCATTAATCTGTAATGGTAAGTGATTTATTAATTTTAATGTAATTCTTTGTTTAACTTTATGTTGCTTTAGGATATTGTTTTGACGATGCGCTTTTGACCTACAAGGAATTTGCATGTTTATGAGAACATTTTTACGTTATAAATTTTTTATATTACTACATTTGTTATAGTCTACATTTGTTAATAATAAATGTATACAAACTGAATACCGGTAATATTATAATATTAATTTCTTAATTTTGACTTAACAAATATTCTTAAGACGGTTTCTGGACGTGCTTTCATAAAAAATCTACACATTTGCATTCATTAATTACTTTTTCCACTGGATGGCCTTCATTTTTGCTCTTTTGTCCCCTTTTAATTGTGAAAGCGAGGCGGCCGACGATCTCCTTGCCCCGGGCGCCAAAAAGCCTAGCTACGCCACTGCTAACTGCCAATGTGGTAATGAGCAAGAGACGTATCTATTAAAATAAAATGACATACCTGAAGTAGAAGGAGACATGTACTGGTTGCACTGAGTGTGGAAGGAGGAAGCATTGCGACCTGAAATCAGAACAGCACAGTTTAGACATTCACTTTGTTACTCATTACTATAAATACAGACAGTACATAGAAAGAGATCATTATTATCGACAATACACAATAGTCTTCAGTTAGTGTTCTTGTCTAACAAAACTAATTATTTTTTCATCGCCACCTGACGAAGCTTGAAATCCTAATTTCCCTTCTAACGGAGCAAACTTGATATAACGCTCATATTTGTATCTCACTTCCACGAACTTTTCGATTTGATCCGCTGACAACGTTCGTGCGTTCCCACATGGGCGTCAAAACGCTTTGCTCTCACTTCCCTTAGAACGGTCCACAATTGTCATCCTCACGGATGTGTGGCGAAAACGTTTCACTCCTTCCCTGGAAAGTTAAGTTGGTGTCCGTTTAGTTCTTCATTCTTTTCTATTAGATTTAGCCAGGAAGTCGTCCGGGGGGAACGACTCCTGGCCGGATGTTTCAGAGTCTGCCTGTACTCTCTTCACTGCCCAAGTATCTTCTCCTCTAGAATTGTTGACTCTACATTCTCGCCTCCGAACTCTAACACACGAGTCATATATTTAAAAATTCATATTCAAACATGGTGTATACATTATGCTCTCAGGAACGTTTGAGTAGGCTACACACGTATATTTACGATATTATAGATACACACCTAGACACCATAATATAGCATACTTCATATAGGACTATCCCGTAATTACGCATACTAGAGTATATATAGTTATCGATAAGAAGTCGTGAACCATTATTGTAGTTACATATTACTAAGAGCATTATTAGTAACGTTAGTGTCAAACGTCTTACTGAGTTTCTTCGTGACCTTAGGAGTCTGCCGGAAGTCTCCAGTAGGTACAAACAGAAACAACCTAATAATTCTTCCTACTGTTAGTAAGTATAGACATTTAGTATAAACGTAATGTAAAGAAAAGTTCGGAGCGGACTCAGTTAATGATATTAACAAAGTTAGGTACCGTCTACTCAGGGTTTGCTAGTAATCTATTTACCTCTGAGTGCGGTTGCTGCAGTTGGTGTATACCGGAGAACCATTTTGACTGCTTATGGATCAGGGAAGTTCCAGCTTAGGAGGCTGGGGCGAACTAATTATAGAAGCTTTTTCTTTTCCCTGGTACTTCGATTACTTCGACTGATTTGTACAAGGAGTCTGTTTTCTGTCCTGTCGGCCTTCCTTGGTCACCTCTTCCTCCTTCAACTCAGATGCTATTTTGTTTCCATGTGTTAGGGGATTATTTCCTGTTTCATAATTCTCCTTGAGGCAGATAGGGCTCCGAACCTGTAGCAAAATCATCCTACCTAGGTTTACTACAAACCCTGGGTAGCAAATCCTGATTCTATAGGTTGCAGGTTGGGACATCAGACGAGCATCCTAATTCCTGTGAAAAATCTACAGGTTAAAAATTCTGAGCTTATGCCTCGGAATTTGGATCAGTGGATAAGGAAAATAAAAATTCTAACGTAGAAAATACAAAGAATTAACATGAAACCAAAAGTTTTTTTAGAAGTATAAAGATTGATATTGCTGCTCTTATCGAAAAAAAGCATCAGGTACTTAAGATACAAGAACTTATATTCACATACACAGAGAGAACGCAAGGTAGTGTTTCTATTGTAATTAGCAAGCGATATACAAGAATGGAAATATATAAATAATGGAATAGTAGATATCCGCATGAAAAATTAAATGATATGACGTGACTGTATATGTGTATACTCCAAACGAAAGCGCCACTTAAGCAACAAAGGATACATTTTATAAGGAGCTTTTGGATTCGTTAGATAAAATTACCAAAAAGATTTAAAATAATCTTATTAGATGACCTCAATGCCAGAACAGAGTCAAAAAATAATGATGATATATTTGGCCAGTTTGGAGAAATGGACAGTGGTAAGAGGAAAAAATTAATAGTGTTTCGTACCCAACATAAACAAACAATACTTAATGGATAAAAACATTCTCCGATATTACATGGGCTAGCTCGGGGTCACGCGCACGTAGAACGTTTTAGTCTGAGTGGGCTTTCTAACGATCCCACCATATTCTTATATAAACTTAGACTGAATAGCTAACTTCGAAATTTCGTCGATAGAAGACCAAATTAAATGTAACGGGAAGGAGTTTTTGAAGCTTTGAGTTACGAAGTGAAAACAACAAGAAATAAAAAACCAATATCGTAGAACACACAAATTGAGGAATTAATTAAAGTAAGGGGGGTAACTTATGGAAATCTGTTTGTTATAAAGGACGGAGGTGACAAAATACTTGCGTCTGTTTTACAGAAGAGGTAAATAAAGAGGCAAAAAAGATGTCTCGAGATAAATTCACAAATGGGAGGAGCAAGATCAACCGAAGCTTGGGGTCTTTAGAAGAAACCACGAACAAAAATACAAAAGAAACTAATAGACTTTGGAAACGCTTATTACTTTGGAAGAATGGAAGGATCAAAACTGTTAACAGGAGTCAGGGAATTACCCGACACAAGGAAATTGGGACTAACATGACAAAAATGAGGAAGTAACATCTGATGATGTGTTACTACCATGTGATAACAGTGTTAACAGCCAATGAAAAACGGCAAATCTCCTGGATCTTGAATAATACCAATAGAAATGTCCAGGAGGTGCATTTGAAATACTCGCCCTAATGTTTACAAGGTACCTTAAGATTGAGGAAGTCCCGCATGAATGGAAACAATCCAACATAATATATTTGCATAAAAATTATGATTGGTGAAAATACAAGAATTATTGTGAGCTTGGTGTGATGAGTCCTTTTGGGCGATTATATGGGCAAATTATTATATTCTGAAAAATCTAATAAAAGCTGTGTCACACGAGGCAGAAGAACAATGTGGTTTCCGTGCGTGAAGGTCTTGTATTGATAATGTGTTTTGCTTGAAGCAGCGTTGTGAGTAGACTGTCAGTCTGGAATGGTTGTATATTTAAAATTTATTGATTACGTAAAGCATATTGTAGATAATCACTTTCGTGAAATTGGGGATCTCAATTACGACTATCTTGTCAATCTTCTATTCGCGGGTGATCATGTGGTAGCACTGAACGAGCAGAACTCCAATTACATGATCCGTGAATTTCATGAATAATAGAGAATAATAGAAATCACGGGGCCTTGAAATAAATTTTAAAAACCGAACAGCTGCTTATTGAAAGTGAAGGAGCCGACAGGACAGAAGATGTGCACACTATAAAAAAGTATCATAGGGTGACACTAGCAAAAGATGGTAAAAACGATGGAGGTATCAATAGCAAAATAAAACGAGGAAGCAGTTGAATTCTATGCTTTGGAGTGGGAAGTAACTCACAAAACCAAGAAGATATACTCTGCCATCTTTTGAAGAGGTTGTAGATGCGGTAGAAGCCTTGAGGTATAGAAAAGCAACTGGGATGGACGGAAATAATGCGGAATACTGGAAATATGGAGGAAGACTTTTGCATCTTAAGACTCAAGAATTTGTTTAATATGTGTTGGAAACAAGGAAAAATCTCCGAAAACTGGTTAAAAGTAAAAGTCATCCCACTTTTTAATAAGGGTGAGAGAAGTAATTGTGAGAATTACAGGGGTATTAGCCTGTTAGATAGTGCATATAAGATACATTCTCTGATTGTCAATAATAGACTCAGGGTTATAGCAGAGAACATTATTGGTGAAGAACAGATGGGCTTTAGAAAGGGTCTACAATCGATGCCATTTTTGTATTGAAGCAGGTGATTGAGAAGAGACGGGAATTTAATTTAGAAATTCATATGGCCTTTATTGACTTTCCAAAGGCATTTGATAGTCTGGATAGACATGTCTTGTGGAAGATTATGATCAGAAGAGGTTTTCCTTTGCATCTTGTCAGGGCGATTATAAGTCTGTCTCAGAACACCTCTGTTGTCAGTGATACGGGAAAACGATTGACGTGGCAGTTGAGACAAATAAAATTTATTTATTTAATATTCATTTGGACGATATCATTAAAAGATGGAAGGAAAATTTTAAATGCGTAATTAAGCTTTCTCCGCAATGTACACTTAGTATTATTTTATATACAGACAATGTTATTATACAACAGACAGAAAATGACTTCCAGAGGGGAGCATTCATCTTGAGGAATTTAGCAGAGGAATTTTGCATTCACGGAGTGACTGTGATGTGTTCTATAAGACTTTGGTTCGCTACATATCACGTAATTTGGCTTGGTGCTATCTCCACATAAAACAAAAGTAATGGCTTTTAGAGGGAAGTATCCAGTAAGAACAAAGATAGAGGTAAATGGAAACATCTTGGACCAGGTATCCAGTTTTAATTATCTTGGATGCGAAATATCTTCCGCAGTTGACTGTGCTGTCGAAAATAAACTTTATAATTTAAACATATATGTGGGACAATCCATAGAACCTTAAAATTCAAAACTAGGAAAGGCACTAATCTTAAGTTTTGTAGGACCGGTAAAATATGAACTTATAAAATATAAGCTTATTTTATACCGGTGGCGCTGTATGGGAGTGAGACATGGGTACTTTCACAGAGAGACAGAGGGAAGGTACATCAGCAGAAATGAAATTTCTCAGGTTGGTCAAAAGATGCACGTTACGAGACAGAATAAGTAATCCATAGATAAGGCGCGAATTACAAATTTTTAAATTACAGAATACGGAATACAGAATTACGGAATACAAGGCCAACTAGTGTAAGCCTTTGGGAAGAATGCAGCAAGATCGCCTTCCCAAACTTACCTTGAATTATAAACCCGCAGGGTATCGTAGTGTGGGACGTCCGAGGGCGAGATGGTTTCCGGAACAGGCAGTGCAGCCTAATCCGTGAAGTGGAGAGGATGAGATGATGATGATCTTATAAAGCATAGTCACTTATGGCTCTGAAACTTAGGAGACAAATCAAAGAAACTCCCCAATGTTCTAGAGCAGTGTATAAGGACTTCTCGATAGGGTCTTGTGGAGTATCCAGCATCGAATACGTTAGAAATGAAGACATCAGAAGGCAAATTCGCGAGGAAAGAACAATATTAGATACCACAATTACAAAGCACTTGCTATGGTGTGCCTATGGATACCACACAGATGAAGGAAAACAGGTAGACCCAGGAGATTGTGGAACGAGGACATGTATAATTTGGATAACGAGGATATGGATAACGAAACCTCTGGCGCGCAGGACCCGAGAGACAGATGACGGATAGATGGAACAAATATCATAATTGTCAGGATTCGCGTTTAATTGACTGTCGACATAATAAACAGAATATACCTTACGGCAAAGACTTTAAAATCTTTATAAAATAAAATTCATTAAAGTTGGATTAAAGAAGCCCAAAAGGATTTAGAATAAAATAATATACACGCAGAAGAAGCAATTGAAAGAGAAGTTTTTTGGGTAAAAGTGTTAAAAGTGGAAGGAGTCCATGTAGGAGAGAGAAAAACGTAGGTTCAAAGTGGACTGAAGACAGGAAGAAGAGACACAGTGAAAAGATGAAAGAATACTGGAGAAAAAGAAAAGAACAAATAGTAAAGAATTGAAATTGGCATGTGGTTCCTTAGATGGTCGATACAAAAAAAAAAAAATTCATTTGAACTTAATATTTTACCCGTTTATTTTAAATAGGCCTGTCTCCTGGAATAGGAAACAATTTCTGGCAGCCCAATGTTTAGCTAAAGCAGTTTCTCGTACATTGACTAATGACGAAATATACTTTAGTTTAGAAAGTATGTTTTTTTACTGCTTTTATATTTTAGAGCTCGTTTTAGGAAAAACGAATTATAGATATTGCACATCAGGAAAATTATTGTACAGTATTTTACACAACTCTTGGTTTTATTATACTGCCAGAACAGGGTTACTACGGACATCTAAACGATGCTAGGCAATAACATTGTTTGCACACACAGTGGTAAACAGTATACTTCATAAGTAGCGTAGGTATCATAGTACAGAGAAATGGTTATGACTGTAACATTTCACATGAGACTGTTTGCTAAGAGTTCTCGAACATTTTAAAATCTGAACAGAAATCTGAACTGTCAAACAGTGTGGGAGTTCATTTTATCCATTTTAAAACAAATACAGGTACACGGCGACACATACATAAAGGTGTCGAGGCACTCCTGACAATAGTGGATAAGTGCGAATGTAGTAAAATACAAATGCAAATTTCCATTGTCGGGTACATGTTAGCATAGTCAGATAAATGCTATAAACTTGCAAACACATGGCGGCCAATCGATAACGTATTACTTCCAACAACACTTACACATTCTCTGATTCATAGACTTACCAAATATTATAGTTGATTAAGTTGAGTGAAACATTTTTGTACTGTTAACATATGGATCTATTAAACGAAATCCTCCCCACCTTTATTTTTTAATTCTGTAAAAGCGTCTATTCTATTTTCGCTGAGCTGTCTTCCGTAGTGGTAGGCTAGTCTAATGATTTCACTTGTACGCCTCCATAGTGGGGATTTTTTTAATACCACTTGGCAACCACGTTTAATTGACGTCATTACTAACACCATCTGTTTCGTTATTCAATAAGTATGACATATCATTTAATGAGCGAAACGTGATTGTCAACTCAAAAATTGTTCGGAAAATCAATTTTCTTTCCCTCAAACATCTTATTTATCTTCTTTACATTTATTCTCAGAGCAGTCTTTCACTCTACTAATTGAGCTCGCTGAACAGTACCGCTGATTTTCTTCACTTCGATTCCGGTTTCTCTGCTACTGTCTCCTCCATATTTACTATCCTATTTTTGTTAAACAAATATCGTCTGCACATCTCAAATATGGAAACAGTATTATAATCTACTTTAACGTCTCCGTGTTACCAATATAATTCTTCGAACATTGTTTTGGTATTAGGTTGCTCACTGTAGCATTATCGAAATATCGTTAAACTCTTTTAGAGGCCAAACCATTAAGTCCGTGTTAGCAATAACACGTAACAAAAACAGAAGATTATATAAGAGGAAATATTGATGTATGTTCACTGAACTTGTCACGGATGTAACAGTGTTATAAGGAGTTGACAAACGTTGAGCTGTCAAAATTGTGCAGTACGATCGGTGAACCCGTTTTTAATAAAATGTCAAGGTCTGCGAGAACAATCGGTCCGTTTTTACAGACTGATTTTTACTGTGCCATAGATCTTCTTTCCTTTGTATGGACGTATGAATACAGTTGGAACGGTAAACTGGGCGGATATCTTGAATGCCTTGAGCTGTTCACAGATTGTTCCTCGTGATGTCTTAGTCATGCACTGTCATAAGTCATAACTAATAGTTTCTTACTCGTTAACAAAGATTGGTCGTTTTGCTGTAACCTAACCATCAATGTTCCGCCGACTTTAGTGAAAACAATAATATGGCTTAAGAATTTTTAATTATTGATATCTTTTCAAAATATCCTATTTCTTCTGTACAAATATTCTGATCCGCACGCGTCGTACACTAATATTATTATTGACATGTTTTAGAATCAGATATTAAGAAGTAATGCCATTGAGTCAGACCAAACTTCTTGTCTTATTACATTATAAAATTGAATCTTCCGTAGGCTCAAATTCTTTCGCTTATTTCAGTATGGTGCCACGCGTATCACTTAGTAGCATGCCATAACAGAAAATAAGAGAATTTTTTTAAATCTTTTTAATTGTAAAATTTTGCTAGATTTATATTAAACTTCGGACCCTTTCTTTCACTCAATCTTACAGGCAGACTAATATTAAAAGTAAGAAAAACTGTTCTATGCATACACAATAATATTTGAAATAGGGTATGGTAAAATGGAAGTTTACGTGAATTCTCTTTATCATCGCTCAAAATTTCATCAGTGAATAAAAATGTCACTGACTTGCTCATAACACATTTATAATACCGTCGTAAGTTTTGAAAAGCCATGGCAGGAGGTGAAATAAAAAAAAATTGTTACAAGTAAATATCTTTCAAAACTATATTTTCACGTAGGCTTCAGCGGCCGGTGTCCACATTATGTTTTTGAAGCCTTCTGCCGGTATGAACCGCGTCAAAAATGTCTTGTATGACAAAGTTTCACTCATATTACAGTGAGTATCGTCAGATCACTCTTTGTATGTACTCATTGTAATATGAGTGAAACTTTGTCATACAAGACATTTTTGACGCGCTCCATACTGGAAGAAAACTTCAAAAACATAATATTCCAAAACTCTTAAAAGCAGTAGTTCACATTCAGATTCGTTTGAAGAGACTGTTAATAATACAGCTAGAAATCGTTTAAAGTTTACTTCTATGCTTTTAACTTAAACCTTTATGTACTTAAGCCTCTAGATATATATACAGTTTTATAGTTTTAACAAGAAAATATTGAAATCTTTCGCGTGGCGCGCCAAAGTTTATAGCCACATAAGTGGCCCACGGCTCAAAAGAAAAGACATTGTCTATTACTAGAGTAGATTATTTCAAAAATTGTGCAGTTATTGCACATATTTATTATTTCATGAATATATTGCACTCGTCCTCAACACCAATATAGAGTTGTTTGTAATCTTAAGTGACTTTTATTTTTATATCGTTCCATTATGTTATAACGTTTATGAAAATCTCCTTGCTAATTTACAGAGTTTCTTCTCAGAGCTGAGGCCAAATCTTTTAAACTAAGTTTGACTTCAAGATCAACAGTCATTTCTGAAATAAAAAGAATTGTCATTGTAACAATAAATGGCAATTCTCAGTAAGAATATAAAGTAAATTTCTTACTAGACTGGAATTCGTTACATAGGCTCATGCCTTCACAAAAGTAGAGGCAATGAAGTTTTTGTTTTTGGTCAGGTTATCAGCAAGAAACTGAAAGAAATCTGTGAAAATATTTCTCATAAAAAGCGGATTTACATTATGAATGTTTTATCACGTAATTTAATATTATTACAAAGTTATACTGGCGGCGTGCGCAACTGTTCCTTTCCTAGAGACAATACAATACGGTATCCTTTATGTGCCGTAAACAGGACTTCATAAACAGCTTATTGTTGAGGCTACCAGGGTTACATTTTTTATTTTTTATAAATTTCTCGCCTCCACTCACTTTTTTCTAGTCAAAAAGTCCTATTTGGCAAATGACATATACTGTTTATCTCATTAGATATAATCCATATTTCTCGTAAAATAAAGATCATGATTCGGAAAACTGGCAGCTGAAAAGTAACTCTTCCCTAGAGTTTGTATTCTTCAACCCCCATATAATATGCGAGAACTGCGAATTAGCTCCTCCCAGCTGAAATTCTTCTCTCATCAGACAGTATTTTACTGATTCATCCCAATCCAGAAAACGATCCCATCCCCTTTACATCGAACAGCGCTAGCATGAATTGACGAGGGTAGGTTGTTAACACTAGAAGGGAACTTGGTATCTTACGATGCAATTCTATTTAGATTAGTTCCGTAAATGATTTTAAATAGACATAAGAAATAATAAAAGATCTCTGGTTATGAAGCTAATCAATCCCATAGAGTACTTTCCTATGAAATGAAAATATATACAGTAAAGTGCTATTTGAAAACAGATATTTGAACCAGTGGCGTGCGGTCAAGGGAAGCAGGTGAAGCATTGCTTCACTAATGATTGTGAAGACATACTAACTGCAGTTATTATTTAGAGTAGATGTTATTATTTAGTTGATCTAATTTTAATTGACCAAAATAAAAATTCACTGGAATTATCTAACGTGACTAAGCAGACTGACTTTATACGCTGGCACCGCTATAGTAGGTGAAGCAGATTCGTCTCAGCGTGAGATGACTCAGTCTAGAGAGATGCGCGCGCACGAAAAGAGAGATAGAAAACCACCAGTGGTCGGTAACTGATGTTGAGTTCGAATCGACTGCATTGTGTTGAGTTTGCTGGTATGGCTATGTGCGTTACGTTTTATTTAGTACCATATTTAAACCATATGTCTTATCAACTTTTAACATTTGAAGTTATAGTTATACCTTATTAAATAGTGCGTCTTACGTTTTATTTACGTTGCATTTAAACAATAGGTATACATTAAATTTTAAGTCATAATTATATATTTTAGAATAGTTTCATTGTGTGTTTAAATACTTTCTACAATGTCGGTTTGCATAATAAAAGATCTTTAGGCAAACCCGTTTTCTTCCCGGATATTTAACGGAAAACCTGACATTATAAAAACTGGTTGGCCGATCCCGGACTTTCAAAACCCCCAACAAATCCACAGCAAAATGTGAGTGGTTAGCTGATAGAGCTGATCTAAATGCACTATTTTGCTGGTATTGTTTGTTGTTTGGAAAGGACAGGAACAGTAGCTGAGCCAAGACTGGTTTCAAACATTGTTCAGTCTATTGCTGGCCACGAAATTACCGTGAATTATTTTCGTTCATCATTGCGTATTGCTGCTTTCGGTCAGGATAGAGTAGAAACTTCTTTAGATGACCAATTTAAATCGGAGCTATCGGCTCACAACCAGAAGGTTCGACGCAATAGAGACATTTTTTGAAGACTAATTAACACTGTTTGTTTTTTAGATTAACAAGAATTACCATTTTGGAGACACGTAATCGAGGCAATTACGTAGAACGTCTAAAGTATACAGCCAAATATGATCCTCTTTTTACGGATAATATGGAAACATCTACCGTGTTTAGGGGACTGTTTAATCGAAAACAAAATGATCTTTGAAGCGGTTCTCAGTTCCTTTAGAGGCTATAAAAAATTAAATAAAGGAGGTAAACTTCGTAGCTGTATTTATTAGTCGATGAAATCACAGACGTTTCAGATAAAACACAGTTCTCTGTAGTTTGCATTATCGGTATGCTTACGATGGAGAAGTAAAAGACAGATTATTAGGATTTACTGTCGTAAGATATGTGATCGACATGCCCAGGCTATTACAGAGCTCATTGAATTTGCAGTGAAAACTAGTCGCTCAAGCGTACGATGGTGCAGCAATAACGACAGAAATTTAAATGAAATACAGACCTAAGTACGGTATCGGATATAACTCAGCTTCACCAAAAATATTTACCCACCGCATGCCACTGTTTGAACCTTTAAGTAATTAAGATACGCAACTGATTCGAATGAATCCACTGTTCATTGCCGTCTTTGACAATTAAACAACATTTAATTGAATGTGATTTGTGGTTCTATGTCTTAGTTTTAGGCCGTTTATGCTAGGTTTTCAAACAGCCTTTGTAATTTTGGTATGTATGCATACTAATATATATTTTTCAATAACTAATGTGATAGTTTCAGAGACCACCGAATTTATCACTAAATATAAAATTTGTAGGCGACACAAAGTGTACCAGATCAGTACTAAAAATAACAGGTGGAGTGTATTCTAACGAATTGTCATATCCGAAATTGTTGTTATTTAATATAAAAATGTTTAAGAGCTTTGAATTTACATTGTTATTTTAAGACAACATAAGTTTAGCCTCCTAATCTGCGTGATTTTATTTGTTGGCAATTGCCGTCCTGTAGATCTGTAGATCACGTTTACAGACGACTTGCCTCCACGTAGTTGTTAATCTTCCTCTTCCTTATTTTCAGAAAGTATACAGTCTGTTACCATTTGAGCAAATATTCTTCGTTCATTCTTTGATTGCGGTTATAATAGATTAGTTATTTTCATTTAACATCTTGTACTACTGCTGTTTCAATTTTCGTTCTCAACTTATTATCTCTTCATTCCATACATACTTGTAAGTTTTCATATCATGTATCTGTTTCTTAGTATTTACAGGTACTAAGTTTTTTAATATATTCTTCACTTCCTTTCTTTTTCAATGTACTTTTTTCTTAATATTGGACTGAGAGCTCCAGTTGCTATCGTTGGATATTTTGTTCTTCCAATGTCCATTGTCAGCCGTTTATAACGATTTTTATCCCCACGATCATTCAGAGATAACTTTTTAGGAAAATATACAGCGAATTTTAAATATGTTAGTCTAAAAAGTACTCAGGTCTAGTGCTCAAAAGTTGGATTATATTGATTATAACATAGTAAACTATAGATTATAGTATAGTATAGATATATTAACCAAACAATGCACTAACTTATAAATTTAATAAACCAATAAAAATAAACACAGCATATGAAAATATAAAAATTTTCGTTCATTTTAAGTGCATAAATTCTACATTTCTTTTAAAGTCATTAATTTCTTATGTTTTTTAACTTCGATTTGTAAACAAGGTGAACTCATACATCTTGAAACTCACTGACGACGACTATAAAAAGTCAGGGATAGTCCTACCTTTGTCTTCTGGTTTCATTCTCTAAAAATCGTGTTTCTAATTAGTTTGATGAATTTTTATGGAATTTTCATGTACCTTAGTTGATCAAACGAAAGTCACTGGCTGAGAAACATTTCTGAACATTCGAACTTTTCACTTCGGACATCCCGAAATATTTTGCACCCCGAAAAAACCATTGTATCCGAATAAGAATAGATATACCATTATGTTGGAAAACTGCAACCTGTGTTGCAATTAACCTCACAATAATATTGGCCAAAAGGGGGAACTAAAACATCAACAGTTATTCATATCATTCAATCTTAAATAAAAACGTGAAGAATAGAAAGAAATTCTACATGACACACTAGACGGAGTCCGATGGATAGTTGATGTGTACAATATACAGATGATGTTTAGTTTACAGAGTATATTATGAAGCAGCTCTCCATCTGTTTCTAGTTATCAATAACAAAATGTTATTATTAGTCATTCGATAACCACGTATCTAGGCCTAATTGACTTGGAAAAATTAACTGAAACCGGCTCATTTAAATTCGTACGTGTATGCGACAGGAGAGATAAAACATTCACTGCAACGTGTACGTATCCGCATGGTTTAACGACACACTACTCGCATACACACATAGAATTACGTTACAACAAATTATAGGTTGAGATTAGTGATGTCATTCAGGAAATTCCGAAGCTCAGAATTGTCAGATTTGTGAAAGATGAATCAGCCTGTACAGTTATCTCAAGAGTTAATGACCATAAAACAGTTTAAAACAGAAATTGAATACTACTGTGTATTTACAAACGATTAATGTAGATAATTTTATTGCATGAATAACCATTAATGACCATAAATAACCTGCATATTATGTACATGAACCTTACCATAAGCAACCCTAACTGTATACCATAGGTCTATAATAGATAATACAAACTGTGAATCATTTCTTAAAAAAAAAAATGTAATTAGTTTTATTGAGTAAACTGACAAAGGCCTGTACAGACATACACACACATGCCATGGAGTTCTTACAGTCACAGAAATATGATTAGACGGCGATGGCACTGTTCTCCTAAGCTGCAGTCCGAATATGTACACGTGCCAATCCCATTTACGACCAGTCCCATTTGCAACAATCAGATAAGACTTTAGGTTTATACAACAAAGTTCTACTCTTCCAAACAGTCCCATTTTCGCTTTCCATCACCGTTAGAGAATACAGTATTCAATTTTAATTAATACGTCATACAACGTATTATATTTCGGTTAGCAATTCTGAAGTCTGTAGTCGTTAGTACTATAACCGGTATTTGTTTGTTACACGGAATATTTATTATTGTATATAAATACAATATATTATTTATAACATATTGTATTTATAGATTTATTTATGTATACTTCGCACGCCTGAGTTTAATACTTCAATTCACACACACACACACACACAAATTGGTAAACAAAATCGGACTATAATGTATATAATATTAATTTAAAACTAAAGCTTTTTTTATATTTTGTAAGAGGCACTGGGAATGGGTAAATTATATATTAAACGCCCTCTCGTGTCCATGCGCCTATAGCCTGAATGTGTATTGTTTGTACTAAAGTGGGATGTATATTTGTATTTAAGTTTTGTTTAAAACAGACGTCTGCCCTTTTAGTGATGGAACACATGACATGTAAAGAGAAACTCCAGTTTTTCGTATGCGGTTCTTTCTTAGAACGCCACTGTGCAGTAGCCTTTAGTCCCCTAGTTAGACGTTCTGTCGCCCATAACAATCGCAATACGAAACGTGATAACAAATCCTCTAATGTTAAAACCGATTTTAAAAAAAAGACAACAAATTCACATTATAGTCTACATAATGCGCTTGTACAAAAATCGTTGTCCGTCGCAGTATTTTGTGGTGTCTTCTGTCGCACTTGGCCTTGATCAGAATGCCGAGCACTGTCCGTCCACTGTTGTATAAACACGCGTCTCATAAACCTTGCGTCTTTGACCACATGGCAAGAAAATTTTACGAAAAATTAGTAACATTAGCATTTACAGACAAGAGAGTAAATAATAGGTATGCCAACATAAATCTACACTGTCTAGAATTTTGTAGATGTGATATTAATTTTTAACCTTAAAAATACATCAAATTTCGTATGAAGATGTATAAAGCAAACTTTAATTTTAATGTTTTTTAAATTCCTTTTTTGTAGAAATATCTATTGTTTGAGTAGTTTAATAGAATTTACAGAGTTCTACAGAGTTCGATCCATTAAAATTTAATACGTTATCAACATATGAAAACTAATCGAAATTACGGTCTAACTTTTTACTAGTCTGTGTTACAATTTTGAGCAGTTCATTAACTAACAACGACACAAAAAAGTCTTTAATCTGCAGATATGTGAACTGACACCGCTGTGTTGTTAATATCATGTTACTGGTCTGAATCAATTAGGTTCCTTTTAGACGCATCCACACTCGTTCAAATTAAACAACATCAAGAGATGTAACAAGTAGACGCCGACGTATTTTCCGTAGGAGTTTGTACAATAAATATTACTATATATAAATTTGTGATGTTATTCAATTTGTTTCTTCTGCAAGTAGTATAATTCGTATATTCTTTTTAACACCTGACGCACGTTTCGCTGAAAAATATCAGTATCATCAGAGGTTTCTAAATAAATTAATAACAATCGAAATACTGTAATCCTATTAATATAAAATTAACGAATAATCGAATTTGTATCGATTTTAATGTAAAATAACTGATTATCGATTTAGGTCAATTAGTTAACGATTGTTTTAATGTTTATTTTCTTCAGCAGCAGTTTTCTCGATTATATTTGAAAATTTGTTGTTTATGTATATAAGCGTGAAATAAAATAAAATTTACTATATAAGTGTGAAATTTTGTGACATACCGGTAATTAATATTTTAAATTTCTAACAAAGGTGACAGTATTTTAACAAAATTAGTACAAATAATTTTTTCAGTCAACACGCAATATGCAACTGGTGTTTCCTAAATTCAAATAATACTATGGGTCATTAAAAATTCTTTATTTCAAATGACAATATTCCAATTTTTTAAGATTTAGACGTTTTTATGATTTAAAAACAAGTAAAATCATTACTTTAAAATGTGTAAATCTTTCGTTCCAAAGTAAAAAATTCCTGTAACAAACCCCTCTGCCATACAATAGCTTATCTAGAATTTGGCCTCGGAGGGGAGAAGTCCGGTCGAGGCGGCATTATACAACAGAAATAACAAATTAAGACTAATCAATATTACTATCTTTATGTGTGATAGCATCCTGAAATCAATCCAATTAAATTAAACGGTAAGAACACAGACAAAAATATTGGAAATACTTTTTCATATATTTCATATTTCAAACGTATACGCAAATGCTGTTTACTAAACCTGTTTGTGCATTAAAAAAAAAAAAAAAAAAAAAAAAAACCGTTACTACTGTACTTGCGTATGCAGCTAAAAAGATAATACAATAGCCTACAAATTAAGAGACTAACAAAATTCCTAGTCAACTTTTTTCAACTCTCGGGGGTAGTCCCGTTCGTCTCCCTCGTAAATACGCCTCTGCTGATATATGGCCCTAAACGAAATGTCACAGACGGCAGGCTTGATTCTCCTGCCGTAATTCTGATCTTCTGTACTAGCAGCCTCGTCTTAATGGAGGTCAGGTCAAATACAGCTGTGTCTGAAAAAACGTAAAACCATTGGAAAAGACATTTTTCCGAAGTTAAACACATAACTCGTCTTTCGTTGTTAAGCTGCAAACAGCTTTAGCGCAGTCGTATTTTATGTATCTGTGAAGCAACAAATTAATGAAATTAAGTTCCCAATTTACAAATACATTACTCATCTAAACGGAAGTACACATCTATTTCTCTAAAACCTGTAGGTGATATTGTAGTAGCTACAGCGTGTGTTACGCTCTGTTTATGTATATGCTTATCCACATCAATAGTGAAAAAGCACTCCAAACCTTGACACTGTAAGACAATAAATGTTTGCTAGATTGTTTGTTACACGTTTATGTTGCGGTACGTGTTAATATTAATCGGACAACTATTGTAACATACGTCAATCTATGTGTGCTGGAGAAAGTTGAAATCTTTTTAGAGAAATCTGAAAATAAGCTGACTCACTCGCGTTTCACGTACGAAAACAATACATTATCTTAATGAGAAACTTAACAATTTTATTAAATTAAATTCAGTCGATCATGTCAATTTATTTGTCTTAAGTAGGTACGTACTGCAAGAGGAAAACATTGTGGCAAATTTAAGGCACAATACGAGTACACATAAAAATTCAAAATCAAATCAAACCTTAAACTTCGTTTCTGGCAAAGAATCAAAAAAAGTAAACTTGTCTCATAAGAAACACACCATTGTCTCGCTAATTCAATACGCAACAAATTAGGCAAATCGGTGTCGTGTAAGTATAGAAACGGCTTTCATTGATTGCTTCTACTTTTGGATTTACTTCTGAATTAATTCATTACAGGTGCATCAAGTTATATTAGTAAACTTTGTGTCAATAATAAACTTTGATAAACCATACTGTACTATACATTTTACTTCCATCTTCTCTTATATATTTGCCAAAGCCCACTAACTGACTCATCACTGTATCTCAACAATGACAAGGCCTAGAAAGATGAAACTTTACATAGATATTCACTAGATACTGTAGATGTGCAATAAGACGGGGTTTGACAAAATTCAAAATTTAAGGGGGGTTTTGGAGGGGGTCAAAGTGACCGAACATTCTCATACTCACTCACTCACTCATCACTGTATCTCAACAATGACAAGGCCTAGAAAGATGAAACTTTACATAGATATTCACTAGATACTGTAGATGTGCAATAAGACGGGGTTTGAAAAAATTCAAAATTTAAGGGGGGTTTTGGAGGGGTCAAAATGACCGATTATTCTCATACTCACTCACTCACTCATCACTGTATCTCAACAATGACAAGGCCGAGAAAGATGAAACTTTACATAAATATTCACTAGATACTGTAGATGTGCAATAAGACGGGGTTTGACAAAATTCAAAATTTTAGGGGGGTTTTGGAGGGGTCAAAGTGACCGAATATTCTCATAAGAAATACATGACAGTTAAAACGTGACAACTGTTAGGCAGCTTTTAGATGAGATAGAAACATGAAATTTGTTCTACAAGTTAACTTAACCCTCTTTTAAAGAACACAAAGGTCACTGTCTCCCTTGCGTCTCAAGTGCGAACAAGCGTTGTACAGTACATTTGTAACAACTGGCAACGGTTTGAGGAGCATACAATGATGGCGTGTGGTAACATTTATAGAAGTTTGGCTGAATACCGTGCTCACATGTCTCTGTACACCACATATGCCACCCACTGTGAAATTCAGGCTGCTGCCGAAATATACCCTTACCATCTGGTGGTGTATCGTGATGGTGAGGTGATTGTACAGCCTGATGAGTATGAGGAGGGAAAGCCCATATTGCGATTCAAGTGTTCTGGACCCATGATGAATGCCCACTTTGAACCTCTTAGTCCTCAATACATTCCTCCTCATACATCAACTGTTGTTAACCGTCCCATCTGCACCTCGCTTGGTACTGAGAGCCTAGAAAAAATCGTTGTCGAGCAAACTGCCCAAGACCAATCCGAGGATGATATACCACTTATTTATTTGCTAAACTCTGCTAAACGTGATATCCAGAACCGTTGTGTGACGCCCCCTACTGACCTAATTTCGAAAAGAAGAAAAAAATCGACGTTCAAGAGTTAATGACAGAATCAAAAGACACAAAAATAGGGAGTCCGTAAGAAAATACAATAGCAAAAACCCTGAAGTTCATAGAGAGGCTGTTAAAAGATACAACAAAGCAAACCCTGACGTTAACTGGGGTTCAGTTTCTAGATACTCAAAGAAACATCCGGAAGTTAATCAGGAAGCTGTTCGAAGGTACACTGAGAAGAGGCAACTGATCCCATGGAAAACAAAGTCTTTATCAGGATTTAAATATGACCGTAGTACAGACTACAATAATGACAAGGTTGTTTCTCTTGGTCACCACATTGAATGCAAGTGGTGCCATGCGAAAAAGTGGAAAGAAGAGAGCCCTGGCTTATGCTGCAGCAATGGCAAGGTTCGTCTTCCTTCTACTCAACAGCTTCCTGAGCCGCTCCATAGTCTTCTTACTTACAATCACCGTCAGTCTCAGCATTTTTTATCAAATACCAAAAAGTATAACGGATGTTTTCAAATGACTTCATTTGGAGCTAAAGAGGTGCACGAAGGAAATTTCATGCCAACTTTTAAGGTCCAAGGGCAGGTTTACCATAGAATAGGAAGTTTGTTACCTTCTCCCCAGCAAGACCCCTCTTTTCTACAAATTTATTTTGTTGGAAACGATGAAAAAGAAACAGAAATCAGATCCAACCTCTTTACTGTGGTTAAGCCTTGGTTAGTTGGCCAACTTCAAAAATGTCTGCATGATAACAATCCCTACATACGAGATTTTAAAACCGCAATGGAAAATGTTCCGGAGGGGCAGGAGTTCAAAGTTGTTATTCATGCAGACAGGAAGCCTGCAGTTGAACATAGGGGTTACAACGCGCCAGCAACAAGCGAGGTAGCTTTGGTTATTGTGGGACAGGAGTTTGAAAAGAGAGACATAATTCTTCACAGCAGAGACACAAAGTCGGTACGGATCAGCGAAACTCATCGTGCATACGACGCTTTCCAGTACCCTCTTATGTTCTGCCGTGGAGAAGACGGCTACTCTATCAATATTCCACAATATGATCCAATATCTAAAGCATCTATCAAGAAAACAGTTTCCGCTTCAGACTTGTACGCTTACAGAATAATGGAAAGACAAGGTGAAGAAAGTTACCTATTGCTGTACCGTAGTCTTTTCAACCAGTTTTTGGTTGATATGTATGCCAAGATAGAGACAGAAAGGCTTAACTTTTTAAGATTCAACTAGAGTAAGCTGCGAGCGGAAAACTATGTTCATCTTAAAGACGCCATGTGTAAGGTGGATGCTAACGTTTCAGATATGGGAAAGAGGGTCGTGTTACCATCCAGTTTTACTGGTGGGCACCGCTATATGCACGAGAGAACTCAGGACGCCATGACATATGTTCGTCACTATGGTCGTCCTGATTTGTTTATCACATTTACATGTAACCCGAAATGGTCTGAAATTGGAGCTGCCTTAAGAGACAGACAAAAGCCTCAAGACAGACATGACATCATAGCTCGAGTGTTTCATTTGAAAGTTAAAAAACTTATTCATCTTTTAACTAAAGGTTCCATTTTCGGTCAAAGTAGGTGTTACATGTATACTGTGGAGAGGCAGAAGCGTGGCTTGCCTCACGCACACATCTTGCTATGGCTGCAGGACAGGATCATGGCCGACCAAACTGACAGTGTCATAAGCGCAGAGGTACCTGACACTGAACTTCATGAAATTATTACGTCGACAATGATTCATGGCCCTTGAGGAAGCTTAAACAGGAACTCGCCCTGCATGGTTAACGGCTCATGCTCCAAAAGATATCCACGTCCCTTATCTAAAGAAACCCAAACTGCTGACGATGGCTACCCCCAGTACCGTCGAAGGTCTCCTGCTGATGGTGGTTTTACAGTCAACATCAATGGAGTAGACCTAGACAGTCGGTGGGTGGTACCGTACAATCCTGTTCTGTCACGTACCTTTTTGGCACATATCAATGTCGAGTTGTGTAACTCTGTCAAATCGATAAAGTATATTTGCAAATACGTGAACAAGGGCAGTGATCAAGCAGCTTTTGTGTTGGAAAATGAGTGGGACGAAGTGTCCAAATATGAAGCAGGCCTTTACATAAGTAGTTCCGAAGCGGCATGGCGTATATTTTGCTTCCCAATCCATGAAAGATATCCTCCCGTAATGCATTTGGCTGTACACCTTGAAAATGGCCAGAGAATTTATTTTAATCCCGGAAACGTTCAAGACAAAGTTCAAAATCCACCGAAAACCACTCTACTGGCATTCTTTGAACTATGCAAATCAGACAATTTTGCCAGAACCATAATCTACAGTGAAGTCCCTGCTTACTACACCTGGAAAAACAATAAGTTTAGTCGGCGGAAACAAGGCAAAGCCATTCCCGGACATCCAGGAGTGAAAAAAGATCAAGTGCTCGGTCAGGTTTATACTGTACGCCCTAACAATGCAGAATGTTACTACCTACGTCTTCTCCTTCATGAAGTTAAAGGGCCTACGAGTTTTAATGATCTTAAGAGGGTATCTGGCATAGTTCACTCCACTTATCAGTCTGCCTGCAGAGCGTTGGGTTTACTTCAAGATGACAATCATTGGGACATCACCTTGGAGGAAGCTGCTCTGTCGGAGTCACCACAGAAAATCAGACAACTGTTCGCTGTCATTTTGGTGTTTTGTCAAGCAGTGGATCCCTTAGTGCTGTGGGAGAAACGCAGAGACAGTATGTCAGAGGACTTCAAGAGACAGATGGAGTATGAATGTCCGGGCTTAGAGCTTGAACTACGGAACAACATCATTTACAACAAATGCCTACATTCATTAGAAAACTTAGTCTCTTCAGTGTCCAATCAATCCCTCCAACAACTCGGTCTTCCTTCTCCAAGTCAAGAGCCCAACAGTTCTGCAGTCAACCGCAAGTACCTGAAAGAACTCTCTTACAACACGGTCCATCTATCTGAATTGGTTGCTGAAAACGTGCCTAAACTGAACGACGAGCAGAAAAATGTCTACAATGAAGTAATTGCGAGCATTGAATCAGAGGCTGGACGACTATTTTTCCTTGACGCACCAGGTGGTACAGGGAAAACCTTTTTGATTAATTTAATATTAGCCACGGTAAGACAAGATAGGAAAATTGCTATATCTGTGGCTTCGTCAGGTATAGCAGCAACGTTGTTGGATGGAGGGAGGACAGCTCATTCTGCCTTCAAACTGCCTCTCAACTTAAACCACTCTGAGATCCCATTTTGCAACATATCAAAACAAAGCGACACAGCGAAGGTACTTAAGGATTGTAAGTTGATAATTTGGGACGAGTGCACCATGGCTCACAAGGGAGGAATTGAAGCTTTGGATAGAACTCTGCAGGACATTAGAAGCAATAAAAACCTGATGGGTGGAGTCACACTTCTAATGGCCGGAGACTTCAGACAGACTTTACCTGTTGTACCTAGGGGAACTCGAGCAGATGAAGTTAAAGCCTGTCTAAAGAGTTCTGTCCTGTGGCCTAAAGTCCAAGTTCGTTCCTTGAGAGTCAACATGTGGGTGCATCTTAAAGGCAGACGAGTTTTCAAGTTTACTTTTACAGATCGGTAATGGAAATCTACCTGAAGAAAATGGCAAAGTCAATATTACAAAAGACTTATGTGAAGTTGTATGCGACTTGACAACGTTGGCTGAAAAAATTTACCCAGATTTAACTAATTTTTACTTGAAAGATGTATCTTGGCTGAAAGAAAGAGCTATCCTTACTCCAAAGAATGACACTGCTGCAAATATCAATAACACATTATTGGAAAAACTGCCAACTGAGATTGTCCAGTACCAATCCGTGGACTCTGTGGTGGAAGTAGAAGATGCGGTCCATTACCCAGTAGAGTTCTTGCACACGCTTAATCCTCCAGGCATTCCACCGCACAATCTTTGCCTTAAAGTTGGAGCTCCAATAATGCTGCTACGAAACCTGGTACCGCCTAAGCTTTGTAACGGTACTAGGCTGCAGATTAAATCGTTGCACAACAACGTCATAGAAGCAACAATATTCACTGGATGTGGTCAGGGGGAAGCAGTCTTCATTCCACGCATTCCCTTAATTCCATCGGATTACCATTTTCAGTTTAAAAGACTCCAGTTCCCTGTCAAGCTCTGCTTTGCTATGACAATAAATAAATCACAAGGGCAGTCTTTGAAAATGGCCGGTGTTGATCTGAGGGAAGACTGCTTCTCCCATGGCCAGTTGTATGTTGCTTGCTCACGAGTTAGCTCTTCTGAGAGTTTAACTATCCTTCAGCCACAGGGTCAAACAAAGAACGTTGTCTACAAGGAAGTTTTATAAGTGCCGTATTTCGTTTCAGAAAACGATTTCAGTAGACTTAGTATTAGCACCCATTTATGCTTTTAAAAATTTGTAAATATTACACTTATACAATGTGCTTGGTTACCCAAGGTTAAAAAAAAAACCACCGAACCAATGTGTTTATTCAGTAAAAACCGTAGCGAAGCACGGGTATACAGCTAGTGTTCCATAAGAAATGGAAGTATGGTGATGGCAAAAAAAATCGTGTTCGAGATAATTGCAGATTCTGATTGTACTACCCTCAAAACATGAAAAAAAGTCATTTTTCGAAAAGTGTCTGAGTGTGTCTGTCTGTCTATCTATAGATTTTTTTCTATGGCAAACGATAACAGCCGCAAATTCAAACAGAATCAAATAATATTTCGCATACAGCCCTGAATTATAGAGTTCTCAAGACCTATATTGTTTTTGGTGGAGATCGGTTAAGAGAAAGGGGTAGTTTACCAGCAACGTTTTATGTTTTAACAAGGGTAATTTTTTTCTATGGCAAACGATAACAGCCGCAATTTCAAACAGAATCAAATAAGTTTTTGCACACCTCCCTGAATTATAGATTAGCCTACTCAAGGTCTATTGATTTTGGTGAAGATCAGTTAAGAGAAAAGGGTAGTTTACCTGCAACGTTTTATGTTTTAAAAGGGTAATTTTATTTTTATGACGAATGATAACTGCCGCATATTCAAAGAGAATCAAACAATTTTTTGCATACATTCCTGAAGTTTCAAGTACTCAAGGTTTGTTGATTTTGGTGAAGATCGGTTGAGGGAAAGGGGTAGTTTACCTGCCGCCTTTAATGTTTTAACAAGAGAATTTTTTCATTACGAACGATAACTGCCGTAAATTCAAACAGAATCAAATAATTTTTTACACATGTGCCTGAGTTGTAGAAGACTCAAGGCCTATTGATTTTGGTGAAGACCGGTTACGGGGAAAGGGTAGTTTACCTGAAACATTTTTTGTTGTAACAAGAGTAAAGTACCTAATTTTGATAAATAAAGTATCCTGATAAGAAGATCTTAATAATCCACTGTAGAAACGTAAATGAAATATCTATAAATGAAGAGGCTAGTTGAACGAGGTGGGGTTAATTTTCTATAAATGAAAATTATAGTGGAAGGGGGAGGGGATAATTTTTGTATGTGTACAACGTTATCGGCAACAAAGTAGTAGTTGTTGTTAAAATTCCTTCCCGGGCTGTTTGGCCGTAGTCCAATGTTTTCTGCAAAACCAGACGTTTCGGCAGTGCCGTCGACTGCCATCATCAGTGAAAATCGAGTGCGATAACGTGTGGTGGTATACGTTAATGACCACAGTACTGTGGTTAAGGCTGAAGCAATAAGTGGAAAGAAGTAGTTTCTATGGAAACATTTCATTTCGTAAATGATTTTAAATGTAAATCTTAGAACATGGAAGTCATGTATGGTTCTCCATACCGATTTTTATATGTGAAATAGCAAACTTTAATGTCTCACGTATTGTCAAGATCTTAGCTTTAGCGACAGGCAATATGTTCGTCTTTATTCGTAATATTATTTACCAGAATAATTGCCATATATTCTATCTATAATTATAATGTTAATGTAGACAAATCGAACAGTTTTGGGTTATCCCTGGATTATCCGATAACGTCTACCTAGGAAAACTAAGAAATATCTTAAAATAATCTCAATAAACGCTTGATTCAGTGTAAAGTAAACACTTGAAGATTAGGATAAATTATTGAGAAACTATGTATCAAGAATCCTGAAAAATATATATTTCTTAAAATTACATAAGTATAAGTGAAAACATAAATTAAAAACATATACGCATACATGCTCTAGTGCGTGCGTGTATATTTAAAAAACCAGTCTTAAATTAATTTGCAAAAATAATATATTCTCGTAATTAAAACTATGGTTTTCTGAAAGACGTCGAAAAATACGACCACTCCTGTAGTTGACAAAGTTTGCAATTTGTCTGACATACGCAGGGAGAAATTTTGCATTTCATTATGTACACATTAACATGACGGTTCGATAGATATTTGCATATAATGAAGTAAATATTATTCATAAATAAAACTCCAAGAAACCATTAACGAATTTCATACTAAAAAAAACTCATTACGAAAACAATGAAGGTGAGATTTCTGAATTAAACACTTTTGGTATAGCATTTCGTGTAGACTACTTTTTTATGTAATTCTTACAATGGATGAAGGGGAGGTTTGAGGGTGGTTTGGTGGTCAGAGAGTTAAGTTGCTACCGCACAATTTGGGTTTGACCGGCTTTTAGAGAAGTCTCTCTCTCTCTCTCTCTCTCTCTCTCTCTCTCTCTCTCTCTCTCTCTCTCTCTCTCTCTCTCTCTCTCTCTCTCCGAAATGCAATAGCAAATCGAATCTTCTTAACTGTTGTCACATCCACGTACTTACCACTATTATTCTAACATGGCAAGTTAGGAACATTCTGTAATCGTCTGAAGTCGTCAATTTTTGATTTAAACGAAAACAAGTCATGTAATAAATTACAATCATGTAACCTGTATTACATATGAATATCACAAAAACGGTGCATGCCACCAGGCCACGAGCACAATATATAATACTTGTGGCGAACATGAATTCATGAGCCCTCTTGAATATGTGAGAGAAGTGTTAGGAAGTTTCACTGTCTGTAAATATATTAAATAAAATAATCAGAAATGTTTAAATAGTGTAAACAATTTTATCTTGACCAATCACATGTAAGTATTTCTAAAACATTGCTCTCATTTTCGGGCGTCCTTGTATGTAAATTTAAAAAATACGAATAAATAGAACAAGTAAGAACTAAATATAATTATGTTCAGTGAGCAGACTGTTGTTTGTGATTTGTTTAATAATTTGTAAAACGTCCTTCATTAAGAAAATTAGTGGTTTACAACTTTCTATTAAAATTACCATTGACAAATGTTTCCTTACAATTTATCGGCCTAAAAGTCAAGCTGTGATTTTTTCGTTTAAAAATTTAAAGCTGTGCAAATATCTTTTACTTTCAATATTGGCTTAAAACTCTTAATTAATATCTATTAATCTCTTGGATTGTTCTCTATTGAATCTTAATTTCGCGTAAATAATTTTTTTATGTGATATAGTTTTTAAATTATTTAGGATAACATCCTAAAACCTCACAGCATTATTTATTAGTAATCAGACACAAAACAGAATATTCTTAATAACTTATCTGTTGAACTTCTATTTATTATTACATGGTTATTACCAAATAACGACTTTATAGATTTGTAAGATACAACATCACAATTTTTTATAAGCTCAACACAGTTTTAAGTAGAGGCTGATTAGTCTCCATCAAATTTAAATAAACGGAGACTACTATACCTGCCGACTATAGTCATGCCTACTATAACTGATTCCTGTAGACTTCAAGATGGGTATATTTTGAAACCTTAAATTTGTTGAATCTTTTAAGTAAAAGTAAATAGTTATAAATTATTTTATTATATTTTAAGTTTTTAAATAGTTTAACTTTTCTTACATTGCATCATTTTATGAATTATAAGTAGCCCCTTGAACTCGCATGTCATATTATGATCGCCTGGTTCATTCACTGTACGAGTGCTACTATGATCTCCCCCTCCCCCGTTGCGTCATTGCCCAACCTTAACTGTAAATAGGATAGTAATACAATACTTAAAACAGTAAAATCCTCGATCATGACGTTAATGTCGGGCTCAAATAGAAAGAGCGTGAAGACTTGGCATTTTACAACAAATACATTTTCGCTACACTTATGCCATGTTATTCTTCAACTGTGGACTGCTTTTATGGGCGTAAACAGAAGGGGGTTTAGGGGAGTCCAAAACTCCTTAAATTCTCCATTCAACTGACACCCCCGTAAATCGTTGTCACTTTATTGTCGTTTGAAGGTAAGTCTAAATATTTTGGAAGGTGTTGTCGGTAATGATTATCCTCTCCACTTTTCATTGACCCCCCCCCCCGAAATGATATTCAGCACACGCTCATGACGTACTTTGTACGCAATCTAACATTAACACACACGCGCACGTGCGCGCTCACACACCTCGCCTTCTTCACATGTCTCATTACACCTCTAACTCCTCTTAAAACTTCATTTCCGTTGCATGCGGTTTGCTTTTTATTGGGTTGTATATTGTCCAACTCTTACATTTATGAAAAAATATCGGCCTAAACTTAACTCGAACACCGTTATATTCGCCCTGTTACTTACTTCCTCCTCCTGTCTTATAAGCGATCTGTTCAATGGCTGATATAATTGGAAAACCAAATGTGGAAAGCGGTACCTGGGAGAAACCGAAAGGCCTCTGGAAGTTCGGTTGTAGGAACATACAAAAAATGCGAGCCTAGGTAAATATAATACTCTCAATTAACGGCACATGTGTGGTAGGGACACCACAAGGTATTATGGGATAATACAGATGTTACTGAAAGAGAAAGTAATTTGTTGAGAAAAACATTGTGGAGGCATCTCTTATCTCGGCTGAAAATAACCGTATTAGTCAGGCGAGTAAGATATTCCCACTATTTGCGTTAGAGTATTCAAGAATATTTGGAAAGCAGCAAAAAATGAGTAGCGGGAAACGAGACTTCTTCACAACACCGGTGATGTGTTGCGCATAGTTTAGCCCTGCCTCTCCGCTACTTGGGAAGCATATAAAAAAGGAGGCGCTTGTCCTAATTATCTTGTCGTTTGCTTTACTCTTCTCTTGTAACCAAAGGTGAAATCCCTCCTACTCAGTAAAACGAGCTTGTTGTTCAGTAAAATTTGTTGTTGTTATTACTTTAATAATCTTTTTGTTATAGGCCTATTGTGACAATGTCTATTTAACATTGATAGATATGACGTTGTAAAACTATCATATCTTCATATATGATTACATCTGAAGACGACCTCAGATTTTTTGAGGTCGAAACGATGTGTTTAGAATCGTTTCTGAAACGACAGCTAATGTACGCAACATTATAGTATGTAATAATAATAATAGTAACAGCCCACCATCGACTTCTAGTTTTAAGATTTGTATCTGATTACTCTCTGTTAAATCTATCGGCGCTGTGGGGTAACGAGAACAAATGAAAGAACTTTCTCTTCTTCTGATATCTGATTTGTGAACGGCAACTTCAAATTGTAGGAAGTAAATTCCCCCAGCGAGTGCTTCATCAAATTTCGGGAGCTGTTTTCCCGGGTAATAGCAACCTTTACAGGATTCCTGTTTACCTCATACTTTCTAAATCCTCCTTACTTCCTAAATTCCATTAGTTATTGTCCTTATTTTTTAAGTGTTCTTCCTTTTCTTGCTGGTATCGTCTGTTCAACTATTTATTTTGATTTATATATACACTTAATTCGTTCATTAACTGCTTTCTGTTCGAATTCGGTTAGCGTGTTGTTATGTCTTTTCTAATATTTGTAATCTATTCTTTCATACTCGACAAAAAAACTTTATACACTTTACTTGACAAAATGCATCACACATTCTCTCCTTTACCGCTGAAGTCTCTAAGGTCTTCGAGTAAACTAAGGGTTTCTGTTTCTATAACTGTCTCGGTTGTTGAATCAGATTTTTAATGTCCCGCACCTCATATTTTCTTTCTTCTGCTTTCTGTTTAGTTTCTCCCCCTCGTTTTCCTTTTTCATATGGTTCCCTTCATTTGTTTCTTTCAACCCTTCCTTCGCTCACAACAACAATTTCATTGTTTCTATGTTCTATCATTCCCGTGATCGTGCTAAGAATCTTTGTTCTAACGCTTGCAAAACGTTTAGCCTTCGTACTATCATCTTTCTAGGAAAGTTAATTCTTTAGAGAAAGAATTAATTTTAATTAATTAAGTAGCTTTTAATTAAGCTACTTATAGAGCTTTAATTGCTGAACACTATGCAGATATCAGAATTGCCGTACATTTATTAGTTTTGAAGATATTGCAGTTTTAATAAATAAAATTAATTGAATAAAATTTCATGTCTGTGCACGCGTCAGTAGTAGCAGTGGCGAGGTTAGACAGAGATGGCTGTGATTATTCCCTCTCTCTCTTGCTTACGCCGCTAGACTAGCACAGTTTGACACTTTCATATAACGATCTGATAGGTCGACTATATGAATCGTTGTAATATATATATATATTAATGTATCAAATTGTTAATTGCTACGTCACGTTCCATTACGCAACTACAACATGCTCGACGTTACAGTTGCTTGCTTTTATTTTATAGTTGTACGATTTTATAGTTTAACATTAAGTACACTATTTGGGCCAAAAATAACAAAAATAAAAGAACAATAGGAAAATGTTAATTACTAGAATCGTTCGTTAACTTTACTATTTAGACAATAATGAGTGCTAATGAGTGTTTGTCAACGGTACTGTTAGGTGGCTGTGTTGTTATTGACTTCGGGCCACCAAACGTTTGTTAATTATCTGCGTCGTATGCCTCAAACGTGCAAGCTTCCAGCCGATGTTGACAACCACGTGCCCCGGGACTTTCCCCAACTTCTTATTCTGAATAATTGTCAATGTAAGTTTTCTCCTTGTTATTTACGTTTCTTATGCCATATGACGTAGTAATGTTTTCTTTTTTTATCTTTGGAATTATATTTAACTTATCTTAATTCCTATATCATAAGGAATTCTTTATCCGTAATTGCTGCTCAGTTGCAAAGAAGTTGTTGCGGATTTACGAAGAATTAATATATGGAAGAAGTTATGGTGAAGAGGGATAACCCCCCTCCACTTAAATATAAACAGAATGTTTAAAAATAACGGTACTTTGAAGAATATTACGGAAAACTTTATAAAACACAGCAAACAGTTCAACTGTTGGCAACCAGAGAAAATTTCTTTGTATGATGACTGCAGATTCATCTGGTGAAAGCTCTTTTAACGCACTTAAAAGAATAAAGATTTGTCTGAGAAGCTCTTTAAGGGAAGATAGACTTTCAAGCTTGGCCAGCTTTGCTTCAAACGCTGAACTAGTTCAAAATTTGTAAATCTAACATGTTATTCAAGGATTTAGTTCTTCAAAGTCACGCTGAATTAAATTGTAATAATTCTTTAGAACTGAACAGTAATAAGGCTTTTGAAATTAATTATCTGTTGATAATAAAGAATAATTTAGCAGAATGTTATAAAAAACCAAAAAAATGGAGTAATGTAAGTAAACTGTAGTTTTAAAATATTTTGGTTTAAGTATTTTTTGATAAAACTTTTTTTAAATCATATCACTAAATCCTCTAAAATGGACTGTTTCACCCTTCAAGATTGTAGAGTTATATTTATCGATGAAATTTATTGTCGATGTTGGACTATTAAAACAAGTTCTGTAGTGACAATAAGAATTAGCGTTCTAAATAAACAGAAATAACTATTTTATTTTTGTTTGAGTTTTATTACTTTAAATCCATAATAATAATAAATTGGTACTGATTTGTAATTGAGGAAATTCATATCTGTGAATTTATGATTAATTTCTTTCTAATTAATTAAGTTTGCAATTTTGTTATGTTGTCCTTAATTCACTTTAAATGAGCATGCATAAAGTTTAACAAAACTATTCTAACATAAAGTGCATTTTTAAATAAATCATTGTCAAATAATTTTTACTGAAATAAGAGATGAAAACAAAGTCTCAAGGAGACGAGTGATACCGAACTGTTGAAAGTGTGTTAAAATGGGATAACAAAAGTTTCCTGTTCAACAAGCAGGGCCTCCGGGAATATACTGTCTAAGGCCGCAGTATGTCCAAATCCGCCACTCATAATATTATATCATTTTTATAATATAATATTAATACTATAATATCTATTTACAGTAGTTTCTTATATTTTCATATTGCTAGAAATTCTTCTAAGTGACCACAGATTTCTCCGTATCAGCACAGATGTATAACATCATAATGGAAGGACGGAATGAGCCATTTGTAAATATTCGAGGCGTTTGTAAGAACTTGACTTTATTTTTTTGTGTAGGCCTACAGCTTATTCGGCTTTAAGGTAAATTCTTTCGTCAAGGTCGTAGTTGTCAGTTAATAAAAAACACAGTCCAATTATGGTAGGACATTAATTAAACATGATAAATTATTTTATGTTGTTCCCCAGCTCCCCCGAACCGAGCGCTTCCTCTTAATAACAGAAAATTATTTAGTACTTTCCAGTCGACAAGTCCGGCGAATATAATTAATTCATGACTTGATTTTATGAAGTTGACATATAAAGTAAGATGTAAATTTCAAATCCAGTGTTAATGTAAAGTGCGCATTTTATTCCCAAGTTTGAAATTTCATTGTGTTTTCTGTCATCCTTTGTTCTGCTGTCTTTTGACACCTGTGAGGTTATAAAATGTTTATTATTTTGTACAAAACTTTCAGATTCTCAGTTAAATTTACTACTTTAAATGTGTTTATTTATCACGTTTTATGATGAGATTTTTGGGCAAATAAAAAATTAACGCGATCATAGTTTTGATATGATTCAACATGATTAAAATAGTAGACGTTTTAATGGAAAATGTTGTTAATTTATCTCAGTGTTGTTAATAATAAAATATTTTTACTTTGGACATTTAGTGACTGTAATATAATATAAGTTAGATTTTTCTTTACAAACCTTTTTTTATAGAAGAACACAACACTTCGTATTATAAACAAGGTTTATAAGCAGAGTAAAGGTCTAAAGGTGGCTAAGTTGAATCTACGAGAACGGTTTTAAAGGACACGTATCAGATCGTACAGACCCGAGTTGTACATTGTTGATCGCACAACTAACAACGCATCGCACACAAACTGCCAGTCTCTGTTTTTAACTGATTATGTCTTTTGATTAAAATACTTGCTAGAATAACAAATGAAGGTATTTTGATCATATTAATGGAGTCGAATACGTGTTTGTAGGTTAATTTTAATTTTACAGAAATGTCACTTCAAATGTCTTCCAGGATTAAAAGTGTTGAAGCGTGCTGAATTTGTTTCATTTAGGTGCCAACGACTGTGAAGTTACGATATGATTATGTTGTCTTCACACTGTGCGTTTACTCTGATGATTTTACAACTGCAAAGTTATTAAAAATAAAGACTATTACAAATTCAAAATCTGAAAATATTACGATCAATCAACTGCTAAATTTTTGAACAAAATATCTAAAAAAAAAAGTATATGTTGGGTAAGATGTACTGTCCGGGAACATGTAGAAAGTAATTACCCTTCTTCCTCACATTTGAATGGCACGCCACTGAAATTATGCCAGATTGAACAGATTCGGCTCACGTAGCTGAATTACGTTTGCACTGACTTTCGGTATTGTTTATTCTGTCTTAGGATGACTTAGGATGCTTGACAAGTTGGTAGGGTGTGATAACATTAAGAGTGGCTCTGTCAATGTTTGTTCGCTGGCTAATACCAGGCCGCCCGATTCCTTTCTACACGTTGATCGACTGTATAAGCTACGTAGGGGAGACTGGGGTAATGGCGGTCACTTAAGGAAATGTCGATAGTATTCTTATAAATAAAAAGATATTTTGATGATACCACTTCATTTTCGTAAACAATCATGTACTTGTTCAAGGAAAATTTTTAAATATTTTCAACTTGTTTATTTTACCAGTAAAAAATTTTTTCACAAACATATACCTTTGACCGGCATAACCCCCACCTTGGAGTAATGGCAGTCAGTAGTTAAACCCATTTAAAGTCATGTTAAATTTCATCATTTATGTAAAAGTCATTAAAAAAACAGTTATATCATTGTATTGTATTTATTTTACAATGGTAGGCTACAACATCATTGTTACTAAAATATAAAATTATGTAATGTAGTGTAAGAAAAAAGGGTCCAATAAAATTTAACTTCTTTGTTTCCTATCGCATGAGTCACAGTTGTATCCATCAGCACTGTCCCATCCGCTACATGCTTGGTGAGCCCATATTCCACAAAACGTGCAGCGAAACCAGAGTTCTCCATCTATTCCAAACTCTTCACAGTGAAAACAAACTTCTTCCTTTTCTCCTAAATCGTCATTTTCAGATTCGTCTTGACACAGTAGTTCTCCTTCATTGAAGTCATCAGAATCTGAGTCAAACAGTTTCTTCGAGGTTTCTTTGCTTGTTTTCTCTTTTCAGTTTTGGTGTTGGTTTCAACTATTTTACGCTTGTTTGGCTTCTTTGACTTAGCTTCTTGTTTTTTATTCCTTTTTTCTTTTCTTTGTTGTTTTATTTCAAGTTTTTCCTTCATTGGTGTCAATGTGAGAACTTCTGAGTGCTGTTTAGGTCTTGACGCTTTGGAAGTTACTTTATCTGGCCAAGTGCTGCAACCAGGTAATGGTGACACTACTTCTATTGGTACTGCAATGCAGCTGCTAACAACTGGGCTATTTTGTTCAAACTCTAATTGAGACTGGGGACTAGGTGAGGTGATCTAGTCAGTATTTGGATCAGTTACCAGTGGTGCATTATTAAGCCTAGATGAGGTGTTGACAGAATCATCAATGGTAACTGGTAGGTCAGTTGACTTTTCGAACATCGTCTCCACTAAGAAGTCCTCATCTGTGAAATTTTCTGGATTGAAGGGGTGGATCCCAGTTATTTCAAAACCCTTGGTAGCCTTAGAAATAGTGGCGACTGTTGAATAGGCCTTGTAAAAAATCTCAGCTACATCCTACATCATAGGGAACTATTTTTACTAGGTTTTTAGATTTTAAGAAAAGGTCACATTCTCTGCGATAAGCAGCCTTTAGTGGAGAGTAGAACGTGACATCTAATGGCTGAAGCCTATGGGAAGTATGTGGAGGGAGTGAGAGCATTACAATGCCTCTCTCAATGCAAAAGTTGTAGGCTTCTAAAGTACAATGTGCGGCATGGTTGTCTAGGATCAAGAGCATTTTGTTCACAGTACTTGCATGTGTAAAATCAGAAAAATGCTGAAGCCAAATCATAAATAGTTCTTCTGTAATCCAACCTGATTTGGAGCAATGGTAAATAGAGCCTGGTGGACCATTTTTTCCCAACAAAGGAGACATTCGCTGCCGTGGAAAAATAAACATTGGTGGTACATACTGCCCCCCAGTGCTCAAAGCGCAGACAACAGTAATATTCTGCCCCTCTCCCAACTAGTAATAGAGCCAACTCGCTTTTGCCCCTTCTCTGCTAAAACTGATCCTGGATCTTGGACGGTTGAAATTCCGGTTTCATCAACATTCCACAATTTTGTATCCTTAAATTTGTCAATTACTTATTTTTTGCGTACCGTATCACTTATTACACAGTGACGAAACTGTGTATCACTAAAGTGGATATTAAGGTAATTATATATCTTAAATTTGTGTTTGTCAATAACTCCTTCTAAGTTTTCAAAAAATTTTGACACCTCTTGTTTATTAAACCCAGTTGCTCTGCCAATACTAACAGCTTCTGGTTTTCTTACTCTGATGTGATGCCTCTTTAAAAAGCCATAAAGCCAATCAAGTCTGCCATTTTATTGTCATGGTTGAATCTATGTTTGATATTGTTCCGTGTAGCATATTCGTAGGCAGTTCGCCTCAACTGAACAGTTGTCATACCGTAAAAAACTTTTAACAACATTTTGACATGCTCAGCTAATTCGTGTCGTGGTTTGGAGGAAAATCGCACTTTCTTCCCAAGGTAGGAGCATCAACAATCCCACTTTTAAGTCGTTCTTGTAATGTACTAAAGGGTATTCCGTATTGTTTTGAAGCCTTCCGTATAGAAGTTCCCTCATTAACAGCTTTCATAGCCTGCTGTATCTGTTCTGACGTCCACTTAGCTTTATCAGTTGTTCTAATGCGATTTCTAGGCATCTGGAACAAAGACAGAAGAGATCTGTCAAGTTGGGGTAATGCCGGTCGGGAAAGAAACTGACTGCCATTACCCCGAGTCAAATGACCGCTATTACCCCCACAGCTACCGATATTTTGGAACATTCATACAAACTAACGAAATAATCTACATTGAAAACAAATATACTACTGAATAGTGCACTTATTACAGTTTAGTTCACGGTAGTTGGAATGATTATCTCAGTAAAATTTGAGCACTTACCTTGGTGTAAAAACTGTGATTTCTTAGATGAAAACTCTCGGAATACCACTTCACTGCACTACAACTGCAAAGAGACTGCCAATATGGCGGCATCATCACCAGCAGTTCCCTAGATGGCCACTAGGTAGTAGCACTTGTTAGAGTGCTCCTACCACATAGCAGTTTGTTTATACCTTAGTGACCGCCATTACCCGACGACCGTCATTACCCCAGTCTCCCCTACATTGTAAATTATGTTCCAACATAAAAAAAATTACGACGTTTGATGGGAGAAATAATTACTTCTAAGCATGATGGGGCATTTGGTATTAATTATATTACGTGGGATATCCAGAAAGTAAGTTCCGTTTTTAAATACTATCGCGGTATCGATGCCATAACGCTGTTGCTCATGCGTGGCAGGTTTGTTGACTCGTCAAGACTGCAAGGCAACTTGTAAACAACTGTGTACTGGGTAAGTTTCATTGAACGTTTTATTAAGTCCAAGACAACCTAGACCCCCGTTGCTAGGATTATGATTCGTTTTTTGAATGGGAGAGACATTAAACCAACTGAAATTCACCATGAAATTTGCGATGTTCATGTAGAAGAAGCAATGAGTGATTCGATACCATGGAGAGAGATATAACTTTTTAATGAAGGACGTGAAAATGTTCACGATGATGAACGGAGCGGCGACCGTCTTTAGTGAATGACGTCTTTTTTAATGACAAGTTGCGGTCTGTTGAAGAGAAGATTACAGAGAATGGACGCCCCACTATGACGTCGCTCTCCGTGCATTTTCCAGAAATTTCACATTCACATTTTCATGAAATTGTGTCTGAAAAACTATCAGAAATTGTGTGCACCCTGGGTCCCAAAAAAGCTTACGGAACAACACAAAATGAAACGGTGGGACAGTGCATTGGCTTTTTGGCACGATTCAGACTGGAAGGGAATCACTTCCTGAGTCGTATAATCACCGGGGATGAGACGTGTGTACGATAAGCAACCTCTGAATCAAAACAATAATCCAAGGCGAGGTGAACACTTGGTCACGCGCAAAGAAAAAACTTCAAGTCAACCTATTAGAAAATCATGTGCACAGTCGCTGGGGACAGAAAAGATGTTTTGCTCATAGAATTCTTGCCTCAAGGCTCCTCAGTCAATTCGGATGTCTATTGCAAAACGCTTATGAAATTGCGTAGTGAGATCCAGATAAAGCGACAAGTTATGCTTACCCGGTGTATTATGTTGATGCATGATAATACCCGCCCACACGCTCAGAGGCGTAGCTAGGGGGGGCCAAGGGGGCAGCCGCCCCGGGTGGCATAGCCAGGAGGGCGGCAAAGTGAGCGTAGACTTGAAAAAATTGTTTTCAGATTATTAAACTACAAATAACTTGTTCTTTGATATGACTATTCCTTTCATAAAAGAAGCATAACCAGCCAGCTTGTCCCTTGTCATAAACCTCGTGTGATAAACAGTATTAGTCTATTTATACTCAAGCATCGTAATTACTGTTCATTATGATAAGGTAAATAGGCTTGGATGTGTTTCTCTCCAACTAAAAAATCTCTATTTTGATTTTGTTATACTTTATTACCACAAAAAGAAAACTATGATAGAACCAATTTCAATAGTAAAAATGGGTTTTCGTCGCGGCGAAAGTTGTCCTGCTTATCGCTCTGCGTTTTTGGAATGGAAGGAATTGGAACGTTCTTTAAACAAAGGGAAACTTATTGATGACCTACTTTAGGAACAAATGAGTAAAGCAGCTAAGTCATGGAAATAAATCCTTGAACGGGTCACTGCCAAAGTATAAACTCTTGCATAACAAAATCTGGTACTGAGAGGACATCGAGAGTCAATTACTAACGATCCAAATTCCGAAAACTTTCTGGCTTTGCTAAAATACTTGGCTGAAATTTACCCTGTCAAGCTATCTCATTTGGATTTAGTCTTTCGTAAATCTAGGTGTATACCGTAACTTTCGCCAACCATTCAAAATGAAATAATAAGCCTGTTAGGGGAAAGAGTGAGCAAATATATTATTACTGCATGTAAGAAGGCGAAGTACTTTAGTATTATATTTGACACAACACCAGATGCTGCACATGTAGAACAGATGTCTCAGAGTGTAAGATTTGTTGAAATTAAACGCAATTCTGTTGATATCAAGGAAGCCTTTATAGATTTTATTCCTTTAGAATTGAAGACAGCGGAGGGGATCACAGAAGCTATTACAAGTAGAGAGAGATGGATTGAATCTTAGCGATTGCAGAGGTCAGTCGTATGGACAATCAAGCAACAATGGCAGGTATCCATTCAGGAGTTCAGAGGGGAATATTAGATTTCAATCCACTAGTTGTGTTTGTACGTAAATGTTGGGGATATACATTTTAAGGAACAGCTTTCCCAAATCAATATTAAGTGCACAGTGCTTGCTAAACTGTACCCACATGACCTACACAGTGAAGAATTGTTCAGTGACTTGAAAGACGTCATAAAAGAGCAAAACTTAACGGAGAACAAATGGACTTTACATCTCAGGGACTACTACAATACATTTCTTCAATGGGATTAGAAGTCTACAAAACACTAGAAACAGCTTTAAAAATTGTTCTTATTTTACCAGTGTCTGTTTCTTCTTGTGAAAGATCGTGTAGTAAACTTAAATTGATTAAATCATACCTACGATCAACAAAATCTCAAGACAGGTATTGAAAACGACATTGCTTTGTCTTTAGATTATAGTGATTTAATAACCAACTTTGCAGCAATTAAGACCAAGAAAGTTACATTTTAAAATGTCTCGCTTTAAATATTTATTAAATATTAAAAATAAATATTAAGTGTTTATTAATAGAAGACAGAACCATTAACCTGTAATGGTAAGTTATTAAATTTATTATTTTTAATGTAGTTTTTTGTTTAACTTGATGTTGCTTTAGGATATTGTTTTGACGATATTTTAGTCCTACAAGGAATTTGCATGTTTATTAGAACATTTTTATGTTAAACATTTTTTCATTTTACTACATTTTTTATAGTCTACATTTGTTATAATATTTATAATTATAATATTCATAGTCTACATTATACATATATAATAAACATATTGAAACTAAATACTGGTAATATTATAATATGTAATTTCTTAATTTTGACTTAACAAATATTCTTAAGACGTTTGCTGGACGTGCTTTCATACACAAATCTACACATTTCCATTTATTAAATACTTTGTACGCTGGGTGGGCCTTCATTTTTTCTCTTTTGTCCCTTTTAATTGTAAAGGCGAGGCGCCCGACGATCTCCTTGCCCCGGGCGCCAAAAAACGCCACTCACACGCTGCCACTGCAACGTGTCCTTCCCTACTGTCCAACAGTTCCATAACGATTAGGATGTCAAACAAGCTGTTAATTCGTGGTTCAAATCATAGGTGGGAAATTTTTACGACGAAGGTATCAACGGCTGGAGCCCGCTATTAAAAGTGCTTCAACAATGGCGGAGACTATGTAGAAAGTAGTTTAAGGTATGTACTTCTAATAGCAATACAAATATTTTGTAAATATGTTCTTTGTTTGTTTTAATAACCTATCGGAACTTACTTCCTGGAAATCTCTCGTAAATGAATTGTATTAATATCCTTTAGCCTATTGCTATGAAGACTAGTGACGTGAGTGTACGTATAATAATTAATATCTAAACCTACTGAAATATATAATGGATCATGTAGGCCTATATTTTGTATGTGTGTGTGTGTGTGTGTGTGTGTGTGTGTATATATGTATGTACCTATGTATCTGTGTATGTATGTATGTATGTATGTATGTATGTATGTATGCATCTATGTATGTATAATATCTATACGTATTTATTATGATAGCAGTATTATCGCAGAATATAAGTATGATTGATAAGTTATCATAGGTTGTTCAAATTTCGTCATAGATAACATCTATTTTTCTATACATGTCTTTACAAACTTAGTATTGTAGACACTATACTGTTAGATTATAGAGTTATTACTATATTATATTTAGGATAAAATAGCTATTGCCAGTTAACAAATTTCCTATATTGTATAACTGTGGTGATGCTGACGATTATACTTACAGTTGCTATTTTTATCCTCACCATCATTATAACTGTCTTAAAAATATTGCTATTGGAGGTTACTGCGTTTTGGGAATTATAGGTGGTCTATGCACAGAGTTGGAATACTCACAAGGGTACGAAATAAACACTGACAGTACAGGTCTACAATAGGTACAAAAATATAAACTTCAAGGTTATTAGCGTTTTATCGACATTGCAAAAAACTCAAGAAGTTAACTATATTTTTTATCAGTGCATAAGTAACAGCGTGGAAAATGTAAAGGTCAGCAAACAGAAAAAAATAATTTCTACAGCAAAAACGAATTCCTCCCAACATAAAATACAAGTAATACCGAACTGATTCTCATTCTTTTCATTTTATTTAGCAAATTGATAAGCAACAATTCAAGATTTTCAAGGAGCGCTTCATGTAACATTATACCACAGCACAAACGTTAATGAACTTTGGGTGGCAAAAACAGTTATGCGAAAAGTGTACGTGTTCGCTGAAGATGCAGCCCAAACTACAGAAATATAAACACAAGAAACGTTAACCTCTGAAATATTATTATTTTAACAAACATTAGTGGTGAAAACACTTAGCATTTCTAATTGGTACTAATTTATTTACTTTGGAATTATAAAAATGCAATGTTTGCGGTTGTGTCTTATAACGCAGAAATTAGCATTACAAATTATGTTGTCGAACTCAGAATAAGGTCTTGGCACTAACAAGAAACAATACACTGACTCACTCTCCGCAAATACCGTAACAATACCATTGTCAGCTGACGCCTGAACAATGTTTAACCAAAAACAATTATATTCAAATCACTTCTCTTTGTTAATAGCCGACAATACGTGACTAATTTGCTAATATTTGGCAATCTTGTGTAATATTTCTATTACGGTTAAATATAGACCTACTAAAAACATTCCGTAGATAGCATTTTTTCACAAACCTCAAACAATTATCAGAAACGCGTGCACTGTATATTATCAAAAGAAACGGCCCTTTCGCAGCAAAGGTGAAAACTATTTCGATCTCTATTCCTGCTACTTACAAGCAGTTACTACCATCAATTCGAATTGCCAGTAAGTTTATAGTCGCTTCGTCTGTGTTTGTATTAGATACTCTAATATTAATCTATATTAATCTGTTCAGCATTCTGCGTCTAACAAGTTTTTGTTTTCATTATACTGAAAAGACGAGTTGACATTACAGTTTGTCCTACAAAAAATTATTATCTCCTAGATTTACTGTGTGAGGAACCTGAAACAGTCTTTACTCATGTTTTGCTGCTGAAGATAATTTCAATGATAAGGTGTGATAACCTCCGTATGAGACGGATTCGGTGTTCAGGGCAAAAGCTTCTTTTTGCAAAATTAATTTTGAAGTTTCATAAAATGGCAAGACATTCCTAAACTCGATCCTCATCAACAACAGAGTTTACACCATGTGTGCCAAGAGTCGGCATTAAGAATAGCAGAATAATGTAGTCTGCGTTACTATACAGTTACTGAATGCGTGTTGTGTGTTTGTTATCAAGTGGACCACACCCCAGTCCTTGACACTTAATGAAACCTCCCTGGCAGCTTCTCAAGGACTTCATCCAGTTAGTCTTCAAGATCGTTTAGACAAAGTATATGACTTCTTTTTATTTGTTTACCAAAATAATTAGTAAAGGAATGGAGCATTTTAGATACACTTCATTAATCGCTCGTGTAACTTATCCTTTCTCAGTACACAGAAGTATGTGAAATAAAAATGTAATAAGATTTGTTATTCCTACTTTCCCTCCCTTTCGCTGGCTCACTTTCCCTTTAAGTCCATTTCGTGAGTATGCACGCACGTGAGAGTAGTTGCGTCGGAAGCGTGCTAATGCACATATGAAATGCGCAGGTTACAGACGACTGTGTGCGATTAATACTCGTCGTCGGAACTTATTAAAATTAAAACGTTAAAATTGTTTACGATTGTAACTAATATTTTATAGCTAGTTGCAATTACAGGGGTTGTTCAATAATGTTTTTTTTTCTATTGGGAATACGAAAGACAGAGTTTGACTTTTACAAGCGTATTTCGCATCATTTAGTTCCCGAAAAGTAAACTTAAGTGCTCCATGTCTTTTTCAATGTGCAATACTTTCAATTTTCATGGTACTTTTACAATTTACAGAAAAATAGTTTTCAACTATAAAAACGGGAAAATTGCCTCGTATACGAAGTGTGGTGGAACACAGTTGTGTCAAAATGAAAGCTACAAACATTAAAATTCTCTGCATATACATTGGATTTTACTCTTATTGTTCACACTACCTCAACCTTGCAAGATTGACTTATGCAGAATCTCACACAAACATGTATTAACTGTCGTAAGCACTTTAACGTTAAAGAAATTATTAGAAAGTAGCTGTAGTTCTTCAAATGATCTTCGTGTTGAAGTTGCAAGAGCTGAATGGAAATAGAAATTCAAGTACCGTCTGCCTAGTGGCAAAAGCTAAAGAGCATGATAATGTCTTTCGGCCGCCAGCTAAACGCAACATTTGCAGAAAGGAAACAATCAGTCAGTCAGTAACCATAATAATGTTGCGTTTAGCTGGCGGCCGAAAGACATTATCATGCTCTTTAGCTTTTGCCACTAGGCAGACGGTACTTGATTTTTTGTTGCGATGGGGCCGCTGGTATTGAAGCTTCACCGCCGACAGCAACCGCTCGTTGCTGTTCCTTCTCGAGCTTCTTTCGTTCCCGATACTTTCTTGCTCGCTCGGCATTTTGTCGTTTCTTGATCTGAGCCTTCTCGTCGCTGCTATCCATTGTCGAACGCTGTTTTAATCAGTCGCCACGTTATGGTTACTATATACCAGCAGCAGTGTATTTCACCACAACACAAAACAAACCTTTATTTACAACAATCCCAATGACATTATGTATCTGTGTTATACTTCACATTTCTGCGGTGAGTAATTAAATATAAAGAACAGTAGATTTGCATTTACGATGACAAATATTTTAATGAATAGATCGTTAGCTGAATCACATACGAAGACAACCATTAACTAGAGACAATAACCCCAATAACCTATCTACAGCTATGCAGTGTTGTTCGCATGTTAGGTCTTTAATCTGCGACGACGTTAGCATGTTAGCGGTCGCGGTTTTAGTTAACGATTCCCGGCTGGTAAATTGTGCTAACACTTGATTTTAAACTTTCAGGACGCTTTATAAATCTGGTTTAATTGTTTGCAGTGATATTATTTTTAACACATTATATATATTGCGACGTATCAAAACAAACGTTTATTTACAACAATCCCAATGACGTCACGCAAGAATGACGTCATGCAGCGTGATGCGTTACAGTTTACAGCGTTACAGAAATTTTCAAATGATGGCCAGCCAAAAGACATTATCATGTCAAAAGTCATTACATTCTTATAAACATTGTGATGACGCATACTGTGACTTCTGGTTAATTCTAAAATTTTGTTATTAATAAAAACATCATAAGTTTCTTAACACATTTATTAAACAGTGTGGGTAGCCACGACGTTCAATAACAGACGAAAATTTATTTCTGTTCACTTGATCAAACGCTTTCAGAAATTTATATTGCAACTCTAAAGTCACAGGAAATACAGGAAAGACAAAGACTGAAAAAAGTTTAGTAAATAAATGAGTAAGACAGAGTCCAGTATTTCACCGATGTTTTTTAATATCTCCAAGCATCACCCAAGCATGGAGACGAGGTGTTACCTCTCGACAACCTTACCTTACCTCCAATCTTTCCTATCCTCTTTCCACTTATCCTTGGTCTCCTCTATTGACTCCGGCACTACCACGTTTCCAATTATTCCTTATATCCTGGTTCCTCTTTCTGTCCTTTTTGGATCTCAGAGTCGAAGAAAATGCGTCTCAGCTGCAGTTACTTAAATCGAATCTCGTTGTGAAAGCATCCACGTTTTCAAACTTAAACTAAAGCCGGAATCGTTGTAACTTTGTGATTGGATGCCGCATCTCGTTTTCACTTCAAAAAGTAACTACTTGAATGTATTAATTTTAATTCTTACGTTGTCCTCTCTCTCTCATAACTAACATCGCATCCCAAATACTGAAAATATGGCATCTGGTCTTATCATTTATTACTACTTTACTCCTGACGGGATTCTTCACTTTAAACGCCATGACCTTTGTCTCCCTGTTAAAATCTTTAATTATTCAGCGAACACAGTGCGTTTCATATCTGGACAGCCCATTAGAAATAATGCAGAACGTATACTATTCACCGCAACTGGTGAACCTTATCACCAACCCGGGGATGATACTATTTTTCCACTCACAAAATTACTCTTAAAAAATAACTTTAATAAGTGTTTAAATTGTTTCGGTAACGCGTTGACATTATACAATTCTCCACAGAAGTCTACTTGATTTGGTGTTCATTGAGTTTATGTTCGAGCAGAGACTAAAAGCAAAGCTATAACCTGCTGTCGTGCAATAGATTCTCTCTATGCTACAAGATAGTTTACCAAACAAAGTTCCGCCAGAACGTTATATATTAACATGTAAATTAATTCGCTGATGAGCCTATTTCCAATAAACAAATATTTTCCGCTGGGAAAAATATTTATTATCATAGACTACAACATTTAACCTACGAGAACTCGTAAACGAAAGATATAAATTACTATTCGTTAAAATTTATCGTAAAACCAAAACACCAAAACAGAAAGAAAGACACATACACACACAATATAAACAATGAACAGTGATAGCTATATACGTGGTTTTACTATTAATTTCAGTCAAAATTAAGTCCGGGCGGGTTAGTCAGAGTAAGAGACCTCGTTTT
The DNA here is from genome assembly GCA_034769895.1 of Magicicada septendecula. Taxonomy (NCBI): domain Eukaryota; kingdom Metazoa; phylum Arthropoda; class Insecta; order Hemiptera; family Cicadidae; genus Magicicada; species Magicicada septendecula. The sequence goes on along the minus strand of CM068367.1, from coordinate 905,587,383 downwards.
GCATAGCGACAATTCGATCGGCTCAAGGTTGAGTCGATCCAACCTCGTCTACCTACTGTTGAGGCATGGTGAGATAGGCGGACCTTAGTCAGTAACACTGCGACATGTAAAACTGAATGCATGCAACCCCCTCCGCACTAAGCAGCTCGCCACTACACGTGGTTATATACTAATTGATCGTCTCTGGCGATTTGATCTATACTGCCATGGGCCCGTTGAGGGAAGATGATGACCATTGTTCTTCTTCTTCTTCTTCTTTTTCTTCTTCTTCTTCTTCTTCTTCTTCTTCTTCTTCTTCTTCTTCTTCTTCTTCTTCTTCTTCTGATTATTATTGTTACTATTATGACAAAATTAATTGAAATAACTGACTCTAACTTAGATCACTAACACTATACCGGCTATTTCAGTTGAACGTACCTTAGGCCTATTCGTTGTAAGTCTTTAGCTTTCTGTATTGTTCGGTGAATTGTCTAAACACGTGCATTTCTATGTAAGGGATTTTTAATTATATAGTGTGTACAAAACAGTGGCGTGTCTAGATTTAGCCTTGGGGGGGGGGTCTAGGTACGAGTCGGTATCATACAAAAGAAAAAGCAATTTAAGACTAATCAACACTACTATCTTTAAAGTAGCTGAAAATCATCCTGAAATCAGTCCTATTAAAGTAAACGGTAATAATACAATAAATATATACGTTATCGAAACAATTCCCCCCCCCAGCGATTCTCAAAATCGGGTACGCAGCACATTTGGGGAGGAGATGTGCGACGAGATGAGTTATTTGACAATTGATTGCTTTCTGAGACGATACTGGATATTGCAGTTAATGTCTGTACACGTTTGTTGTGTCCTCCTCCTCCTCCTCCATTTGCCTTTCAAGAACTGCTGATCATTCAGTCACATCATAGCAGCCATTCTGTGTGTTTAGTGAACTCCTTTAGTGCTCGTTTAGTGTGTTTGGTATGCGCTTGTATCTGACACGATCAGTGCTAACAGTCCTAAAATAATTGTAACGTTAGTTGAGCGTTTTGTAAGTGACTTGACTTACATTGATAATTATGAAAAGTAAAGCTGTGGCGGAGTGTGTTGCTTCTATGTTTACTGCCCAATCGTCATCATCACAACTGAGTATTCAGAACATCGATTGATTACTAAAAGAACACAAATCGTTGAACAATAAAGTGAAAAAAGTTATAAAACGGAAGTACGAAGAATCTTATAATTTGGTTTTACATGGATGAGGAATTCAAGAGAATCAGATTAACAGTGCAACGTTCGTTCTGAAGTGATGTCGAAAAATTCTTTAAAGCAGTCAGATACATATATGTAAGAAAACTGACATACTATTACATAATTTCAAGACATCAGACCACAAATAACTTATCATTTAGTCTATAAGTATTCTTCAAAATTTTATTATACAGTATTTCCCTCCCCCTAATGATAGGAATTAATGGATTCGTGACCTAACCACAAGTGATTTGGAAAATGTAAGCTAGCACTTTCCAGCGGACGAGAGTTGACTGAAATATCTTGTGGCCGTAATGTGTAAAATATCTATTTAAAAAAAAAAACACTCATTAGTATTTTAGTTTTTGGATTGGAGTAGAGAAAGTGTATCCAGTTTTATCAAGCATTGCAGTCAAATATTTGATACTGTTCACAAAGACTTATCTATGTGAATATGGTTTTTCATCTTTAACAGCTTTAAAAAAATATGTATTAATGTTGAATGCTGAAGATAACATATGACTCAACGTAAGCAAATTAACTCCAATCACTGACAAACTGTATAAGGGGAAACAGCTGCACTCCTCTCACTGATTATCTACAGTTCGGATTAAAGCTGGTATGTATAATTCTATGAAATATCTTTATTGTTCATTGCCTTTTTTGTTCACGTATATTTGTAATTTATAAATAAAATTACAAGATTAATTATTAATTATCTATGTTTGATTAACACTGATAAACTTTGTTTTTATTTTATTAAAATACTTGCATTTTTTTTCATTACATACAGGTGGTACGCATTTCTACTTAACTCTCCGAGGGATAGTGAACATAAAAGTGTGACAATATTTTCTGCCTTAGACATTTCGAGTATAACTTTTAGGCTTGCAAATCGAGGGTGGACACCCATAGTAATGCAGACTTCTTCTGTAACTTGTCGGGTACGAAAATATTTTTCGCTTATTACTAAAAAATTGGGTGATTTGATGAGTTGACGATTTATGATTTTATTGATTCAATCAACATGAAATAATAATCGGAAAAGTGTATAACATACACACTTATTTTATTGAAATGTATATAATAATCATGTTAAAAATAATTTATCGGCATTATAAACTACTGCTTTTTCGTAATAATTTAATGTAAAAAAATAACACTCGCAGCGTTGCATTCTGAAAGGCTAAATTAAAACCTACAAAATTTTCGTTTTGACATTAGTCATTTTTTTTATTATTACTATCTACATTTTAAGGTATGGGCGTTTCATTCGTCCCCTTATTTCATCAAAATTAAATTCGGCTGGGTAACTTACGTTCTTATAAACTTCACATACAACAACAAAGCGAGTGGCAAATATTCAATAGCGGTGAAGAGTGAAGAGACAAAGAGCCAAGATAGGTGGAAACTAAGGAGAAACATAAATGACTGGTTATCTGTCTCTTTCTCGTGACTTTGCATATATTTTCGATTAACAGACCATTTAGTCTTCTGTGACACCATTATGCTGACACTTTGGCCATCTGACGTGTGTATTACTGTGTCAACGTTTAATCCTAAGTGCGCTTGTAAAAGGTTTTTAATATATTGTTATGACGAAGTTAAAAATGTTTTTGATAATACGCTTTTGCAGACACTTTTCACGATTCTTGTGGATAAACGCTCAATGCCGACACAACGCAAGGTTTTTTACATTTATTCGTTAAACAGTATTTTCCGCTTAAAGTACACGCACAATTACCACTTCGATATCTCCCTTGTAAAATTTAATATTTATTTGTTGCTGTGTGTTTTTCAAATGTGGTCAAGATACATACAAAAAACAAATACTAAACGCTTTCATGTTTCATGGGTCTCTAACCTATAATGTCTAGAATTTTAATTCTTTAAGGTTTATTAATTTCACTCAGATTAATCAGAACACAACATATTTCAACACGTTCACATTAAGAAAATATTTTCGAGATAAATAATTTATCACTTCACAATAAATTTGTGTTTTTATGTTCACAATATTATAAGACTGATGTGAATCGACGTACAGTACAAAATACAGTGTCAAATTATTTTTATAAATAGTAATATAGCAGAATATTAATATATTTTGTATTAAGAAAATATTTTAAGCATTCATATCATTTTGTTTTCTTTTTGTTTTAGTAAATCCCTTACATATTTACTAAATCAATCTTATTACTAACAATGATTAAAGTTAATTCTGCTTATGCAAAACCATCTTCAATTTGAAGGTTTTATAAGTACATTTAATACGATTTCATATTGTATAACGTTTGTTACTCAAATCGTTTATAACTTAAGTGTTAACGTTTTATATTTATGAGTTACTGCCTCAAATATTTAGTTAATGTTAGAGACGAAACGTTATTTTACCATTAACATGGGCAGCATTGTGGCGACAGAACTGAAATTTCTGAGTTTCTTTTGAAATGGGGCTTGTTTCTTTAAAAGCATTAGGAGTGCTTCTTACTAATCATTTGTGCTTCAAAGTGCTTCAGACAACTGTTTGAAATCATTCGTGAAATTGACAGTGATACTCTGTGGAACTAAACCACAAATACGCGAATGCTTGATTGGTTGTGTCGAATCAGTTGTGTGTAGTGAAACTAACACTAAAAAACGACAAACGACCTGTTCGTCTTTTTACCGAACTGTAGATGAGGTTCCATACTACATATTTTATTTTATTTTTTCACAGCGTCTGGTCGTTAATTTTTAATTTAAAGCATAATTTCTGTACTTTTGTTTTGGTATATTCTAATTTAATATAGTGTTACTTTTTCCCTGAGATACGTTCATGTGATTAAATCACCTGTAAAGTCAAGCGTCAGTTGCATGAATACAAACCTAGATAGGTGACCGCGTAGCGGCACGGTAGCTGCGGATATCTATGCTCTTATAAATATACGGAAGATAAAAATTTGACATTTGAGTTATTTTAAGAATAATTTAAACAGTATTATCATTTTCTTATAAGTACAATAACGAACGTCAATTGAGTTTTATAAACCGTAATTTTCACCTTTGCTGTTCATAATATGCAATTCGAAAGTAATCTGTTGATTTGCTAAACCATTGCATTCAATAATAGTATGTTCAATAAAAATATTCGATAAGATAATGATACGTTCAAATTTATTGTGGCACACAATATAATACATGCTAGTGCAATACTTTCACAGAAAATCAGATCCAAACAGAGATAGTCAAATACATTTTACCATGTGTAAACAGGAAGTGTGATTCTCATGGTACAATGCAGTATATCCAAGGACAGAATATGTTTTTCTTTAGAAGCGTTTAAAGGAGTCAAGACATATGGTAAATGCTAATCATGTGACACTGCCAGTCTGTACCAGCAATTCCGAGATACAGGTCTACTACTGCATCATGTTAAGAGTCAGAAAAATTAACAAAGATTCAGTTTTATCACGAGAATGTAGTAATTACCAGACTTCGAGTTTTCGCAGTAAAACATATAAATATACGCGAGCGCGTAAATATGTGCCTACTCATATGCAGTGGCATATTTATATTCCAATTTCTATAATAAATTTCTACAGTTTCATGTAGGCTTACTTTGTCAGGAATGTTGAAATTAACAAACAACATAAAAAACATAATTTCAGAAATAATTAATTTTCTAAATAACTTTCAAGGTTCTAAATTTTAATTAAAATAACAATAAAAAATTTATCATTTTGTACATAATTAAAACGAAGTATTATAACGCAACTGCTCGTATGTAGCGCTTGTGTACGTCAAGTGTTCTTTTACTTTGCGTAATGTTTTTATGAGTACTGACATAAACGCCATAAACATATGGTATTAATAAAACGAATCCGAATTAAACGTTTACTTTCAGAAAAAGTTAAATGCAGCTTGTCGTTACGCCTTAGTTATGAATTCACATCTCGATTTAGCAGTTATAACAATAAATCCTCTGCAGGAAGAACGATAATGCCTCGTTATTAATGTTGAGGTTAAATATAGAAAAACTCTTTGAATTATTATTTTTTCTAATGATTTCCATTCTTGTATGTAACATATTTACTCGGCAAAAATTAGCGTTGTTATTTAAGACATGAAGGGGTTTAATGTCAAACAGTTTGATCGCTATTAATACACTACAGGCCCACACGTTACGCCTTCATGTCACCGCCCCAGTTACACAATGCAATCAGAGTTTTGACGACTGAAGGCGGAAATAATACGGTATAGCGGTAATAATGCTCTTCTTGCTACATACAACTGACACAGGGATTAAACAAAACGTCATAATTAGGTTAATTCCAGATTTTAAACCTTCTTTGAAATTTCTGTCATATACGTGTCAACTAAATACTAAACGTGCATTCTGAATAAACAAAACGAAAGTAATCCGTTAAGACATTAATCTTATGTTTTGACTGGAAACATTAATAGTCGTTTCTGTGCGCCCTGAATCTGCAAAAATTCGGTTTGAAAAAATAAACAAAAATGTAAAAAAGAAAAATCTTTGTGTTCCAAGGACCGAATTCTTTCAAGTAACTCTCCACTTTTTGGCAACATTTATTTTTAAACTCAAGGTCAGTGAGGCTTTAATGTAGACCCTTGTAACAAGAAATTCAGTCCATGTTTTTTGGTCTTCTAACGGACCTTGAATTTGTATCGACGATGTATGATCCCGAGTCTGTGATACTTCTGCGCGCCGCCAACGCTTCCATTACACCGTTACTGTTATTGTTATTACTTTATTGATTTTGTTATTGACTTAAGTATTAGTACTAATAAAGTTATTGCTGCTGTTGCTACCTTGTACTACTACTATTACTACTACTACTACTACTACTACTACTACTTCTTCTACTACTACTACAACTACTACCACTACTACTACTATTTCAACTATAAATTTTTAGTGATCTCTGCAAACAAATGTAAGAACATTTTTAAATTAATTTATATGCTTTCACACTGTGAAAGTGACAAAAGTTAAACAATCCTAAATAGTCGTCTTAGACAAATCGCAAAAGCGGGAAATTAAAGTGGATTCAAAATTTCTTTAAAATTCTGTTCAATTCGGTGGTAGACCTACGTCGCACTTTAAACTTACGCGATGATTTGCGAAAAAATGCATCCTCCAACGAAATTTTTAAAAAATCGGGATTATTTACAGTAGCACCTTATTTTACATTATCTTAAGAAAGATTTTAGAGAAATTGTATGATTGATTTAAGCATAGGTATGTATTGTCGTTCGCTCACAACCCACACGCACTCGCTCGTGCGCATGTGGAGGAAATCTTTGACAGCAGTTAACACTTGAGTAACGATAAATATCAGTAAATCGAGAAGTGACAGTAAATTTCTTGTTTACCTGACTAGCGCCATGTAGATGGCGAAAGCACGGCGAAGGCCGTCCCATATCATTAGCTCTAAATGATTTTCTGTAAACATATGCTTTCGTTGACTTTATTTATGTCTTTGTCAACCTTCTGGTCACAATTACATAATGCATAATCTCAATGTTAAGCATTATTTGCTGTATTTAACCATTATAATTAATATTATTAATTAATGATGTTATAGGTAGCTGTACACGGATATCTCTTCTTTAATAAAACTGTCTTTCGACATGTTTCAACTATGAATGCTCTCCATTTTTCTCGATCCCGTATATCTGTTTTCATCTGTCCATAAAATCTCCTTTCGTTTCTGATGTCATCAAGCATTTCTTCTTCCCAAGTCCTCTCTTTTGTTTCTTTATACTGATATAGGCCTACATAAACATACGTACGTTTACATGTGTGTGTGTGTGTGTGTGTGTGTGAGAGAGAGAGAAAGAGAGAGAGAGAGAGAGAGAGAGAGAGAGAGAGAGAGAGAGAGAGAGAGAGAGAGAGAGAGAGAGAGAGAGAGAGAGAGAGAGATTAGTGTGTTATTTATAAATCAAGCTTTCTTTACAGTCTTTCGATTCGTAATTAACTCACTCTGTATAGTTACCAATTTTCGATTTCTACTGATGCTAATGTAGCCACTTCATCGTGACAACTGTCATGTGATGATGATGATGATGATGATAATACTGATATATCGTCTTATTTAATTTTACATTTACATCTTCTTACATCATCTTCATAATCTTTATTATATAACAGCGGAACAATTCCAGTGACCTAGCCGGAAAATAGCGACTGTTATTATTATTACTATTTTACTTACTTCCTTTATCGATATTATCACTGTGCAATATAAAATTGGTCTTTGAATAAATACAGGCTATGGTATTTGCAAAATTACAGAATACTTAGATTGTTTACGTTAATTAATTAACTCTGAATTTAATTATAATTCTAATGTGCTAAATGTCTAAGTCCGCTGTTGTCTTAAGTAAATCTGTAACGTCAGAGTTTGTCATCTCAAACTTAATCCACACACGCGCGCCTGCAGATGCCAAATAGCGAAGCTCGTACCTGTTTTTATACTTCTCTGTAAATCCTCAGGTACCTTCGATGCTTCTTATTTATTGGCTTTAGTTGGTTTACAATATTACATTATTAAGTAGACCTATATTATCCATTTCCAGTGGATTATTGAGCTTCTATATCCAACTGCGTCTTCACGTTAAAGAACAAGAACAATATATTTCAATAATTTACCTTCTAGGCATTAACGTTCCGACATCGCCTCAGATTCAGAAGAGAGTCTATTTTAAAACGTTACAACCTACTTGTGTCCTAATGAATGCAACAGAAAAATGTACTGGTATTTCAATGTTATAGACTCGTAAAAGTATTCTAACAGGAGAAATGTGTTCACCGCAAGTGTGTGTGTGTGTGTGTATGTGTGTGTGTGTGGCATGTACATGTGAGGCACATGTACAAGTATCGTACAATGATTTAAATATGTGTGTGTATCAGAATTGAACAAAACTTGGTCCAAGGCTATTTTTACTATTTAATCAACGCAAACTACAATTTTGGAGGGCGGGGAGACAATCTAAAACTTAATTGGATGTGTGTATTTATAACAATTATAATTATGTTCTCTAACCTTAATTTCTTTGTGAAATTTGAGAATATTTAAATAACGTCAGTTAACACTTTTAGATAATTAACACGTCAAAAGTAATGAAACAGTAAAGCGCGGAGTACTATATTGCGCATCAACCGCATTGCACACACTGCGACCTTGTCTCAATAACGCCTTTTTCGTCACATCACGTTAAAAGAAAGAATTTTTATCCAATCTCACCTCAAGAAATAAATACTAGTTATTAGATAAGTATTATCAAATCACATTTGGAATGCACGATGTATAGCGACACACTTGGCGCACATATGTAGGCCTATGCACGTTGAATCCAAACTAACCGCTGAACACGACTTTCTTTGAAACTACTCTCAACACGTTTAGGTTTCGGTGAAATTGAACTCTGTTGAATTAAGTAAAAGCTTCATTGTTTGGTGGGTTACAAATAAAAACGTCGACGAGTTAACCGTTTGCAAAACGTATGATACGAAACGCTTACGTTTTATAAATCGATAAAAATAAAATCTGTACACTTGGTTGAATTTAGAAACATTTCTAAAATCAGCAAAAGTCTCAGTGATTACTTATCTATGGTTAAATGTTGTTCATCTGGAATGTCCACGTTACAAGTTTTAATTAAAACGATGCACAAAACAAAATGTAGTAGGCCTACAAAGTTAGGTGGGTAGAGTAGAGTCTACACCGTCAACAGCGGCTTACTAGTTTCAGCAACTTGTTTGTAAGAAGTAAGAATCTCATGCGCCGTAAGAAATAAATTGTCTGCTGCTGTTTTACGTAAATTTGATCTTAGCATTCTATTTTCCTAAATAGGCCTATAGCAAGTAGACACGTGCAGTGAATCCAGACGCGAATCAACTTACTTCAGCGTTTTTGAAATTATAAATTATAGTTTATTTTAAACACTTTAAAAAACTATAAATCAATTATAATATAATAAACAAATCACGAAATGAAATGAAGAAAACTACATATTTTTCGTCTTTCTTTTCTCCTAAGTTATAAACGCGTTACACTACGTTAAAAATAATTAATTCTGTTCGAATGCGCATACGAGTGTGTGTGTGTGTGTGTGTGTGTGTGTGTGTGTGTGTGTGTGTGTGTGTGTGTGTGGTAAATAGACGAAGAAATTATTAAGATATTTGGGACAAACAGGAGGAATGAAAAATAAAAGCAGTGGACGACAGAGCAGTCACACTGCACGATAGTTTGGCGCACTTAGTTGTAAGTTTCATATCATTTTATAATTTACATAATTAGGCCACATAAACGAATAGGCCTCACAACACAAGGAAGTACTCAAATAACATCAATTCTGTTAAGACGAGTTACGTAATGACGTAGTGTACAGAACGATTTTGTCTGTTTGTCCTTCCTTGCTCGGAAGCTCCCTTTGCCTCACCTCTCGCGCTCTTCTTTTTTCACATCTCACTTAAGTTTCTTTGACGTGTGTGTAAACTGACACTAATAATCTGAACACAGTTCACCAGTACTCTTTCCCTTAAAGTTACCGGATATAGAAAATAGTACTTTTCTTTCAGTACTTTAGACACAAGATATTGTAAGCGAATATCTGCGATGCACGAATTCCAATAACACAAGAATTTGAATACTTCGTAAATTTCAAGTAACTATACTGAATCTGTGCATATTATATTGATTTTTACTTCATATTTATTAACATTAAATTATTATCCTATTATTTCTGACAAGATAGTTTTTAACTAAGAAAAATATTTGATAACGAATCATTAAGTAACGAACACAAGAAAATTGCATAATTAGTCTAAATAAACGTGTATTAAATGTATACGTAAAATTTATTTAGTCTGGTTATGTAAATATTTGTAATAGATTAACATTAAGGTTTAGAAACAATTTATCAGACGCAGGCTGTATAAAAACATTCAGCGTTAGTTAAAAAAAATTAATTCCAAAAAACATACACATAAAAAAGAAGATACGACCTTTACAATTTTAACTAGCCTAAAAAGGAAAAGTGATTACATTCTTTCTTTGTCCCATTGTGTTCAAGCCAGCTTTGCTGTAACGCTCACACGGGCACAGTAAAACGGTGCTTCTTCTCTTAACTCAGATAAGTAATCTCGCACTGCATTTCAAAAATAATTTCACGTTCACTTTTACACAATGTTATTTTTAATAAAATAAACAGCTTAAACTAACGAATAAGTTCGTAAAACTTAAACTTTAAAAAATAGTATTATTTCCACCTTTTCCTCTCCCCCACTCAATTTGTTTTTCTCTTTCTACCCACCCATCACCATAATACTCCTATACAGTAAAAATAAAGTATACTCACGTATCCACATTTACACGTCATATAATTATATTGTATTAAAATTTACAAATAATTTTACATTACATATAATGTACTATTATTTGTTTTTTATTTATTTCTTTTATTTATTAATTTACTTTTATTTATCTATCTGTATGTTCATATACTATATGTGGATACGATCGCGTGCTTTTAATTAAGTATATATTCATTTTTACTTGTCAATTAAGCCTTTTTATATTACTTTATAGTATTAAGTACGTGTTCGTCATTTCAATTGGAGCACATAATTTCTGAGAGTATGCAATCTTTATTTGATTTAGTTCTGTGCCATATGAGACATACGATTCCTACTCTTGAAGTGACATCGACACCTTGTTAACGTAAATGATATCAATCTTCGTAAAAATAGTGAGTCAAGTGTGTGTGTGTGTGTGTGTGTGTGTGTGTGTGTGTGTGTGTGTGTGTGTGTGTGTGTGTGTGTGTGTGTGTGAGAGAGAGAGAGAGAGTACAGATTGATTGTAACATTGTATGATATTATTTAACGATAATACATAAGGGAATGTGTCGTATTCACCGAATCATCGATAAAACTACTTCAAATATTCACATAACAATAAGGCATTCCTTTAATAATAACCGACAGTAAATATTCAAGAATAATCTTAGAGTATAAATTGACATAATCTTCTTCCCCTCTCTCTCTCTCTCCCCTACTCACACTCTCTCTTCTTTTTTTCTTTATCTCCTCCCTCGAATCTAAATATTGTAATTTGATGCATACATTATAGCAGTGTAAGATATAAATGCATTTAATATGTAATACATTGTGTAAACATATAAATTAACAAAATATTTCCTAATTTAAAGCCCTAAAAAATAGGATAGCTTTTCAAATAAGTTAACTTGAATTATTGGAACACATAGGCTAAGGAACAAACCTCTTGGAGCACAGATTCTAACTAACGTATTAACCAACCTATTAAGTTACAGTTTATGCACTATACGTATTACTAGTAATATTATTACACTAGTATTTTTTATAATAATAATCATAATAATAATAATAACAGAATAAACAAAAATTATTAAATCTCCGCATATTGTACAAAATTTATGGCATAAATTTATGACACTTGTAAATATCAAGTGAATTATAGACAAGCGTGCGCGCCCGCATAAACGCATAATATGTACATTAAAGTTTACACTTCTGACGAGTCTTATGTTACCATCACATCATGGAAAAATAATTGCGATGGACAGCACGTTTTTTGCATACACATGTGCGTGCGTACATGTTTTACATTTGCATAAGTGTGCACGTGGATTTTTTCACTAGTTTAGTAACTCTGTAAATTTTTTATTATAAAAATAATAGTCGCACTTTAAATACAATTCACCCCCTCCCGTAACAAACGCCTGTTAATCTTCACATTCAATTTTCAAAAAGTTCGCACAGACCTAACGCGTGTTTCTTAGTTTGACATTAAAATGAAGAAATATATACACACCAAAGTAAATATAACAAAACTCGCAAAATTTGTGTATGCTTAAGTTAACAAGTTCTAATTTAAACATATAATAATAGTGTTAATTGTTATATGTATTTACTTTATAATACTTAACACTATTAATTTTGTTGGATTTTTTTTGTAGAAAATAATGAAATTCTTACAAGAAATTTAATCTTAAAACATATCTTATTCAGCCCGGTAACTTTTGTAATTTATCTCAGCAAAGGTTTACAGTCGCTTCTAAAATAAAAAATGAATGCGTTTTTGACAGCTGTCCAGTACTGACCTGTGCGGAGTGTGCGCGGCAGTCGGCTAGTGTCAGGGGTTTGTCCTAGGTCGGCTCCACTTAAACACTGCGCACGCATCCACTCTCTAGCCCCCTTTATACCTCATCTGTGACAAGCCTAATACTCATACCTGTAAATTAAATATACACATTTCTAACTGTATTATCAATATCATGATTACACAAAAAATTATGATGACGGGGAAGCAGTGACAATATTAATGTATCATCATAAACCACTGTTATAGTTTTGGGTGTTCTTGATAATGTTTTCGTACGATAAAATTGTTACCGAGATATAATGAACAATCGCCGTTAATAAAGTTTCCCCGTTTCTCTGAGTATAGTACCTACTGACTCTGCTACGCTTCCTCTCTCCCAAATTTCCTAGGAGCTCCTTAATATGAAACCTTAACCAGTACAGTTAACGTCCCATTTGATAAACATATTGTCCCCAGTCTCCTTACCCAAACTTCTTTCTACCGGCATTTGTTTTGAAACAAGCAAATCCATTTTAACTTTCATCATCTGTGGCGCTGATAGAAACAGATTGTGCTTAAGTCCATAGCTGACATTATAACCATAGACGAACGTTATTTCATCCTGTTTTAATAATATTTTATTTTCAATTTAACTACAATACAAAATTATTAGTTATCTTCATTATTTAGTATATACACTTTCATTTTACGTTATGCTATAGGCCTAAAGGGAGAAATCTCATTCAAATGCTCTTACACAGAAAAAAAAAAAAATTCTCATGTCCAGTTTTATACATTATAATAAATACACTGTAATAAACTATATCTGCAAAAGCAATTAATATAAAATTACATTTATTAAATTAATTATTTTTATTCATTATGTATGTATGTATGTATGTATGTATAATTTTCTGATGTTATACAATTTGTTTCTTCTGCAAGTAGTGTAATTTCGTATTTTCTTTCCAACACCTGACGCACGTTTCGAATATTTCGAATAATTCTGTTATTATTATAGAATATTAATATTAAAATATATATATTAATATATATTAATCTAATATTGATATTATTATCTAGAATTATTTCGATTGTTATTAATTTACTTACAAACCTCTGATGATATTGATATTTTTCAGTGAAACGTGCGTCAGGTGTTAAAAAAGAAAATACAAAATTACACTACTTGCAGAAGAAACAAATTGTGTAACATCAGAACATTATATAATTGCTGCAAGAAACTTCGAGTTACCTATATAGAAAAAAAAAAGTGTGTGTGTGTGTGTGTGTGTGTGTGTGTGTGTGTGTGTGTGTGTGTGTGTGTGTGTGTGTGTGTGTGTGTGTGTGTGTGTGTGTGTGTGTGTGTGTGTGTGTGTGTGTGTGTGTGTGTGTGTGTGTGTGTGTGTGTGTGTGTGTGTGTGTGTGTGTGTGTGTGTGTGTGTGTGTGTGTGTGTGTGTGTGTGTGTGTGTGTGTGTGTGTGTGTGTGTCAAGAATGGATTACTTCTGCAAGTATATTTTAATTTAACCAGTATATATAAAAATCTGAATTATTTGAATTCACATTGAAACCTCTTATGATACAGATTGTTCTGTGAAACGTGCGTCAGGTTTATATAGCCTATATACTGATTACAATTAAAATATACTTGCAAAAGTAATCTATTAAAAAAATAACATTAAAGTACTGTAAGAAACAGAGATAACAAGAGTTATTTGAACAGAAAAAGATATATATATATACACACACACACACACGGCTGCATGCAGAATGAGTGTACACACACGCACACACGCATTAACTTTATACTTAATACTTAAAAATCAGGTTATTTAAATTATTTTTGTTATAAAAATTATTTTATACTTTCTAAAAAATTTATATATTTTATAATTATATGTATACGGAAATGTTATTTCCGTATTAGCGTATTTCTTGATAGTATGTACATTTTTATTTGATTTAGTTCTATGACCAAACATTTCATTCCTGGTCTTGAATTGTGGTCGCTTGCTGGTTAACGTAAATGACATCAAATGTGTGTGTGTGTATGTGTCTGTGTGTGTGTGAGGGGGGAAGAGACAGATAGATAAACAGAACAGAGCGATTGCGCGCGCAGATTCAAACATACGAAACTAATAGACGGTTTTGCGTAAGGAATTCCATTCTCCTATAAAACTACAATAAGGCATAATTCTTTAGTAATAATATAAATATTTACAACTAATCATAGATTGTAAATGGAAATTTCTTCCAAAACAAATATGTTCATACGAGTCATTTAAGATCGTATGTACACTACGATGTTGAGTAGATTCTCGCACATTGTGCGTGGTAAGGCTACTAAGGTTGCTGGAGCACGGAGCATTTTGTTGTCTTTTTGCAGCCGCTCCAACCCATGTCTCGGTTGCAACGTCCGGGTCGAGTCAGAGAATTACTACTGTTTGTCAGTCTGACAGGTGCCTAGCCGTCAGCACGATTATCGCTAAATGGCACAGGAAGGTCGTGGCACTGCTTCTATTGCCTATTCCGACGAAGGTACAATCATCGATGTATAATAACACTGGATAGCGCGCTAGGTGGGAGTAAAAGCGCAAAAAACGGTCCGCCGGGTAAGCAGCAGCCCCCCACCACAATAAGGCAAGAAGCCGTCACTAAGCACAAGTTTACACATTGTATGCAGCCGTGCTTCCGTGTTTTGTTAACTACATACTTAATTCAGTTCGGAAATTTTTCCGTGTTTATTAGCGAAACTGTTATGTAATTTTTATTATTTAATTGTATGTAATTTTGATTATTGTGATTATTAGTTTTGCATAATGGTAACTTCCTGTGCTGCTTACAACTGCACTAACAGATACAAGAAAAATAATGGAATATCATTTTATAGGTAAGTACTGTATTTCGTTTAATTCCTTTATAACTTTTATTAGACTAATATAAAACATTCATTTTTTTAAATCTCTACAAATTAATTACTGATTAAATTAATCATAAATTGTTATTTTTTTAACGTTGTATTCTTTTTCATATAAACTGTGAATTGTCTATTACAGTGTATTGTCTGATAGCATTATTATATTATCAACATACCATAATATAAGAAATGCAAATGTCTAAGAAAAAACTATGCTTTTTCATTATTTTACGTAAAGTACAGTATTAAAAATAAGGAAGACCGTACTATAATAACATTGTTTCTTCCAGATTTCCACAAGATCAAGAGCTACGAAAGAAGTGGATTATAGCTACAAAAAGAAAAAATTTTGTTCCTTCAAAACATACGACCCTTTGTAGCAAACATTTTGCTAAAGACCAGTATCAGTTCAGACCCAACTGTAATTATGAACTGTTGAAAAGCGATGCCGTGCCAAAGCTCTTTGACTTCCCCGTGCATCTTTCAAATCCTCTGACAAAAAAAAAGAAAGACCATTATTAAAGAACGTTGTTAATGCCAATGAATAAACAACATAAAATTAAGTCGTGATTTTTATTTTTCAGTTGTGTGTATCGCCTACTGAAAAATTTCTCCGCCGGAAGGTGAAAATACTGCAACAGCGTTTACACAGAAGAGATGCTAAAATTAAATCCATGAAAGATATTATTTTAGTTTTAAAGAAAAAATTAAATTCTGAAAGGTTACTAGAAATTTGAGAAGATAATTTTTCTGGTTTTCCGTTAAAAATTATTATTAATAACTTTAGCAATAATAATAGAAGTAAGTTTAAGAGGTTTTATTCAGGCAAAATGAAGGAGTTTGCTGTAACCGTTTATTTCTACAGTCCCAAAGCTTATAAGTATTTGAGAAATCTAAACTTTCAGTTACCTAACCCATCAACTTTAAGGAGGTGGCTTTCTAATTTTAATTGCTCACCTGGTTTTTTAGAAGAGATTTTTATATATTTAAAAGAAAACGTTCAAAGCAAGCCACATTTACAACACGTTAACTTGGTTTTTGATGCTATGAGCATGAGGAAACAAGTAATCTACGATCCACGAGAGGGGAAGAATTTTGGGTATGTGACTCTGGGTAATGATATAAAAGTAAATGAACACGAAACATTAGCTAGTGAAGCACTAGTCTTTCAGATAGTTCCACTACGAGGAAATTTCAAATGTGCCGTTGGTTATTTCTTTATTGATAAGATTAGTTCAGAAATTTTGTCCAAACTAATAAAAATGTGCATTATTAAATTATACGAATCAGGTATCCATGTACATAATGTAACATTTTATGGTACTAGTACAAATATAAACGCTGTTACGAAACTTTGTTGCGAATTGCCAGAAAAGCCTTTTTTCAATGTGAAAATAAACAAAGAAAATGTAACAGTTTGTGTAATGCTAGATGCTAGCCATATGATTAAATTGGCTCGCAACACATTAGCAGATAAAGGTACTCGTACTTCACTATCTACAGATGGTGTGATAGATTGTAAATATATTCAACGGCTAAACACTTTACAAAAAGAACAAGGATTAAAGTTTACCAATAGCCTTTCAGACATGCACATACATTATGGCAACAGAAAAATGAACGTGAAAATTGCGGCCCAAACCTTAAGTGCCAGCGTAGCAGATGCCATAGAATTTTTGATGTATAAACAACATCCTGATTTTATTGGTGCTAAACCAACAGAATATATTAGCGTTATAGACAGGCTATTCGATTATTTTAATAGCAGGGACCCATTTGGGCAGCACTTCAAACAACCAATAAAGAAGAAGAATTTAGAAAATGACAATAAAATGTTAGATAATCTTTTGGCATATTTAACGACGTTAAAAATTGAAAATATTCAGGTTCTGCGGCATACTAGGAAAAAATTTGCACTTGGATTTATTACGAATATAAACGCAATAAAGATTCTGTCAAACAGATTATTAAATAGTTTACAATTCAAGTATATTTTGACTTATAAGTTTTCTCAAGATCAATTGGAACTGTTATTTTCCTGTGTAAGATCTCGAGGGGCACACAATAACAATCCTAATGTCAAGCAGTTCCAATGGGCCTTGAGGAAACTTATGTTCAGGAACAGCTTAAAGCACCTGACAAAAGCAACTGTTTGAATTTTGACATGACATTTCAAAACTCTGTTATGAGTTTTGCAGAAGCAGAAGAAACAGTGGACCTAAACTCAGTCAGCGTCTATGAAGAACCCATTAAAAACGTTAAATGTCTGCTGGAAAATAAAAACTCGTATTATAAAGATAATATTCTTTTCTACTTGTCTGGATTTATTGTCAGAAAAATTAGTTCTAAGTTGAAATGTGAAGAATGTATAAGACTGCTGACAGCCGATGATAGCAACCTTAGACCTTACACCCATTTTGTTGATTATATTTCAAAATGAAATGTGGTCAGGGCTTCCTCAGATGTAATCAGGATAGTAAAATTTATGTACTCCCTTTTTAAAAATAAACTAAACATTGACAAAAACAATTTGGACACAAAAAAGATGATTATATTAGCGTGTAGAACCTTTACTAATAACATATTTAAAGGCCATACTTCTAACAATGATTATGGTGAAGACACTCACGAAATTAGATTAGTAATGTTAATAGGTACCGTAGTTTATTTTACAAAATTGTATGTTTTAGTATAGCTAAAGAAAAGACATCATCAGCTGTTTTCGAAACTTGGTGTGCGTCAAAATTAAATAAGTTAGTTCTACGAGTATTTAGCAATGTTTAGCCCAGAATTGCAATATGTTATTCATAGAAAATGTAGTTTTATATAAAATGTAATATATTTTAATTAGAAATAGTAAGATACGTTGTAATTATATGCAGATAGGCTGTAAACTAAGATTTTTTGTTGTACATATTCATCAATGTAAAAAAATGTAAAGCTATGTAATAAACAATTTCGTTTTCATTTGTATTATTGTTTAGTCAGTTCTTTTATTTTATTGACAAAATAAAAACAAACTACTACAAAAAAGAGGTAATTATTACACCCTAACAAACCGGTATAGTTAGCGAAAATATGTATGCATAACTTTAATGTTACCGGTTACTTGTTTGTTGTTTATAGATCTGTACCAACGAAAAAAAGTGTACGAGCTTCTATTATGAACAACAGAAATTAAATTTATATTTACATTATTTTTAAATTAGTATCAGGTGTTCCATTTAATCTGATTAATATAAATACACAATTTTCATAACAATATTGTTTATGCGACGATCAAATCGGTTAAACTAATATTAAGATAACACTGCGAGTATGCAGACGAAGTGGCTTTTGCCTTAATGTGGTGGGGCGAACGTAGAGTTGAGCGGACCGAATTCAGTACACGCAGCCGGCAATCCAGTGTTATTATACATCGATGGGTACAATTAGCAAACGCCTTCGCTTCCCGCGAGGCAGCAAGCAATACGTCGAGACGTACGTTAGGATATCCGGGAAACACCGCGAGGATGTGACCATACACCAGCAGACATTTACGCATGTTTCCACAGGTACCTACAGGCTCATATCTAATATTTTTCACAGATATAAATCCATAACTGATAACAGTATCTATAAAGTTTTTGCTAATAGCTTACAAACTTTTTGAAGAGGGTCCAACATTTTTAAAGGGTGTTATCAAATTATTAAATACATCAAGTTCATATTTTGAATAAAATTCTTCATAACTTGATAATCCCACAATTTTTAGAAATTTTTACTTCAATTTTTGGCTCTTGGAGCCCTAAGCCAAAACATTTTCAAAATAAACACTACATTCGGATTTGAGTTAAAATTCCCTTTAGCTTGGTATTCAGTGTACATACGTAGAATAATTTTTACAAAAAAAATACGTATATAGATTTTGAAATTCCCAAAACTGAAAACCGTAAAAATACCTTTTAATTTTATGCCCACGAGGTTTTTTGCGACTTTTCAAAATTTTGCCCCTCTCATTTTTGCCTCCCGCCCCCTATTTTTATGATTAACCTTAATAAGTTCTGTGGGGTTAAAATATGGACACGCGTGCTACGTTTTACGAAAATTGGTTGTTGCATTCAAACGTTATCGTAGGACATGCCACAAACAGACAAATGCCAAACGGTCGAGTTGCTTCGCTACTTCAATACAAACAACTGAATCTTTTCCCTTTCTTAAACGTTAACGGCCATCCAACAAAACAGCTACGCATTCACACAAAAATATAGAAATTTGAGGTAATAATATCATTTTTTAATAATAAAAATTTATCAACGTGTACACACAAACAGACATATAATTTACGTATAATTTTTCTACGTACAGTCTTTTACTTTCTTTTAAATTAATGGATTCTATTGTAGTTTGATGTGTTAATTTTTGAATTGTAACAGCAATAAAAGATAAATGGAGGATCGGTCAAAAAAAATTCGTAAGTGTCAATCATTTGGTCCAAAAGACTATCAAAATATGGTCTTCTAAGGATTGATAATTACACCTAATAGAGAATGGAGGGAACTGATTACATTTAATGGTCTTTTATTTTCTGACTCTCGGGTAGCGGGTAGGAACTCTCTAAGACTTTCTAAAGACATTTCAACCAGGGAAAATAAATCAATCCCTGTCTACTGCAGTTTCAGAGACTTCCAGGTTCGTGAAGTTGGCACCTGTTAAGGGTTCCTTGCCCAGGGCTACGGGTGAAGTCCACATTGGCAGCGATGGTGTAGATGAAGAACATCAATACGGTGAAACTGACGGAGGTGGCAATCCAGCTTTTAGAGAGATATATAAAAGCAAATGGGTAGGTGGGACTCCCTGGTTACAGCGAAACTAGGGAAAAACACTCTGAAATCAAAGTTCCTGGTCCTCCAGATTGGGGAGTTGGAGGTAGGACCAGTAACCCTGCATATGTAAAGGTTTTTTACCGCTAAAAAATCCTAGAAAGAAGTATCACTCGGACGGTAATGGTTTACGACTTAGCAAACGAAAACGGACTATGAATGGTACCTGAACGTACAAGGTTTATGCGCCAAACAGAAAGAGGTTCTAGATGAAATAAAACGCTTCAGAATGGATATAGTGGCTATTGGTGAACCAACAAGAAATGTAATGGTAGTGAGCAAATACAAGATATGTACACTTATTCAGTGGCGTTGACAAAGATGTGTGTGTGTGTGTGTGTGTGTGCGCGCGCGCGCGCCATATTTTGACAGTTGATGTCAAAGACGACCATGATGAAAAATTAAGTCAACTTTTAGATACAGTTAGTAACAGGAAAAAAAGTAGTTGTGCTGGGTGATTATAATGGGCGTGTGGAATCAGGAAGAACTGATGCCATTGTAGAAACCTTTGGAGATAATAATATTAATGACAATGGAGAGAGGTTGACAGAAATAAGCTAATTGACATAATTCACTCAAAATTATAAAAGAATTTTTCGAACACAAAAATATCCATAAATATACTTGGGTACAACCAACTCCCTAGAGAAAATCGATAATTGACTTTGTTTAACTTAAATGAAAAATTACAAGATTACAAACAACGGTGGAAAAAACACTTAGAAAGAATGTCAGATTTCAGACTGGCCAAACAAGTCATGCCGTGTTGTGAAGATGATGATGATGGACTTTGTTGTTAGTAAACAACACACCCGTTTACAGTATAATGACGTTAAGTTTCATAAAGGGGCAGAACGTGCAGTGACCACTACCTTGTAAGAGCAGACATTTTAACTAAATGGATTATTGTCGTGAACACAACACAGTGATGCCACTACTAAGATGCGCATTATAAGATTTAATTTACAGAGCTCAAACAATACTCTACAGCAGCGGTTCCCAAACTGTGTTCCGCGGAACCTTAGGTTCCACAAAAGCATCGTAGGGGTTCCGCGAAAAATCTCAAAAATCGGATTTTAAAATAAAACCGCACGAGGCCAACTATTCGATTGTCAGTTGTCGTCCAAGCAGCAAACAAGGAAATGCACACGTCATTTGGTTCCTAGAACTCAATGCGATGGTAGGGGGAGCACTCTCCAATAGAAGTCGTTTTATCACAGCCCGGCGTCTCAGACCCGCGCGACCTCTCCAGGGAAATCGCATGTAAGTTCCGAGAAAATTCCTCGCGCGCACGCTAGAGCGCTCTTGGCTTTTCTAACAACATCCATGTGCTTTGTTTTATAAATACACTAGTTTCACTCAGTTCAGTTTAACAGCTGTTTCCAGTGAATTGAGTAGCTGGTAGAAGCAACAGCTGGCCGAAGTTGCCCTGCTAAGGACCACCTGCGCCGGAAAAACATCTTGCCGGACAGGAAAGAAGAGGATTGCTCTGGGCTCACCTGGTGAGTGCCGTATCAGTGTGTAATTCCTAACTTGCTCACGACTGTTAGGTAGCGCTGCCCCGGACGATCCTTGAAAGCCCCCACCAGTGGTAAGCGAGCTAGGATATCGCCGGGGTAAAGGGGCCAGTGGACACCAGTCTTGGTAAGGACTGGTATTCAACGAAGCTGGTCGTTAGCCCAGCTCCTCCCGCATCGTCGTGAGCAAGGAAGACGCGCGGGTAATCCGGCTTCGGCCGGACCCGAGATCCCTGGCGTCTGGCAGTGACTGCCTAGCAGTCTCTGCCCGGCAGCCGCCGCACCTGGCCAGCATGCCTTCTACAGGCAACGGCCCAAGTGCCGAGTCGCTCGGCCCCGCCTTGCTGCCCCATCTGGGCGACTCGCCTGATTCGCCTCGGGCGATGGAGACGGACGATCCTCTCCCAAACCCGCTTCCTCCTCTTCCGGCTGACGAGTCGGGCGAGTTCGCGACCGTTGGTCGGCGTAATCGCCCGGCTAAGAAGCCCAAAAGAACCCATCCAACCGCTTCCTCTAACACCTCGGCCATGGACATTGGACCTTCTCAGGGCCCACAGGCCGCGGTTCCGACTGCTTCGACAGCAGCTCCGGCTGCTGCCGCTGTTGGTCGTGCGCCGCCCCTTACGTCCATAGCGTGTCTAATGTCGCCGCCTTATACAGACGGCTGATCGCGGCCCACGGCCTGTCGGCCGACAAGCTTGACCTGAAGCTGCTTGGCGGTGATACGGTCAGGATTGTCGTCCGCCAGCTCGAGGACCATCGCTTGGTCGAGGCCTTCCTGCAGGCGCACAGCCTTCAGTATCACACCTTTACTCCTAAGCGAGTCAAGCCCTTGTCGGTAATTTTGCGAGGGCTTGACGCGCACACCGATCCACAGGAGATCCTCATGGAACTCTGCGACCTCGGGTACCCGGTGCAGGCAATTTTCCGCCTGTTCACTCACTCAGAAACCCGAGTACCTCTCCCGCTCGTCCGTCTCCAGCTCGAGAAGGGCGAGGCTGCTGACAAAATTTTCCACCTGACGCGGCTGTTTGGCTTCCGCGTCCGGGTGGAAACCAGTCGACCCCAGGGCAAGCTTGCGCAGTGCCACCGGTGCCAGAGGTTCGGCCATCACACCGACGTCTGCCGCAATGCCCCGGCCTGTCTACGATGTTCTCTGGGACATTCAACACAGGCCTGCACTGTGGCAGACAAAACCAAATTTCGCTGCATCAATTGTGGCCAAGGCCACGCAGCGAGTAACGTAAACTGCCCGGTCTATAAGGCGGAGCTCCTGCGGAAGCAAAAGCCGCAGGGGCCCCTCCCGAAGCCACGGCAGCCAGCTATGCAGCCCCAACCTAGACAGCCTAAAATGCAGGCTAGGCCTCAACCTCAGGCACAACCGGCACGGCGCGCGCCCTCTCCGGCTCCACCTCCAGCCCCTGCAAAGGCAACTAAACGTACCGCGTCTCCTTCAGAAGCAGAGACACGCCCAGTAGCTGTCTTCTCGGTTTTGGAGCCGGAGAATGAACCCTCCACCTCCGCGGAACCTCCTACTCCCGCCTCTGAACCAGAGGTAGCCTCGCCGCCCCTGCCACCTCCGCGATTTCCGCGAGCAGGCATAAAACCCAGGAACAAAGGGATACCCACACCGGATGCTCGGCCCCGAGCTCCTGCCGGCCCACAGCCCAAGAAAAGTCCTGCTTCCCGGTATAAGTCCGACGAAGCGCAACAGCGTACTTTTCCTGCCGCTGATTCAAAACCGTCTGGCCCTGGTCCTATGGCTTCCACCACGACCCGATCTGCCGTAACACCTGGTCGCTCTTATGCGGCCTCAGTTTCCAGGCAAACCGCCCAGTCCGTCGTTTCCAATGACGCACAGTTCGTCCGCGGCTTTCTGTCTAGCTACGACCTCCCGAAAGTCGCATCTACCTTCAGGTCCATCCGAGACCGCCTGGAAACTGCTGACCCAACTGAGAGATTCATGCTCTTGGTGGAAGCCTGCGAAGTCATAGGTCTTCTATGAACCGAGCCCTTAGACGAGATCTCTCGCTCGTAGCCTGGAATGCTAACAACATCGGTACCAAGCATTCCGACCTTCTTGAATTCCTGGCTAGGTTCAAACCCGACGTACTTCTCCTTACTGAAACCCACCTGACCCCGGCGAACCGGTTTCGATTACCAAATTACGTGGTCTATCGGGATGACCGAGTTGGCCAACGAGGAGGCGGCACGGCGATCGCGGTGAGGACCTCCATAGGTCATCATCGTGTCGCTTTGCCGCAGCTTACCAACCTAGAGGCCACCGCCACGGAGCTCTTGGCGGCGTCCTCGTGGTTTCAACATACAAGCCCCCACGAGCTGAACTCCTTGTTGGCGACCTGGAAGTCATCTTCGATTCCCATCGAAGGGTAATTTTGGCCGGCGATCTGATTTGCAAGCATCGCGTTTGGAATAGTCGCCTGACTACTCCGAACGGGAGGCGCTTGCTCAGTTTGTTGAATCGCGCCGGGCGATGGTGTTTGGTCCAGCGCAACCCACGTTCTTTCCGTCACAGCTTAACGCGGCTCCCGATGTTCTGGATATCGCGGTGACCCAAGGAGTTGTCTGTCCGGTCGAGGTATTCTCACTCACGGAGCTGACATCCGACCACAACCCTATCTTGGTCCACGTCGCTACCCAGCACGCCTATGCACGTTCTGACCAGAAGAAGGTTATCGATTGGGATCGCTACGGCCCGGCCTTGTGCCGTCGATTGCCGCCAGCGGCCCCACTCGATTCCGTTCGCCTCCTAGACGAAGCAGTTGCGGGAATCGAAGAGGCAATCATCTCGGCTATAGGCGTGTCTTCACGTACGCGAGCTGGCTTCACGCCTGACTACCAACGCATCCCTGAGGAAGTCTCTCTTCTCGTTCGCGAGAGGAATTACTTCCGGAAACGTTGGCAGAGGACCCGTGATCCGGCCGATAAGGCAGCATACAATCGGCTCACCGGACGACTGCGCGGCAGTCTGAAGGCGTTCCGACGTAGCTGTTGGGAACTCGACGTGGCCCGAACGGGGGATGCGGACCCGCAATCTCACCCGTACAGAATACCTACCGCATTGACGGGACGGAGGCGCCGACCTCCACTTCCCGCCATTGTTGGACCGTTCGGTCGACCCCTGGGTCGCCCGGAGGAGAAGGCCGAGTACTTGGGTTTGTGTTTCGAGCGACAGTAAGCTCCCAACCCGCCCATGGACTGGGACTTCGACGAACAAGTCGAGATGGCTGTGGAAGACTTTCTGTCACTTCCGATCACGACGGAGCCCGAACCCATCTCTTTGGAAGAGGTCTCAGATCGGCTCGCTGAACTTCAGCCAAGAAAAGCTCCAGGCCCGGACGGTGTTACCAACACCGCTCTACGACTTCTTCCCGAGCCTGGAGTTCAATTCTTGACTGATTTGTTCAACGCGTGTCTTAGACTGGCCTACTTTCCCAAGAAATGGAGAAAGGCGACGGTTATCGTGATCCCGAAGCCGGGAAAGGATACCACCCGCTCGGAAAACCTCCGGCCTATCAGCCTACTCTCCGCTACGTCCAAGGTTTTTGAGCGCCTCGTACAGCGTCGTGTACGAGAACATCTAACCAACTTTGACGTGCTGGTCCCCGAACAGTTCGGCTTTCGTGTGGGGCATTCGACCACTCATCAACTGATGAGACTGGTGGAAAGCATCACGGAAGCCGGGTGTCGGAGAGAACGGACCGTTGGCTGTTTCTTAGATGTTGAGAAAGCCTTCGACAGCGTATGGCATGATGGCCTGTTATTCAAACTTAGGGAAGTCCAGCTCCCGGACTGCTACCTCCATCTGGTTGCTAGCTTTCTGACGGAGAGGACCTTCTGCGTGAGAGTTGGCGATTCAGTCTCTTCCGAGAGGCGAATCACAGCCGGCGTCCCTCAAGGTAGTGTTCTAGGCCCCCTTCTGTTCTCGATCTACGTCAACGACGTGCCGAGACAGCCTGGAGTCCAGATGGCCCTCTTCGCTGACGACACGGCCGTATTTACGGCCGATCGTCATGAGGAAAGGGCCGTCCTACGACTGCAGCGCCAGCTCGACACGCTCGTGGACTGGACTGAGAATTGGAGAGTGCTCCTCAACCCTACCAAGAGTGTAGCCGTCGAATTCTCTAAGCGACGGAAGAACCCCGTTAGGCAACTACGCATCGGCAGAACGTACTTGCGCTGGTCCAAAGAGGTCAAGTACCTCGGCTTACACCTCGACCGTCGGCTCACCTGGCGTACCCACGCACAGACAGTTCTTAAGCGAGCATCCACTCGCCTGTGCGCACTGTTTCCACTCCTGATCAGCCCAGCCATGACCAGGAAATTGGGTAGGATGATCGTCGGCGCGTATCTGCTGCCGGTCATTACCTACGCCTGCCCGGTCTGGGGTTACCTCGCCGCAATGCATAAAAAGAAGTTGCAGAGCGTCCTCGACAGGGGGCTTCGGCTAGCGGCCAAAGTCCCCCGTCGCTTCTCATCTCGCCTTCTAAGGAGAGGACTTGGCGTCCGCTCCTTAGACGACACTTTCAGGCGGCTTGCACGCAAATTTTATGCACGTGCGGCGAGGTTCCCAGACAATCCTCTAGTGACTGGGCTGGGAAGGTACCGTATACGCCCAGGTGATTCGTGGAATCGCCCTCGGTGTATACTGCGCTAGCGTAGGCTAGCACAACAGCCGAGAAAGGCCTGCTATAGAGCACACGCCCTACTTGGGCAGGGCCACGAGGCAGGAGCTCCAGATGGTAGCTCGGAACTCAGTTCCCGTGCGGTTCGTCTCTGCGACGCACAACCGCAAAGCCCAGAGCAAAAAAAAAAAGTTCAGTTTAACTAACACCATGGATAACTGGCTCAAGACGGGTAGGCTTTCAGGTGCCAAAAATATAGTACGTGGAACTTCTAGTACTAGCTCTACTGAGACACTGCCATTTGGACATGATGAATTTCAAGAACATGCTCTTCATTGCAGTTCGGTAAGTAAAAATACAAGGATATTAGAATTACAGTAAATGCGTACACAGGGAAAAATGTGCTTGCACGGTCAAAACACACACTTTGAATTTGAAAACAACTGCTCTGAACTAGCAAGCAGACAAAAACACAAGCAAAGTTGCGTTGATCTTACACGCACATTTTTTCCCGTCATATACGTCTGAATTTGGTTGTAATGTGTCCGAAAATTTTAGTGAATTACAACTGAAGTACCTACGTATTATCTATTCGCCGTAAGTTTGCGCCAGACGTAAACAGAAACACGCTATGGTTGTTGTAATTATCAGGCGTGGCACATTGACAGGGAAGTACCGACAGATTATATTCAAAATTGGTACCTAAACTTATACGCGGAATGAGACTTGTTACATTGCACAAGGCAAACACTTTATCATAAACATACCAATATTTTGACTACAATGTGACTTTTTGTAACAGTTGATATTTTTTTCTTCAGTTCAGTACACAAACCGTAACAATATACGAGTATTTTTTACACGTAAGCTTGTGTCACTGTTTTCGTTGTGAATTAAAACACAATTTTTTGGCTTAAGTGACATACTTTTGTTTTAGTTTTATACATAAACAAAATATACGAGTAAACTGGAGTAAACTGAATGATATGGGGCATTGTCCATAACTATGACACTGTTATTTGGCAAAAGCTTAATAATTCCTTCAAACCACGTTTTAAATATATCTCCATTCATTTCAGTATGATAGTCCCCACTTTTTTTAGATTCAAACATTAATACCCCCCCATTTAAAAACCCATTTTCGTTGCCAATATGAACAATTATTAAGCGTTTGCCTTTGTTAGCTGCTGGCTTAAATCCAGTTGTCAGTCCCGACAAAAAAGCTTGTTTGGGTGTTTTTATTGTGGAATCACTCCACACTTTACTGGTTGTATGTCCTTCATTAACCCACGTTTCATCAAGATAAAAAATGTGACGATTGTCATGCCTGTACTTTTTAATCGATCTCAAATAACTCCGTCGCCACATCAATATGTCGTCTCTATCAAAAATTATAGTTAATTTATTTTTTTTAATGAATTCAAAACCAATAGATTTTAAAAGTTTATGCAAACTGGTACGGCCCATATTAGGTAAATCGGGATCACTATTTACCGCTGACAGAACTTTAGTTAGGGTAGGAGCTTCTTTATGGAAAAAAAAAGTTATGGACTTTACGACGTATAGCAGTTTTAACAAAGTCATCTCACTTTCCTTTTTTTCCCTGGAGTTTCCCTGTTTTTTTTAATTTCACTCCGTATCGTTTGGACACTTCTTTCAGATACTCCGGTAAATTCAGCAGTTAGTTTATCTAGCTCTTTAAAAGGAAGTATTTTATATTTTTCACTAAGCTTAGTGAAAACGTTTAGAACTATTGATTTTTCACCACTTTTTAATGGTTTACCCCGTTTACGTCTGCTAACGGACGTATTTGACGGGCCGGCAGAGACATCCATTTCTAGTCACCAAATTCTAATAAAAATTACACTATATAAATATAAATAATAAAAATAAAAATTTAAACAAATGACTTTTAAAAATTTTGGTACCATAAAATTACTTTAACAATATTACACATTACAAAATCACTTGAGATACGTCACTCACTCACACTGGGAAACAAAACGATATAAAAAACTTATTTGGCTCAAAATCTGCGCTTACGTCTCTTTTCATTTGCACGGCAGTATTTACAACATTTATATTCAAAATTTATCAATTTGGATTACGAAAAAATTGCAAATGTCTTTTGGGTAGTATTTCATTTTTTGTTTTTTTGTTTGTAATAATATTATGCAAAATGTGGGCATGCCGCTGTATTGAGTGCCGTAATTTCGAGAGTTTACTGTAGTTTTTTCTGTGCACAAATTGAGTCAGCCTGGAATCTGACCGCTCTGTTTTATTATTTTATTCATTTTAGGGCACAACTGGGATAAAAGATGACCCTCGTACTAATGGTCAAGAAGCGAACATATCGACTAGTGACAGGATCGAAAGTGAAGGTTTAAGATCTTCGAAAAAAAGGAAATACGATGAATCTTATCTATCTTTAGGTTTCATTCCTATTGGAAGTGCAGAACACCCGGATGGGCAATACGTCATTTGCAACAAAATCCTCCTTAACAGTTCCTTGGACCCGCTAAGCTGAAACGACACCTGGAAACAAACCACCCGCACCTAAAGGGAAAGGACGTTAGTTTTTTTTAAAAACCACAAGGAAGTCCAAGACGCCGCTGTGGCGTGCTTACAGAAATATGCAAAGACCGATAATGAAAATGCAACTGAAGCATCGTTTCTCTTAAGTTACAGGATTGCCCGTGCTGGGAAACCACATACAATTGCAGAGGATCTCATCAAACCATGTGTGAAAGAAATAGTCGGTTGCGTGCTTGGAGAGGAGGCGGCGAAAAAAGTTTCAGCAGTCCAATGTTATAACAACACTGTGTCCGACCGTATTCATAAAATCTCAGACTATATGGAAGATGAATTAATTCAGACACTGAAAAATTGTAAAGCGTTTTCAATGCAACTGGACGAGAGTACAGATGTCGCCGGACTTGCGATATTGCTTGTTTTCGTGAGATATCCGTTCGAAGAATCTATGGAAGACGATTTGTTTCTATGGGCACCTTTGGAGACCAATGCAACCGGGGAAGAAATGTTTAAAATCATCAGTTGTTACATGCGTAAACACGATCTTGATTGGGATAAGTGTGTTAACGTATGCAGCGATGGGGCTGCAGCGATGGTGGGAAAATTGAAAGGGACGATATCAAGAATAAAAAATAGTCATTGCATCTTGCATCGGTATGCCCTTGTGGCGAAGAACATTCCATCTGACTTAAAGGACGTTCTTAATGAGGCTGTAAAAATTGCCAATTATGTTAAGTCTCGCCCACTCCAGTCAAGACTTTTTGCAAAGGCTTGTGAAGAAATGGGAAGTCAACATCAATCGCTTTTACTTCACACAGAAGTTAGATGGCTTTCAAGAGGCAAAGTCCTGGCCAGGCTTTTTGAGCTGCATAACGAGCTTCAGGTTTTCTTCATAGGGGAGGACCTTTCCGCGCCTAGCAAATACGCCGAATTTTTACGCAACGAGAAGTGGCTCATGCGGTGTGCTTACCTCGCTGACATATTCGGGAAACTTAATGAAGTTACTACATCTTTGCAGCGGAAAGATACAACCACGTTCGCAGTGAGAGACAAAATAACATCATTGAAAACCAGACTTAACTTTTGGATCGAATGTCTAAATGAGAAAAACTTCGCATGCTTTCCTCTCCTGGCCCAGTTTCTGAGTGAAAACAAATTAGAAATCGAAGCTGATGTGCACAAAAACATTTGTGAGCATTTAATGAACCTCGTGAAATCTCTGTCGGAGTACTTCCCAGACACCAACAGGGACATCGAGTGGGTGCAAAACCCATTTGTCAACCGAAATAAACCTCACATGTCCGTGCCAGAGTATGAAGATCTTATTGAAATTCAATGTACCTCTGCTTTAAAAACGAAATTTGAATCTGTGCCACTGAATGACTTTTGGGTAGGACTGATAGACGTATATCCGTCAGTAGCCGAAAAGGCTATCCGTGCTCTGCTCCCCTTCACGTCCACCTATCGATGCGAATCAGGCTTTTCAGCTTATGCTTACACCAAAAACAAATTTAGGAGTAAGTTGGATGCCGCCCTGGATTTAAGTATTCAGCTGTCGGACATAAAGCCCAATTTCAAAACTATTTTAAGTACAAAAATGAAACAATTTCATTCATCACATTAGGTGTAAATCTAATATTCTCTTGTACCAAAATAAATGTTTGTGGTTATATATAAAATGTTTTCTCTTTATTTCAAACCCTACTACGGCTATGTTATGCAATACACTCTGGCAACAGGAGTAGATGAAAGAAGGAAGAACGTTGGGAGAACCTAACGAGTTAGGGTTCCACGGAAATAAAATGTCTTCTGAAGGGTTCCATGACCGAAAAAGTTTGGGAACCACTACTCTACAGTTTTCCTATATAAACTTAGACTTAATTTGAAATTAGGTAACACAACATCTTCATGTGGATTAAACATGTATTACAACATACTTAAATGTATACAAGGAGCAGCAAAAGAACCATTAGGGTAATTGCAAGAAAAATCAGCGGACGACTAGGTGCTGATTGCATAGGTGAGGATGAGGATGACATCTGTTATATGCTTAGAAATGGAGACTATCTGTTATTTGTTATCTGTTATGAAGAATAGCAGAAATGGAACTTAAAAATAAATATAATAAGACGGAATACATTGTCGTCGGAAATACATGCAGAGATATATTGTTGAAACGGGGAGTAGTACAGGAAGTAGATTCATACAAATACTTTGGTGTCATCATTACGAAAGACGGCACAAGTGTAATAGAAATAAAAAAATCTTAGAAAACAAGGGAAACAAGTAACGAGACAGTTACATTCCACTTTATGGAGCAATCAACTAAGCCCGAAACAAAAAATTAAAACTTATATAAGACAATAGTGGACAGTGTTGTAACATGTGGGGCTGAGGTGTGGGAGACTACAGTACACACGAGGAAAAGACTACGAACCATGAAAAGATGATGCTATTGGAGAAGGTGCTATAGACTTACGTTGCTGGGTATGGTAAAGAATGAAGAAATATGTATCAATGAGATTCAGTATGAACAGATTCAGTATCAAAGTTCGCTTTCTGCTCCCTCCTCTTAACATAGAAAAGACATATTGAAGATCTGGCTACTAGATGCAACTCCAATATCAACTGGGGAGCGGATAGATAAGTGCTACTGAGCTTATATACAGCCCTGATCATTTCAAAAATGGATTATGGGTGCGTAGCCTACTCTTCAGCCAGAAAGTCTAATCTCAAGGCATTAGACGTAGTGCATAACGCAGGGATCCGTTATAGCACTGAAACTTTTCGCACTAGCCCGATAGGTAGCTTTTACTGCGATGCAGGAATGACGTCACTACTGCTTAAACGTCATAAGTTGCTACTGAGTTATGCTGCCAACTCATCTGAACCACACGGCGTTTACTGAGAACAGACGGGCATATGTGCACATCCGGCGTTACACATGAATATGTGTATATCTGCTGGTGTTCGCCCGTTGGAGCTATTCGACCAGTACAATGTTCCAACCGAGCACGTACATCCGAAAATGCCATCTGCCTTGGCTGCTTAAAAAAATCATAGTGTCACTTAGATTAACCAATGAAGAGAAGTCAGCAGTACACTCCCTTGTGTGGGAGCTTCGATTCTGTTCAGTGATTGTCGGCTGTTCAGCGATTCTGTTCAAAGATCACGTCGTGCTTCATACTGTTACGACGGTCTACTGATCGCCGTAGGTACAGTGGAAAACAAAATACGAGACACCAATTAAGTCACTAATCGCCAGCTTTAATTTTCACAGTTAACAGTTCGTAATTAACAACACAGTCTCTTACAACAAATCAAATAAACATTGTTCACACGCAATAAAACGTCAACTAATATAAAACACAATTGTATTACAATTATACCGCCCGATTATAAAACACAACACTTCACTAATAACCACATGAACGCACACGGTAATATCGCCCGATAATAACTGAAAACTAAGGCCGCTGACGCCTTGTATTTATACAACGCTCACAGACCAGAACATTCCAAACTACGCGTTATCTCTAAACTACGACGTAATTAATTGCGGCCTTGACACAGCCCGCGCGGCTGGCGGCTTCGAGAAAAGTCTCGCGAGTGCATGTTGAAATCACGTACACCACAACATTTAGCCATATTCCACTGGATCGTTCGAGAAACACGTAGGTAATTCTGTGATGTCGTAACACTACCCTCTCCCTAAGCCTGTTCGTCCCGAATTGGCAAACCGTCTCTCAAGTAATACTTAGCCAGGCGATCGAGGTGGACAACCTTGAACTTTCGCTGTCCTTCCTGTTGAATCCGATAAACAACATCGTTGATTCTTTTTTTCACAGTATATGGTCCTTTCCAGTTAGTTTGCAACTTAGGTGAGCGACCACGACGGCGCTTTGGGTTGAACAACCAGACCTGATCTCCTTCTTGGAAGCCCACACTATTGGTACGAATGTCATACCGAGTTTTCATTTTATCACTGGCAATCTTCAGCCGTCCTCTTATCAAGCGATTCATTTCTCCCAGTTGGTTTTCTAATTGCGAGGAATAGTTCTGTAGCTCTTGGGACTGAGTCTCAGATGATCCGAACATCAAGTCCCCAGACGAATCTCCCGCCCAAACACCAATTTCGCTGGAGTCATACCGGTTGTGTCGTGTACTGATGATCTATATGCCATGAGGAATAGTGGTATACGTTGGTCCCAGTCTGTTTGGTTCTCGTCAACAACCTTCGAAAGATGCTGCTCAAGTGTCCTATTCAATCTCTCAACCATTCCGTCCGACTGAGGATGTATAGGCGTTGTCCTGGTCTTTCGAATTCCGAGTATACGGCATAATTCTTTAAACATTCCTGATTCGAAATTTCTTCCTTGATCCGTATGGATTTCCACAGGGGCTCCATAACGGCAACAGAAGTTGTGAACTAACTCCTTTGCGACAGTGGTAACCTCCACATTTGGAATTGCGTGTGGTTCCACCCACTTAGTAAAGTAGTCACCTACAACCATGATGTACAGGTTTCCATCGTCAGTAACTGGAAATGGTCCAGCAATGCCTATGGCAATTCTCTCGAAAGGCAGTCCAACGTTATACTGTCTCATTTCCCCCTGCTTCTGGTTTGTGGGCCCTTGCTTGCAACATATATTTCACACGTCCGAACCCATTCCTCTACGTCGTGGCGAAGATGAAGCCAATAGAATCGCTTCCGTATTTTGTCAAGGGTTTTGTTAACGCCAAGATCCAGACGTCCCATCATGCATCTCCTTCAAAACAGACTGCACTTTACTTCGGGGAACTATCAACTGCATGACCACGTCTCGTCCATCTGCACTTTCCCAAGCCCTTTTTAGCAATCCGTTTTCTAAGGTAAGAGATTCTCATTGTCCCCAGTAGCCCTTCAGCACTTCGGAATTAGATGCGAGGTATGATATTCTACAAATAATGCTAGAAGGAAAAACTGATAATTAAGACATATATGGAGCAAGAATAAAATTTGGTTAAGGCATGTAAAGAAGTAGATGAAAATGTCATAGGATAGACGAAATTATGATAGAAAATGATCATAGGATGGCACAAAACAAAAAATATGCCATAATAGTTGCTGGCCTCGATAAAGATTGCACATATGAAGACAAATTAGGAAATAAAAACAACTTATTTCAGTATAAGAAAATAATAAACATCATATATTATTAATTTTGCTGTAGAGGATTTGCGTTAATATATAATATCAAATGTCAGATTCCTCTAACAATAAATGCATTTTATTGGGCATAAATCCATTCCTTCTAAGCCAATTGTTTCCAGCTCTTGTCAGCCCGGCTACGACCTGAAAAAAAAAATAATCGTAAGCACATAATTGCTACGCTGCCCAGCTGCCAATATAGTTCCGCAGCTATTGATAAAAGAAAGATGCAAAACATTATCGAAACGGGGCTTAAGCTAGCCGCCAAAGGCCTCGTCATTCTCTTCATGACTGTTGACCGATTCAGTATTCAATCTTTGGAAGAACACTGTGAGATGCCTTGCTAAGAAGTTTTAGATACGAGTGGTAAGGTAACCGTAATCGGCAGATACCGTAGCGTCATATACGACATCGCCACATACTGCGTTAAAGTCATTTAGCGCAATAAGCTGTTGTAGCCAAGTCAGAAAAGTCGTCTTACTTGGAATGTAACTGAAAACTCGACATCAGTGTGGTTCGTGTGTGTACATAAACCGCACAACACCATCGATCATCACCATCGACCTCAACTATAGTTGAGGTCCAGACATACGTGAAATTGTTCCCTGAGCCCCCGCTCTCGGCCTCCTCACCGGCCTTTCTTTCTGGGAAAACAGAACTCCTAATTTTCCGCTTTCCCCTTGGAAAGTGACGGTAATGTTATAGTCAGACAGGAACTCCCGGTTCCTACTTTTACCGTTTTTAGCAAGAAAAATATGAAGCAAGGGCTAAGTACGTCCAGAGAGAAGCATATTGTCAGAACCCTACTCCACTTTGCCAATTCAATTCCTCAATGGAACGGGGTTATTTTCGAGAGCAGATGCAGGAGAGCCTGCAGAAGTTGCGGATTGGCGCTGACGACAAGAGTGCTTTTCCTGCGCTTTTTTTGCAGCAGAGTTCCAAATAGCATGGGGTTGGCGGCATCTGTCGAATACACTGCGAACAGTTCTCCGGCAAACGCCGGAGGTACTGAAGCTATAGGCAGCGTCGAAGTGGCATCTGCAGAACGAAATGGTTCGGGTAGGCGGGTGCTAGGAGAACAAGTTGCGCTGGCGTTTAGGAGGGGAGCTAGTTGCTTCTTTAGGCTCGCAGCCATTTTACGATCACCACAGTTGCAATAGACAGGGGCTCCGAGTAACTCATGTAACTTAGAGGCAAGTGGCAAATGACAGATGAATACTCGAATCATTTACAGCTGAAGCTCTGTGGGAACCAATTGGGGTACACAAAGCTACAATAAGATACTCAACTTCACACTCCCATTTAGAAGCCTACCCGCCACCCACGAATTGTGGGCGGTAAGTAGAATAACTCGTTAGAAAAGTAATCGCTATGCTTTAGTACCTACAAACAGTACTGTATCGATATTCTGCGTACAATGCTGAGGTCTTTACCGACTGCATGGAGACGACGTTTACCTATCTCGAAGGAGTCTCTGACCCATACCACTGTAGCGTTTCATTAATTTCTCTTCGGAGGTCTAATTATTATTTATTCTTAGTTGAACATTTTTTTAATGTTATAATATAATCAATATCTTCTCAGTTTTTGTTTTACCAATTTTTATTTCCATCAATTTCACTTTAGATATCAAAAGAACAATTTTTATTTCATCTTTTCTTCTACAGATCCAAAAATTAATAATTCATCATCTACACTCACACAACAGTCTCCTTGGCAACGCCACCATTTTT
Organism: Magicicada septendecula; assembly: GCA_034769895.1. Lineage (NCBI taxonomy): Eukaryota > Metazoa > Arthropoda > Insecta > Hemiptera > Cicadidae > Magicicada > Magicicada septendecula. The sequence goes on along the minus strand of CM068367.1, from coordinate 905,551,621 downwards.
CCATTACATCACTCATACAAAATTCTGTTTTCATACATTCAGTTATAGGCCTACATATATAATTATTTATATTTAACATTTTATATCAATTATCATTATTACAAAACAATATAATAATTATTAACAAACAATATCATTATTATTAACAAAAATATAAGAACAGAACCAATAATAACTATACAATTGTGATTCGGTACCGGGAATCGAACTTGGGTCCCCCGGTATCGTTACAATCCCTCCCCGCCTAAGTCTATTCAATTTTCGGCTTTCAACAAGGAGGGTGAAAATTGAATGACAATATTGCTTAGGCAAATATTTTTAACTCCGGCAAATTCAGGCCGTGCTGTTGTCTGTATGTCCACATCACCTTTTTAGAATTTATGGATTTTAGCCTTTTTGTCATAATATGTCTTGCGACGGTGCAATTCTGCCTCAAGATTCTGAAGGGCTAGTTCCTTAGTCTTCTGCAATTTGTTAATTAACTTGCCTACATATTCCACTACAGATGAACTTTCTGCAATCTTTCCATTCCAGTTTTCATAGATTAGCGTCAAATGGTCTCTTAAATTCCGCCCATATACCAGTTCTGCTGGTGAGTCTCCAGTTCCTTCATGCACTGCTGTTCGAATAGCAAACATCGCAGCCGGTAAACATTCATCCCATTCTTCACACTGTTCTTCACACATCGATCTCAATAATTTTTGTAAAGTTCTGTGAAGTCGTTCAACCGGATTTGTTTGAGAATGACTAACAGAGCTATGGATCACTGAAATTCCCAATCGTTCCAGAAATTCGCTAGTAAGTTGACTAGTAAACGAGGTTCCTAAATCGCTTTGAATTTCTGTTGGAAATCCTGTTCTACTAAATATTTCTGTTAAGGCACGTATTATAGTCGGTGACTTTATGTCTGGCAATGCAATGGCTTCTGGATATCTATTTATTCCCTCTAAACGTTTCAATCATAGGCCCACAAGTGTCAATGTTGATTCGAAAAAATATTTCTTCAATTTGTGGTACCAAGACTAGTGGAGGTTTCTTTTTCTCTCCCCCTTTTCCTGCTAGCTGGCAAGGGAGACACGTCTGAACAAACTCCGATATATCTTTTGCCCATCCTGGCCAATAGAAGTACTTACTAAGTCGTTTTCGGGTTTTGGTAACTCCCAAATGTGCGGAGGCCGTATCGTGACATGCCATCATCAACTGCTTACGAAATATTTGAGGCACAACAATTTTTTTCTACAGTTATCCTCATATTTATTCGTTTTATAATACAATATTCCATTTTCTAAGTCATAATTTGTTTCTTCGGGTCTAGATTGTACTTCTTGGATCATCTCTAACAATTCGGAATCAGAATTTTGAGCAGCCATGAATTGTTCATGTGTCGTATTCAGTAGGGACAACATTTCACCCTGTTGATGACTGTCATTTTCTTCAAGGAGTCTATCTTCCTCTTTTGTTTCAGTCTCAACGCTTGATAGCTGATCATTTTGAATTTTTTCTTGTTCTGCCTGCTCTTTTACTTCTATTTCTCGCCTAACTAACATAGACTTTATGTTTACGGCATTCACAAATTCTAACAAATGTGCATTTGTGTTTTGTAAACTCTGCGCCGTTTCATTCCCCATCAAATAAATTCCTTCATAAGCTGGACTAGCTGTGACTGCAGCCTGAGCAAAAAGTATTACCTTTTCAGGAATTTCCAAAGTGACGCCTACTATTTGGCAACAGAAGGGTTCTGGAAATAATGGGGTGTTAAGCCATCTATGTTCGCCCGTGTAATGTTCAATGGATACATAATTTTGATGCACCACATAAATATCAGCACCTGTGTCCCGATGTATTTGAACTTGTCTACCGTTAACTTTCCCTTGACACTTGAATGGCATTACTTGCTTTTCTAAATCAGATTGAGAAATGCCTCCAACTTTCAAATCCTCTTTAGTCTCTTTCATAAAACTAGAGACCTCTTCAACTATTCCTGCTACATTTGAGGGTTCTTTACTAGATAAACTTTTAGGACATCTATTCCTCAAAGGATCCAATGAATTACATAAATAACATCGCATCTCTTTCCGTTTTTCAAATTCAGGTTTAAATTCACTTATCTTTGAATCTTCCTTTTTTTTTAATTCCTTGTCTGGAACATTAGATTTAGGTTGCACCTTCAGAACATTTTTCGGATTCGACTCTATCTTAATATAATCCAAACTTGTTTTTTGGTTAAGACAAGTCCTCAAATCGTCATTTTTCTCTAGTTGTCTCTGTAACTCCAAAGGTGTACTTAAATTTAACCAATCTTGACTCAGCTGTTCTTTTATTTGGGTAGGAACCCGATATTTTAATTGATTTAAAATCATTAAATTTTTCAAGCTGTTCACATCAACTGCCTTCATTCCTTCAGTCCATCCTTTAAAATATATGGTCAATTGATATACAAAATCTGCCCAAGTCTGGTTCGGTAAGCGTCTAATATTAAAGAATTTTTGTCTGAGTTTTTCAGGGTTTAACTGATATTTTCTCATAAATAATTCTTTTACATAATCATAATTTTCTGCTAGCTCTATTGGTTCTCGATGAATGAGTTCTTTGATTACCATTGATACAACACTAGTTAAAACAATAACCCAGTCTTCAAGAGGTATTTTCGAATGTACCATAGCACGTTCAAATCTTCGAAGGAAAATTGACACATCTTCCTCTTTTTCATCAAATATACCTACAACATCTTTTATATTATACAATTTTGGTTCTACAATTTTTCTAACTTCAACTTCAGTATTAGAAGTCTGTTGAATCCTCAATTTCTCTAACTCAAACTCTCTTTCTAATCTTTTTTCTTCTTTCACAGCTTCAGCTGCTAATCTTTTTTCTTCCTTCACAGCTTCAGCTGCTACTGTTTCACGTCTAACAATTTCTGTTTCTGTTTTCTGTAACAGATATTTGATTAATTCTTCATCGTAATCTTCATACGATTTAATTAGACGAGTATAATCCTTCTTACTCATTCCTTCACGAATTTCAAGATCTAGATCGATCGCAACTTCGTGCAAAACAACTTTTGGGTACCGTTGAATAAATGCCATTTTAATGAGATATTTTACTAAAAAGACAGTATACCCCACGAACACACAGACAACATCAACAGCAAGAAACAAAACAAAAAAAATCTGCTGGACTCACCCAAACACTTTGATGATCCGCCTTCAGGAGCTTCTTGTACATAAGTTGCCTTCAACTCGAACTGCAAGGACTGTCTCGTCTCGGCCTGGATTCTTCCTTCTTAGTTCCGAAAAAATCCTCCGACGACTTCCAGTTCACGTTCCTTCAGGACTTCTTGCCTCTTGTTCAAATCAGCATCAATATGTATCTCCCTTTTCAGTATATATTTTTTTTTCTTAGCAACCGTTGTTATTTTTTTAAATTTGTGTGTTATTTCATATTTTCTGCACAAATTTTAAGATTATAATCTACACCGCTGAGCACCAATTTTATTTGTAGCGTTTAATTAATTTCTCTTCGGAGGTCTAATTATTATTTATTCTTAGTTGAACATTTTTTTAAAGTTATAATATAATCAATATCTTCTCAGTTTTTGTTTTACCAATTTTTATTTCCATCAATTTCACTTTAGATATCAAAAGAACAATTTTTATTTCATCTTTTCTTCTACAGATCCAAAAATTAACAATTCATCATCTACACTCTCACACAACAGTCTCCTTGGCAACGCAACCATTTTTCCATTACATCACTCATACAAAATTCTGTTTTCATACATTCAGTTATACATATATAATTATTTATATTTAACATTTTATATCAATTATCATTATTACAAAACAATATAATAATTATTAACAAACAATATCATTATTATTAACAAAAATATAAGAACAGAACCAATAATAACTATACAATTGTGATTCGGTACCGGGAATCGAACTTGGGTACCCCGGTATCGTTACACCACGTCCCTAGGCCCTATTTTAATTACTTCTATCACCCGCTGCCTGTCCTCCTCTCACTTTTGTCAGACAGACTTCGTGCCATCTATCTGCCGATTTCACCGCGCCACGTCTGGACCCTGATCCTCTACAGTACATTTTCGCCGATCCCAACATTCGAAGGTCTTCAGCGAATTGTTGGGGTTTCGCTCTACGTTTCACCTTGTCCACATTAGTAAGCAGATCTCTGATTCCCCTTACACACTAAAGCTAGCATTTTTATCTGCTCTAACAGCTGTTTTTATTTATGCTGCAACGGTGTAGTAGTCGCTTTTTTCAACTATTATTCCAATCCCATACCATTCGTATCTTGTCACAAGACAAACTACTGTAGGTCAAAGCTACTCTGTTATTGGTTACCCTCTAACATGCCCCATATCAAGCAACTAGACAGGCATATTTTCCTGTAGTACATTTTCTCCGGTAACATCTCAGAGCACTGAGGTTACTGACCACTCCAATACGACCGTCGAAATTTTTTCAGTTCAAAAATAAGAAAAGGAGCATGCCATATACCACCCATAATCTTACAAAATTCTACATTCCATAAAGAGCACACTCTACTTACAAGCGCAGAAGTTTATTTAAGGGTTGTTCTAATCATTATTGGCCTCTATAACCATCGGTCGCCCAACGGAAAAAGGGCAAGAAAGATGGCAGAAGGAAACTGAACCTGCCAAATAATCGTATACACCATTTCGAAAATCAAAACACGTACTTATATATATTGTGACGAGAAGCCCATCGAGCAGCCCAGAACAACATTCTTCACTCTTCCCCCCGGGAACACTGGACGGGTGGGGGGGGGGGTCGAGTGTGGCAGGTGTTGTCCCAGTTATGGCCGCTCTCAATGTAGGTTCCAGTGTATTCAAGAAAACTTGACATACTCCTTAAGTGGCATGAAGTGAGATTGGAAAATTCCTAGAATGCGTGCGCTACCTATGCAGCCGGCTTGTCAGTTCTTCAGTTGTGTTGAGCGATTTTCCTTGGCGCGATCGAGTGTTTGTCGAACTATTGTGTGAAGTGTTATCGTGTTATAATTAGTGCGGAATTCTTTATAATTGACATTATTATTACGTGTAGACAATTTTTACTTGAATTGTTATTAAAGACTATCTTGTTGATTACAAATTATTAATTGTCATAATTAAAACCGGATATTAGTGATTTCATTGGTGACTTGTATTTTGTTTTCCACTGCACCACACAACGATCAGGGAGACCGTCGTGACAATGTAACACGCACACATTTCCCACTATTTTATTGGTTGCCAACTAGAATTTAATTACTATCAGTTTGATGTTGAAAATATTGGTGTTATCTTCATAATCGTTGATTGATTGGTTGCTTGTTTGTTTTTTAAATATGTATTTTCCCTTTTTATGACTATTAATCTTTTACTTAAATAACAGCACTTTCCTACTGAAATTATTCTTTACCAACTGCCAATATTTTGTACACATTGCTTAATTTATCTTTATTTTCATTTGTTCTTCTACTAATAATACTTATTTTATTGACTACATGTTTACGAATTGTTAAATTTTTTTCTAAGCTGTTTATTTGTTGCCCTTTATGTTATGTAGAGCTGAACAATTTCATACATGTGTATTTTATCGCCGAAATGTCATTAGCGATATTACCCTATTTATGATACTATTACAAAAGTTGGCACACAAGTATTAAATTTTATAAAAGGTATTTTCATTTTATCTTTTATATACTAGGATTTTCGTTAGTTCAGTGTAGACCTACCAGTTTTTTAAATTGTTGGAAATTAAAAAACTATATTAATTTTGTAAATTTGGACTTTTATTAAGCGTAAATTTTTCTGGAGGCTTTAGTATATTAAGAGAATTGATTGTTTTGTAAGCTATGCTGATTAAGAAGTTTTTCAGATTATTAGTAATATTTTAAATTTTTGGCCGATGTATGTAAATGTGGCTAACTTCTTTTCTATTTATGGAAAATGTCTGTTTAAATTTTGATTATTTCGTAGTTTCATGGGTTTGCGTTTTGGATGTTATTTTAATTTCAAGTTTGTTCCCTGTTTTCTGCTTGTGCGATTTCGGCACGCATAGTCGATTGTATTTTCTCCTTTATTTACCTTTATTTATATTTCTTTCTAAATTTATACGTCCGCAATTATACTAAGACTTCTGGCCATATGCAAACAAATCTAGTAGATATGATTGAATTTTATACAGTTTTATTAACATTATGTGGCAATTAAAGTTGCACAATTAAGTTTCGTGCTTTGAAAACTTATTAATAATTTCATCAGTCTTTTTGAGGCCATTTATAGTATGTCGGGAGTATTGCTTCACTGACAATCGTAAACAGTTCTTTATAATTTTTAATTACTGAAACTTTGTTTACCTGATATTACACTAGAGGCGTGGTGAGAAATATTCTGAGCTACACCATGCATTCCTTACACCATACTGGTTGGTGCAGTTTAATAGATCAGTATGTGAAGCTTAGCCAGTGTCCTTTATAAGATCTGTAGCTATGAACTTGAAGCTGCCAATTTTAATCACCAGCTCAACCGCATCGACATCCCGACTGTACACCTTGCTGCACACTGCACACTTTTTCAGATGTGAGACAGAACTCTCCTTCAGGACGTGCGTGACAAGAAAGCGAAATCTGATTAAATCTTGTCATATATCTTTGATCGCCTTTTCATCTCAGTCTGTCATGTACAAAAGCATTCTTGTTAAAAAGACTCTTAGGCTGAAAATAAATTTCCCTCGTCACTAACTAGTTCTGACACATCATTTTACTGTTTTGGTCCTTTTTTCAGTAAAACTAATGTCTATGTAAATTTCATCACATATACTACTTTGGGTTTATGTAGGCCTACAATGTGTCCAATGTGCCCACGAAGTGACTGTACGCGTTTGGACAAACCTTCCAATAATTTAATAGCCAAATTAAGTGAAACTTCTTTTGCTTGCAAGGATTTGTTTGTTGAAACAATCTATTGTTATCGAAACCTCATTCCACAACTAAGAAGCCCACAACTTCGAAATCTATCTGCAGTGTATCTGCGTTCCAGATGTTACTATTCACCATGTCTTGAAACACACTGTGAATACCTGTTGAACTATTTTAACAGCTTCCACTGCTTAACATTTAGAAAGCCATCTTGTCTTTCAGTATCTTTTCAGAGTTGTTTAAAGAGTACCCATCAAGGCCTCCAATTTTAACGTTGAGCCCCTGAAAAAGTAAATAGATGTTGAACATTTTCAAAAATATTTACCGTTATAACTCGGGAGCCTACGAGATTGAAGTTGCGTGCAGCAGAAGAGACAAATCTTACCAGTTCGCTGACACGAGCCTGGACACCGATGTATTTTCCTGTCACGTTTAAGCCATTATCGAAACTTTCCTCGGAAGTCCTGAATGTTTAAACCATCCTTTTCAAGCTTTGCCAAAATTTTTTCTGATAGGCCTTGTCTCGACTTTTTGTAGCCATCGACAATGCCAAAAAAACTTTCTTCTATTTTGCGACTCCCACCTGACGTAATCTGTTTCCTGATTATTTGACTCACTTGTTCTATGTGAGCAGTATCAGGAGTACACTCAAACGGGATAGAATGGTAACTACTTAGCTCTTTTTACTTTATCCAGTATTGCAAATCGATTAATTTGTTTTGAATTTTAAGAGAAGTTGTTTCTAGCGAACGAACATCAACAATAACTTTAAGTATATTGCGCCACTATTCCAGTTTGGATACCTGCATCTACCATAGTGTCTTTTTCACTGTTAAGTCTAGCTGTTTCGATTTGATATAGCGGTTTCTGTGATGAAGAGGTTTTATGAATTTGAATGAGTGGATATTGGTGCTTTCAGTCATTAAACCTTTCTCTACATTAGAGAATACTCATTTTTTGCTCCACGTGAAAGAAGCAAACAGGGAGAGCAAAACAATGCACCTTTTGATTGGATGTACAACAACCACTGCCTCTTAACTGTTTCACCATTTGGCAGGTCTCTGTGACCCGCAATGTCTACCATCATCTGACACAAGAAATCCAGACGGTTTACACAGAAATCTCACTACGTCTGTATTTTGTGGGCCATACTTACATGGTTTAACACGAACCGTGTCTGACATAACGTATTTTCCAGGATCTTCATACTTTTATCCACACTTCTTGGAGTTGGAGGTAATGATAAGTTTACTCCAGACGTACATGATTCTGACAAATCGACATTGTGATTTTCAATGGCATATAAAGAACTGCCAACACCAAGCTGTGGTGTAGGGTGTACATTTATTCAAAGAATCATCTTTTGTATTGTGTATATGGATTATTTATCCATCATTATGTAACATGTAAAATACCCTATACCTGACATTTGGGCAGACAGAATTATGTTTATTCCAGTCCACGTTTGTCAGTAATAGTCATTCTGCATTGTGATTAGTCATAGTTGTCAGCTACTGCAGTTGCGCGTATTGCATTTGAGCTTCTGCTTCTAGCGGATTGATAGTTTAATATTAAAACAAATACTGATCATTAAGGTATATCCAAAGTGAGTTACGAAACGACCCTAATTATTTTTCTCTTCAATACTGATACAATGAATGACAAACTGCATTTAATTTGTGTACAGAAAATAATGGTTTAAGATAATAAGTGTTATTGATAAAAAAAAATTACAAGATAAATTAGGAAAATAGTTTACTTCATTTTTGTGTGCGAGTTTTGAACAAAATAAAATCAATCAAAATAATAATACCATTTCAACAAGGATACAGTTAACCCTTTTATTTGTAACACAATGGTACATTGTTCATTGAATTCGGATAAAAAACAGTACTAACATTACATGTGTATTACCAAAATGGCTGTGATTTCACTAACTAAAAAATTAAGTGCTATTATCAAATTGGCTGTGACTACAAAAAAATTCAATAAATAACCGTCTCTTTATTTCCTTTTTAACACATTCATCTCATTATGGGTTGTTAATTACCATGACGTTTCATCCTTTTTAATTCATTACATATATCTACTTCCTTGTTCATTTACATTTGCGTGACAGGATTTGACAAGAATAGGAGGATGTTATATCAAGCTCAATATAATATTAACCATACTCACTGGATTAACGGCAGTTTCGTGGTAAAATAAATCTTTCGATTTATAACTGACATCATCGCCATCTATTGTGATGGAGCAGTCTACCAATAGATCACTGATGAACAGTCAACTGAACCAAGAAGAGAACTCATACAACAACGTCCCCATTCAGTTTTAAAAGATCATTTGCGGCCGCCCAGACCCTTAACTGGGCACTGAAAAGATTTATGGCACTCATTTGTCGGGTTTGGTTAGATAATGTCAAGAACTTACTCCAAAACCTATTCAATGGAGTTCGCTTTATTTCTATATTAATGCTTCACAATGGGGAAAACTTACTTTCTGATATTTAGTCTCTCACGTTGAACTTCTCCACCAATTCAGTTTTTTCGTAGGAATATAAAGACTTCAACAGCAATGAAATGCTATACGATGTATGACTGCCATAACTATTACAACGGTATAAAATTGCAAATTTAATATAATTTAAATTTGTGGAGCCCCACGATCTTGGAGCGCCATTTATTACAACGATACAACGTTATTAAATGTAAGCGTGTCGTGCCACACGTTAACGGGCGACAAAATTATAACAATACAAATAACGTGTATGTGTAATTGGGGTTCAGGTGTAATTATAATAAGAGTAACTCTTTTAGGAATCGTAATATGTTTCCATTTATTAATTTAAACAAACATAAAAAAAACAAACATAAAATAATGATTAATTCGCCATACGATATCCATTATCTATGGTTTCAAAGTTTTTTTTTTACTTGCCGTGTTCTCATCACAAACATATATCTTATAGTCTAGATATTATATTATCAATTTTAATTAAAATCTTCTCTTCATTATAGCCTACTATGATTTATTGACTACTCACTAATAATTTTCTTCATTTTTACCATTACTTTCTGAAATACACTTCAGTAACAGAATACTCTTTTAGTGTGTCGCATGATTGGTTACAGATGACCTGCCTTAGAAAACGATATTTTACTCGTAGTCCTAATTTCTAAGTAGTCTCTGCCCTTTTGACTTTTCACTATCGCTTTCTTCTGTGTCCTTGCATTTCCATTAAGGTATGAAGTTTTCGCTTGATCAGCTGTTCTGACAATTATAACATTTATTTCTCATTTCTAACCCTTTCTTCACATTAATAACAACATCAATAATAACATTCCTTTACAATCATATCTTAAATATTTCTTTACTTTTCTTTTAACATACATTTATTTAGCATAACATTCTTTTTTAATTAATTCTTTAACATTTTCCTATATTTATTTCCACTAACATTTCTTTTTATTTGCAATCATAACCTTAATAAATAACATTTCTTAATTAACCTTTTATCTTATTAATAATTAACCATAATATTTTTCGTTTAAATACTTATTTATTCCACTAGTATTGAATTCGATGTGTCGTTTGATCTTACACCCCTCATTATAACATTGTTTGTCATACACAGGAAATTCATAGTGCTCCTTTGTGACATAGTCCGCCATGTAACATTTCCGTTTTGCTTATCGCTCTCGTTAAAATTCCATTGTATCGTGTCACTCTGCGTGCCTGCATAACTTACCTGTTTCATTCTAGTAGTCCGCTTGAAGCTATAAACAGCTGTCGACGGTTTTTTCATTCGTCGTTTATGATAATACTCACTGTAGTTTTTATAATTATACTTACAATTATTGTTATTATCGTTTGCTTTATACTTCTCATGCGTATACCTAAGATCATACTTATCACAAGTTTGCGTAGTGTTTCGTATAGGTAATTTATTACGACGTTTTTCGTTACAGTGATAATTATTGTGTGTTAAGTGTTTTTCACATATTTTCCTTTTATGTGATTTACTAGTGTGTGTGTAACTTTCGATTGGGATATTCTGATCAATAAGGTATGCTCCAATAATATTTATTTTGCTCTCTTCCTTAATGTTAATTATTGTATTAGAATTATCGTTACTAATTACGAACGTATTTTTTTCGTACTCTCAATTATTATGGTTTGTTCCCATACCATCCTTTCACATATTTGTTCCGTTTGTTTACCAATTACTTCACATATATCTTCTGTGATAGTGTCAATATGTGAGTTGGTATCACCAACCTTTTCTGTTAATCCTTTTACCTTCTTAGTATTTTTATAGTGTCCTGTTTAAAATTTTCGGACTGTTGCTCTAATTTATTATTTATTTCATCCTTCAGCTGGACATTGTCTTGTCTTAGCTCATTTAAATTTGCTGTTAGATTTTCTGTTTGGTTATTTAGTTTATCATTTAAATTTTCTGCTTGTTTTGTAACTAATTCGTCCATCATGGCCCACATCATTTTTCGACATGCCTCCATATCAAAACCTCCTGGTGCTGCCATGTTGAATTATTTATATTTATTTATTTATAATGTTTTAGAATATTATTCTTATGGAACCGACTTATTAATTTTATTTATTTATTGTTTAGTTGTTATTATTTATTTATTCTTATCTACTTATATTACAATTACACCTGTTTGTTGGGGTGGGCGCCAGTTGCGTTATTACAATACAATACACACAACAAAATTAAAGAACATATAAAATTATTCACTAATAAACATTAATTATTATACATAAATCCAATGCACACATTTAACAATCGAGCATACATTTATTTATTTAAATGTAGGCGTGTCGTGCTCCACGTTCATGGGCGACATTTCGTACAACGATACACGTTTCTATATTTAATGTTGTTTTTACTTGGTGCTGTGTTTATACTCATCTAACATTTCTATATAACATTACTAACAACGTGTATGTGTAATTGGGGTTCAGGTGTAATTATAATAAGAGTAACTCTTTTAGGAATCGTAATATGTTTCCATTTATTAATTTAAACAAACATAAAAAAAATATAATATCATAAAATAATGATCAATTCGCCATACGATATCCATTATCTATGGTTTCAAAGTTTTTTTTTTACTTGCCGTGTTCTCATCACAAACATATATCTTATATTCTGAAACCCCCCCCTTTTTATTTTATTAAGTGTCTTATGAATTTTTTTTTTTTGTAAAGGGGAGAGACATAATATTTAAAACTAGGTAATGAACCTAGAGGAAGCCTAAAGTGTGCAAAGACCCAAGCCACAATTTCAGACATGTCCACTGGTTGGATGACAGGACTTGCAAATAAGAAACTCTATTAACAGTAACAAATTTATATTTATTTGATGTCCAGTCTGTACATAATATAACAAGCGTGAGTAAAGTACAATTATATAAATGCCACTGAGTAATATTAAAATACAAAAAATATGTGTATATCCTTGATCATATATTATCTATTATAAGTTATGTATATATATATATATATATATATATATATATATGTTAATTACCTCACTATGTTGTGTGAGAGCATATATATATATATATATATATAATCATTATGCATGTACAATTATTGTAAAACACCATAGATTTAGGCATGAATGCTTAATGCAGTGGCTAGTAAAAAAAAATAAATGCAACTCAAGGATTGATATTTGATATTAACATCTAATATTCGATATTTGATAATTGATATACGGTATTGATATATATTATTTGATATATGATATTCAATATATGATAGTTAATATATAATACTTGATATTTGATATCTGATACATGCTATTTGATCTATGATATTCAATGTATAGTATTTGATGGCAAGGTAGCCTAGAATTGCTAGTTCTGTCAACAGTCATGATTGCACATGTGCTATACATCATCAACATTATATTATATTCCCCCTTTTTTTTGAGAATTACACATAAACACATACTACACACACATATAACACACACCCCAATTCCTGCATCAACCTTCTCGCTATAACCCATCACATAATAGAAACTTTACAACTATACCTAACTTACAATTCAGATACTTGTGTCACCATTAAGATGAAAATTCATATAACCAAAGCAACTGATTTGCCCCCACATTACAAGATAACTTAAATTTGTAATTTAATACAGGATTCATGCAGTCTGGATTAACAACTTAGGGAAATTGCCATAATTACTGTTAAGGCCTCAATAATGGCATGACATTCAAACAACCCAGTCCTGCATTATGCCCACATGGAAGTACATGATTAAGCAGGCCACAACCAACACTCTGATACATTGAACACGAGAAACAAGGAAACTCAGAGCTGTTATCTAAGTACATTGTAGCGTGACAGATAAACACATAATAATGAATGGCATGGATCATTAGAATAATATAAGATTATAACATTAAATCCGAAGAAAGCATTAAAATAATATAAAGAATTAATTCAGAGCAACTGTGCAGAACAATCATGGATAGTAAAAGTATAATTTCGAAATAAAAGCAAGGGTACTAGTGATGAATCATCAAAACCAGTATAATAACCCAAGGTTTTAAAATATAACCCAGGAAGGTAAGGAGTAAATAAAGAAGCGACAAAGAATATGACTAAACCCACAACGAGGATAAATAAATGAAAAAGAAACCCTGAATAAGGCAAGATCCACCATAAAAGGTGATGTATTTCAAGACACCAGAAGAAGATGAAGAAACCCCAAGAAACCCGATGGCATCCAGAAGAAGATGGAGAACATACCATTCCAAGAAGCCAGAAGAAAAGAAGACACCATTGAAGAAAGAAGAAGAAGACATCATTGAAGAAAGAAGTAGAAGACAGCATCCAGAAGAAGAAGGAATGCTCTTATAAAAAACACCCATATCCCCGTATCCCAAAATAAATAAAAACCACAAATAATAAAAAGTATAACGAAATAGTCTTGAACAGTAACCACATGTACAATAAAATTAAGAGAAAAAAGTGTATAGACCAGTGGACCAAGGTGAAACAATAATATAATACCCAAAGAACAAATCTTCATTGTAACCCACAAACCAATTTATTGATGTTAATAAGACTAAACAACCATTTAGAAATAGCATCAAAAAGTGTAAAGTGAAACAGTGCTAGTTTGTGTATTGTAAAAAATAAACCTTATGTTTCATCCTTGGCATCCACAAACTGTGTATATAATGAAATATACAACTTTGAGTGACTTATAAGTTGTACCATGTGAATGTGATACATGTAAAAATATCAAATTGTTAATCTGTTGGAAATGACATTTCTTTAAAGAATGAATAACAACAGATTTAAACACAAAGTGACAGGGTACAATTACCCTAACCAAAAAAAAAAAAAAAAAAACAGTTTAAAAACTGCATTATTCAATTTAATATAAGATATAGCAAATAAGAATATAGGTATAAGGTTTTGTGAATATAGAATAGGGATTTTAAAAATGTATTAGTAGTAAGATCCTTTTAATAAGTTTGGAACCACTAACATCCTAACTGTAAATATATATATTACTGGTATTAAAAGTAATAATTGAATAAGATGTTAGATGGGAAAAAACAGCCTTTGTAAATAATATTTCTGTTTTAATATTAAGTTTTGATGGTAAAAAATGTCTAAATAGTTGAAGACAACCATTATTTGAAAAGATTTCTTATTTGTTTATTGTATTGAAACCAATACTAATTATTGTTATGTTTAATTGAAAAAATGTTTAGTTCATATTACCATGTTAAAAAGTCAGAGAGGGTATAACACAGTATGTATTGTTTATGTAAAAATTTGTATGAAAAAACTTGTTAAAAATCTAGGCAAAATAATGAAAACTAAACTTCCTCAGAACTGAGAAGTTAAGCACTTAAATACATTCAAACTAAAGGGATTTAGATAACATAAAGTTTGGAGAGGGAAGTCATATATTCCAACATAATATTTTAAAAATTAACCAATTCAAATAATTGCAAGAAACAAAAGGGAATATAAACCTTTTAATAAAATATGAGATTAATAATCATAAATATAACTTAAAAATGGCAGAATTTGCATAATGACAGGAAGCTGATTTTGAACTTTTACCAGATACAAAATGAAAGTAAAATTACCAATTTTAGACAAAAAACATAATAAAACGGCATTATTCGATATTAAAATACGCCGAATGAACTGAAGGATAAAATTAAGTAACATCTAGCTAATAAATTTGAATAATAACCAAAGTTTAAGCAGTTATATAATGTAATTTCAAACATGCACAGGATGCAAAGTAAAATTCGAACAATGTAAGGAATAATATTACATTGGCTAAGATTTTAGTCGAAAGTGAAGGAAGTAAGTAGTTGATTATTGAACGTGATACGGTGCACTTGACAAGAGTTTTTCAATCGAGTTAACCTAATTTATAGTACCGTAATGGCGAGTCAGCATATGACACAATTTTGAAAACCGCGAGTGGCGACTAAAAACATTGTACAACATTGACACAGTGACATAAACACTTCCAAGAGACAAAATAACATTGTACAGCACTAAACTACAGTCAAACAACCTTATTAAACACTATAAAACAGTATAAATCATAACCATAAAACAGTGCCTGAATGACAGAAAGTGAACGGACTTATACATACACCACTATTCAAAATGCAACACAGAAACGTCACTCAAGACACTAAACCAACATCCGAAGGAAGATTTGCTGACACCAGGACGTGAATACTGCCAGAAAATATCTTTATTGGAAAGGCCCATCTTCGAGGGACATTTGACCAACTCGACGGCAGCCATTTGCAATTTTTGTCATCACTCAGATACCTCCTAGTATTGTCAGCGACACGGTTCAAAATCAATCTTGTTTATTTCAATAGTTTCTATTAAATATATGTATTTAATATTAGGAATTAATTATTGTAACGTTATACTTTTTTAATATTGGCCCAATTTCTCTGACTTTAACCATAATTAGCTGTTAAAAGAACCTAATTGCATTTTATATAAAAAAAAACTTGTAACTTTCGATACCCTGAGAGTCGATTTTATAATCGACAAGAGTCTTATTAACCAATTATCCAATAAATCATTTATACTTGTCACCTCAAAATAGTTCTTTCTTTATTAAACATAACCATTTACAATTAATTTAATTTAAACAATATAATACAAGAATTTCGCCATATCAGAAGGAAGATAACCTCCAAAACGAAAAGTAAACAAATATCGATTGTACCTGGAGACAATCTTATAAGTGGTTGGAGTTTATTGAAAATACTAAAACATTAATAAAATTTCCTAGATAAGTGAGACACGTTTCAAAACTTCACGAAACACAATTAATTAATTGTTTTTAATTAATTAATTGATAAAAAGAAAATTTTTTTTTAATTATAAAATTTTTTTTTAAACACAATTTTTATTTCTTCAACAAACAACATTTTAAAAACATTTTGTAACACTACTCCTATACCACGTTAACAATATTAACAGGTTATTGTTGCAAATTGGCGCACAACTGAGGGGCTTTAATTGGTGATTGAAAGGCCACTACAATCTGCCCAATCACTAATTGGAGTTCGGCAGCAGCTATAAAGCCAGAGAAAGAAAGAAAAATGCAACGACGGGCAACTTCAAAGAAACGGGCGGCGGAGGCCGAAAAAGAAGTAGAGATTGACATGGAGAATAAAGAGGCGACGCCAGTAGATGTGGAGAGTTCATTGCCACCGGTATTGTCAAAACAACCTGCACAACTAGAGGAACAACCGGAAATGACTACACAAACAGAGAAAGTCAATGTTCCAGAGAAGGAAACAGAGAACATGACAGCAGAAGAAATGTTAAGAGCGATGATGGAAAACAATAAATCTTTGGATAAAGTAAGGAAGAAAGACAAACTAGCATTAAATAAGCAATTGGAAGACTTGAGTAAGAAAATGGGAAGTGATAACCAGTCTTTAAAGGAAGATTTGGGAAATAAGATCGAAAAAACTAATAAAAAGTTGGAAGAATTGAAGAAGGATAACCAATCCACAAAAGAAGAGTTGAGTGGGATGAACAAGAACATGGAGGATTTGAAGGAAGACAACCAGTTCCTGAGTAAGAAGATTGATGAGACAAATAAAAAGATGGAAGAAGAAATGGGGAAGAAGTTAGAAGAATTGAAGGAAGACAACCAATCTTTTAAGGAAGAATTCAAGTCGACTAAAGAAGAATTGATTAATAAAATTGAAAACGCCAATCAGAAAATCGATGAAACTAGGAAGAAGATAGAAAAGAACAACCGACAGTTGAAGGAAGAGTTGAAGGAAGATAACAAGAAGTTGGAAGAGAAGATGGGGGAGAAGTTGGAAGAATTGAGAGAGGACAGCCAAATTTTAAGAGAATAATTAAGAGAGGTCAATCAGGAGAATCTGGACAAACTTGACGAAAGAATGGAAATGTTAAGAGAAGAACTGAATAAGGAAATCAATGTTAACAAGAAAGCGATGAATAAAAAGATGGAAGAAGAAAACATAATGGTGAATCGACAGATCCGAGAGATTGACGGGAAGTGCAACCAGACCGAAAAGGAGGTACAAGAATTTAAGGAAGTAGTAAACATCAAGTTTACAAATACAGAAGAACATAGCCGCAGGAAAGTAGAGGAACAGAGGAAGGAAACTCAAGAAGAATTCGGGAGAGTACGGAACCAAGTCGCGGAAGTGTGATGGTATGCAAGAGGCGATGACCAATATCACAGGTCAGGTGCGACAAAGCCAAGAAGAGATGGAGGCTTTAAGAAATAGACCGACTCATTTCACCGGATTGCCCATCAACGAAAGCCGAGAATGGCTCAACTTCCGGCAGTACAAGTGGAAACCGATGGAGTTCCTGGCGAGGGTAGATGAATACTTCGCCAAACATAAAATAACGCAATGGAGCCATAACAGGGAAATCTTGGACGAGTCATTCAGGGAGATGATGGATAATTGGTGGATGGCTAACCGGAGCGAGATTGCCGACTACCAGCAGTTCCGGAGAATGTTTAAGTCGAAATACTGGTCTGAAACAATCCAGAACCTGATCCGTGATAACATATGCAACGGACGATACAGGGCACAAATAGGCAGTAGCATGACAGCCTATTTCTTAGGAAAGGTATGCATGGCGAAACACCTCGAGCCGGCTATACCCGAAGAGTGCCTGATAAATAAAATCTCATATCACTACGACGAAGACAGTGTCAGGGCCCGGAGAGGTAGCCAGATCAAGACAGTACAGGCAATGACGGAATTGCTAGAAGGGTATGAAAATGAAGAATATTATCGCCAGAGCAGGAGGAGGAATGAACGACCAGAGGCGAGGCCGAATCAATACCCTAGTAACAGCAATAACCGTCCCGGAAACCGAAACCAGCCCAGTAATTACGACGGCCATAATAACCTACCGCGTAATAGCAACAATTTTAACGGCAATGCAAACGGTATTAGGAACAACAACCCCTATCCTAATAATAGGAACAATTATTATCAGCCCCCTAATAGCCCGTACAGTCAGAGAAATCCATACCCCAGTAATAATGGTGATAGACATTACCCACCCAATAGAAATTATTATAGTAATAATTATAATAATAATAATAATAATAATAGAGTGTCACGCCCGAGGGTTAATTTTATAAGAGCAGAAGATCGCGGTCCGAGGAGATACTACCAACCACGGAGGAACGGTCCACGGTGCGGACAGAAGATGGAGAAGTGCGGAACGGGACGGTCCACGACACGAACAAGGAAGAAGAAGTACCAGCCTGGAGGATCTTGGCCGACAACAGAATAGGGAGATAAACCTTGAACAGGGTACAGAGCGTCAGGAAACGACCCAGAGTTTCCCGAACGATGCCTCAGTCAATCCTAGTACGAACGATGACCACAATACTTTAAACGGGAGGAGGCAGTAATTAACGATGACGACCCGTTACTGCTTATACTTCCTGGGTTAAACAAAGGTGAGTTGCAACAAGCAACCAATTGTAAAAACATCACGATAATTAGTAACCATTACCTGAAAGATATTCGAACTGAACTTTTAGAGGAGAACGAAAAGAGCCTCAATAACAATAATAACGAAATACTATATATAACAGCGGAGGTGGAAGGAATTCCCGCTAAACTAATGATTGACACAGGTGCAAATATTTCCATAATAAACGCCAATGAACTGGAAAGGATACAGAGCGAATGTGGGAAAACTTTGCCAATGTTACCAGTAAATAACATTGTATTGATAGGAGCAACTGGCCGTCAGAACAAAACCATTAGGAAGCAAGTTTCTTTAAGTGTTGTTAGCCGCGATATAGCTTTAGACATGGAATTTTTGATAGCCACCGGATTACCATTTGACATACTCATCGGTTGCGATATTCTGAGAAGGTATTCCGCCATTATCGATCTTAACCTAGAGAGAGTATCACTTTTCCCCAACGGAATAACATGGACCGCAAATTTGGTAGGAGGTGCAAATATACTTCCCAGCCCAATACATCAACAACTTCATAAAATTAATATCATTAGGAACAGCCCCCTTCATAAACCAATTATATACAACAATGGAGGAGAGGATTTATGGTCAGTAAAAATACAAGAGATACGGGACTTCCAGTGCGGAACCAATAACGATAAAATACCTGTACATCTAGCAGATCGTTTAGTCAGAGTATATGAGAAGTACAAGGCAGTGTTTTCAGATGAACCAGGGAAGGTTAAAAACTATCAGTGCAAACTTAAATTCAAAGAAAACGTGGAGTTCAACTGGAGGTCATATCCAATCGCACATTCGCTTAAAGAGGCCGTGAGAACAGAAATTAATAAAATGATTGAAAATGACATAATTGAGATTAGTCAATCTCCTTACACTAGTCCAATTATTGCTGTTCCCAAAAAAGACGGACAAGTCCGGCTCTGTTTAGATGCGCGCGAACTGAACAAAACAATAGTGAATGACAGAACCTCACCCGGTGAAATAGAGGAGATATTAAAACGTTTTCATGGCACGAAGTTTATCAGTACCTGGGACACTGTATGTGGTTATTGGCAAGTGGAGCTGCATCCACAAAGCCGTCAGTACGTGGCGTTCATTTTCGAAGGGCGCAATTACCAGTTCAAGAGACTGCCCTTCAGACTTGTAAATTATGTCGCCATCTTTGTGGCATGTATGGATCAGATTCTTGGACAAGAAGCACTCCAATTTACCACCGTCTATGTAGACGACTTACTCATTACATCAGAAACCTGGGAGGAACACTGCTATAGAGTAGAATATGTACTAAGCAAATTAGCGCAAAACAACATAACTCTGAAGTTGGAGAAATCCAAGTTCATTGCGCGCGAAGTACAATTCTTAGGTTTCAATCTAGACGATAGAGGTATTACCCCGTCAGCAGAGAAAGTGGAGGCAATTCAGAAGTTCCCGCAGCCAAGAAACAGGAAACAATTACAATCTTTCCTCGGACTCTGTAACTATTACAGAAAGTTTCAGAACCGATATTCCGAGTTGACAGCCAAGTTTCAACCACAATTATCTGCTAAGAACAAATGGACTTGGGGTGAGGAACAAGATCTTACCTTCCGCTTGATAAAAGAAAAGTTTCTGGAGAGTGTTATACTTTGTCACCCAGATTTTAAGAAACCATTCTTTTTAAACTGCGATGCTAGCGACCTGAGCTTAGGAACGACTTTATACCAGGAAGATGAGGAGGGTCAACATCTGGTAATAAGCTTCGCTAGTCGCACGCTGAATCAGTGCGAAAAGAACTATAGCGTAACAGAAAAGGAATTGCTTAGCGTGGTGTTCACATGCAGCAAGTTCCGAACATACATTCTCGGGTATCAAGTCACTGTTCGTACTGATCATAAATCCATCTCGTTCCTACGTAGGTGCAAATTGAGTCACAGCCGATTGGCTAGATGGGTACTCGCCCTACAAGAATATGATCTAAAATGGGAATATATTCCGGGAAAAAAGAATGTGGTAGCAGATGTATTATCACGGATAAATCTGGAAGATCAGACCTTCGAGGGAGAGAAGGAGAGCTTGGTTAAAATTTATAACATATTTAAGACCAGAGCCGATCTACAAGCTCTATTAATAAATATCCGTATCCACCAACAGTCTGATCCTAAACTGAAAAACATCATGAGTCGTTTTGAAGCCAACGATGACACTGTTTCCAAATATTACCATCTAAACAAAGGAATATTATTCATAAAAACGGCTTTGGATGAAGAGATATGGAAGGTGATAATTCCACACCAAATCGAAAAGGAAGTCATAATAGATTACCATGTCAGGTATGGTCATATGGGAGCGCTAAAAGTGATACAGGCTTTAGAAGAAAACTGCAAGATAAAGAATATCAACCGAAAGGTGAGAAATTACATAAATTCCTGTAATATCTGCCAATGCGTCAAGATAAACAATGAGAGGAAAGAGGGTATAATGATACCTATTACCTCAAGTACAAAACTGGAAAAAGTGTTCTTGGATATCTGCGGGCCATTTCCCCGTAGCGACAGTCGACACAGGTATAAGTACCTGATAATAATCATGGACCATTACACCAAATATATAAAGCTATATCCGGTTAATCGGGCAACAACAGCAAAAGTTCTGGCGGTAATCATCGATTTGTATGTGCCAGAGATCGGTAGACCATCTTCCATTATTACCGACCATGGTACACAATTTAAGGGGAGGAGATGGCGAGACACATTATTAGCACTTGGGATCAAAACCTATAAGACGTCAGTCTACCACCCAAGTAGTAATCCGGCTGAGAGAGTACTGAGAGAAGTGGGTAGGATCTTGCGGACGTACTGTCACAACCAACAACGAAAGTGGCAAGAGTACTTAGCAGCAACAGAGACATTCCTAAATTTCGCCCACCATCCAGCTATAGGAATTACACCATACTCAGCCATGTATGAGAAGCCGACTCCCCAAGAAATTGAACAAATCATCGAGTTTCCACCAAACAATGATCGCAAATTTAACAAGTTGAGATTCTATAACAAGGTGGCTGAAGACCAAGAGAAATGGCAAGCCAAATATCAAAAGGCCATAGGGCATATAATAACATACAAAGAGGGCGAGAAAGTTCTTTTAAAGAATCGAGAACTGCCCAGCACCCTAGAAGGGATAACCAAAAAATTATTATTGCTCTATACAGGACCATATGTTGTGGTAAAGGATAAGCATAACAATACTTATGAACTGAGAGAGATAGTTTCCGGAAGAGTTAAAGGTGTGTACAATCAAGCATCTATGAAAAAGTACTATGAAGAAGGAGTTTAGAATTTTGAATTTATAAAACAAATAAATTCTAAAATAACTGTATGTACATCTTACTACCTATGATTTAGAAGAAACTTTATGGAAAAAATAAAAAGAAAGAATATTAAACAAACAAATTTGAAAATAAATGTAAGCACATCTTACAACCAAATATTTAAGAAAAAACTTTATGGCAATTTAAAAGAAAGGAATTTTGAATTTTTTACACAGAAAAATTCTAAAATAATTGTAAGCACAACTTACAACCTAATATTTTTGAGAAAAAACCTTTTGGAAGAAATAAAAGAAAGAATTTAGAATTTAATACCACTAAAAAATTCTAAAACAATTGTAAGTACAACTTACTACCAATGATTTATGAGAAACAACTTTTTGGCAATTTAAAAGAAAAGAATTTTGAATTTAATAAACATAAAAATTCAAAAACAATTGTAAGAACATTTTACAACCAAATATTTTTGAAAAAACTTTATGGAGAAATAAAAAGAAAGAATTTTTAACAGAAAAATTCTAAAATAATTGTAAGTACAACTTACTACCAATGATTTATGAGAAACAACTTTATGGAAAAATAAAAGAAAGATTTTGGAATTTAATATTCAAAAAATTTAAAAATGAAGTAAGACCAACTTACTATAACTAATTTTGTGAAAAAACTTTATGGTAATTAATTAAGAAGAATTTGAATTTAGAGAAATACCAAAAAATTCAGAAATAATTGTAAGATCACCTTACTACACACAATTTTGAAGAGATACCATGTGGAATAATTAAAAAGGAAGAATTAGAATTTAGAATTATATATATAACAAAAAACAAAAAATTAAGTAAGCACATCTTACTATAAACAATTTTGAAGGAAACAATTTTGGGAATAAATGAATTAAACAGCATTTGAATTTTGATAAAACGTCAAAACTTTGAAACAAAATAAGATCAACTTATTACAATGATCTATGAGAAATGTTATGGAATTAAATAAAAAGAAGAGTGAATTTTGCATAAAACTAACAAAGTTCTAAAAATAAATATGTGCCATTTATAATTAAATTTAGAAGAAAATAAAATGATTAATTCAGAAAAAAGAATTAAATTTAATCCAGAATAAATGTGAATATCTAGCATTTGAAGGAGTAGAGAAGAAAAACAAAAAAGAGTGTGATATACAAGAGAAGGCAAAAATTTGGAAACAAAGAGAAGAATCTGTTATTATAATAAAATTATAACAAATCCAAGAAAGAGAAACAATAAAATAATAATGAGAACAACCTATGATTAATTACTTATGAAACGATAATGGAAACAGTTAATCAAGAAAAAGGAATACGATATTACTTAGTTCTGAAGAAGCAAAGAAGACTAACTCATACCAAACATATGGAGAAGATGATTTTGAACCAATAATAATAATAAGACCTATATGAAATGCAAAGAGAAGAAGTACCACATGAAATATAATATAAATGAATTAATGTTAATGAATGCAAAGGCGGATTAATAGCTTTCTAAGAGAAAGGAAAGAACAAAATGTTTAAATAAAATGATCAAAATAACAACCTGAATATCTAATATAAAGATACAAATTTAAAAATTAAATATAATAAAATAAGACCATTCAAATAATGAATAAGAAAGTGCTATATGTAAAGACCATGCTAACACTGTAAGTAACCAGAAGGAAGTAAGTAGTTGATTATTGAACGTGATACGGTGCACTTGACAAGAGTTTTTCAATCGAGTTAACCTAATTTATAGTACCGTAATGGCGAGTCAGCGTATGACACAATTTTGAAAACCGCGAGTGGCGACTAAAAACATTGTACAACATTGACACAGTGACATAAACACTTCCAAGAGACAAAATAACATTGTACAGCACTAAACTACAGTCAAACAACCTTATTAAACACTATAAAACAGTATAAATCATAACCATAAAACAGTGCCTGAATGACAGAAAGTGAACGGACTTATACATACACCACTATTCAAAATACAACACAGAAACTTCACCCAAGACACTAAACCAACATCCGAAGGAAGATTTGCTGACACCAGGACATGAATACTGCCAGAAAATATCTTTATTGGAAAGGCCCATCTTCGAGGGACATTTGACCAACTCGACGGCAGCCATTTGCAATTTTCGTCATCACTCAGAACACCGCCTCCTAGTATTGTCAGCGACACGGTTCGAAATCAATCTTGTTTATTTCAATAGTTTCTATTAAATATATGTATTTAATATTAGGAATTAATTATTGTAACGTTATACTTTTTTAATATTGGCCCGATTTCTCTGACTTTAACCATAATTAGCTGTTAAAAGAACCTAATTGCATTTTATATAAAAAAAAACTTGTAACTTTCGATACCCTGAGAGTCGATTTTATAATCGACAAGAGTCTTGTTAACCAATTATCCAATAAATCATTTATACTTGTCACCTCAAAATAGTTCTTTCTTTATTAAACATAACCATTTACAATTAATTTAATTTAAACAATATAATACAAGAATTTCACCATATCAGAAGGAAGATAACCTCCAAAACGAAAAGTAAACAAATATCGATTGTACCTGGAGACAATCTTATAAGTGGTTGGAGTTTATTGAAAATACTAAAACATTAATAAAATTTCCTAGATAAGTGAGACACGTTTCAAAACTTCACGAAACACAATTAATTAATTGATAAAAAGAAAATTTTTTTTTAATTATAAAATTTTTTTTTTTAACACAATTTTTATTTCTTCAACAAACAACATTTTTAAAACATTTTTTAACACTACACCTATACCACGTTAACAATATTAACAGGTTATCGTTACAACATGTATATGTGTAATCCCTTACATAGTATAAGAGTGTCTTAAATATACATAAGGTTTTTATCTGTGAACAGTGTCCAAGCATGCAGGCACGAAATCTAACATGTGTTTGCAGATTTTAAACAAGTTCTGAGTGGATTTTATAAGTCTGTTTTTGAGAGTGTCTGTAGATGCACCGTGTTGTGGTAGATGATGGTGTTAAATTAAATTAAGATGGATCACACCTGAATTGTCCAATGTAGTAGGTGGCCATGTGTCTAGGTTGAGCAGTAGTTGAAACGGATGATTTCTGTGCGGCAGAATTTCTCTAAGAGTTCTGAAATGAGTCTGGGGGGCAGAATCTCGGTCCCGACTGACGGCGTCCCAAAGGCTTATGTAGTTTCTCTGCACAAGGGGTTGGCAGGTCTTAGGCCAACCCCGACACCCATCTCGCCATTGGCCGAGCACCTAGGGCAGGCAACTTGCTATATAGGGTATCATAGACATAACACAAGCACAGCTCGCACTCATGCCACAATTATAATGCTATAGAGAAATCACACTTTAATATTCCGCACGGGACAAGAACCTTTTCACAAACACTTACTATCTTATTAACAATCCGCTCTAACCACAAGATGTGCATTATTTAGTTTTATAAATCTGGGTCTTTCACTGTTTCCTGCGGCCAAAGACAACTTCCGTCTCCACGTTTGTATTTTTTTTCCGTGTTCGATGTGTACTAGAACTGTTTTCTTCACAAGTAACTAATGCCAGTTTATGGAGGTTATGTAGACAATGTAACTTAAATAAAATTTTCTTTGTTAGTGTACAATAAAAGGGTGTATTTACTGGAAGTACAGAAATAATTTTCCATTTATCGCACATAATTACGGTACACAGACGATTTTTGGAGGTTGTGTCTACGTTTAACAATGCAACTTAACCTTTTAGATTTTTAAAATTAATTAGATTTAACAAAAATTTCCTTTGTTAGTGTACATTAAATTATTGTATGCATACAAGGCTGCTGTACATAACATTAAAGGCTGTATTTATTCGAAGTACCGGAATTAAAACCTAGTTCCAATTTAGAACGTAGACCTATAACCTATTTGCATATTTTATTGGGGTTTATTGGCACATATTTTATTAAAAGGGTGTATTTATTGGAAGTACAGAAATTATTTTCCATTTATCACACATAATTACGGTACACAGTGGATTTTTGGAGGTTGTGTCTACGTTAACAATGCAACTTAACCTTTTAGATTTTTAAAATTAATTAGATTTAACAAAAATTTCCTTTGTTAGTGTACATTCAAAGGCTGTATTTATTGTATGGATAAAAGGCTGTATATACATTAAAGGCTGTATTTATTCGAATTAAAACCTATCGGTACTTCCAATTTAGAACGTATAACCTAGTAGGCTACGTTATTCGTACATACAGTATTTTATTGGAGTTTATTGGTACATATTTTATTAAAAGGGTGTATTTATTGGAAGTACAGAAATTAGTTTCCATTTATCGCACATAATTACGGTACAGAGACGATTTTGGGAGGTTGTGTCTACGTTTAATTATCTAACTTAACCTTTTAGATTTTTAAAATTAATTAGACTTGTAGGGGGTGTGCATGGCAGAACTACTTGTGCACCCACTTTATAATCATATTTTTGGTAACACTGAGAACTTTAAGCCTTCTTTTATGCTTAAACAAATTATATATACACTTAATTATAGAAAAGCAAAAAGCAAATATGTAATTCAAAAGACTAATTTGAATGGTCTGTGTACCGTAATTATGTGCGATAAATGGAAAATAATTTCTGTACTTCCAATAAATACACCCTTTTAATAAAATATGTGCCAATAAACCCCAATAAAATATGCAAATAGGTTATAGGTCTACGTTCTAAATTGGAACTAGGTTTTAATTCCGGTACTTCGAATAAATACAGCCTTTAATGTTATGTACAGCAGCCTTGTATGCATACAATAATTTAATGTACACTAACAAAGGAAATTTTTGTTAAATCTAATTAATTTTAAAAATCTAAAAGGTTAAGTTGCATTGTTAAACGTAGACACAACCTCCAAAAATCGTCTGTGTACCGTAATTATGTGCGATAAATGGAAAAATATTTCTGTACTTCCAGTAAATACACCCTTTTATTGTACACTAACAAAGTAAATTTTATTTAAGTCTTAAATTTTATTTAAGACCCATAAATCTTTTATAACTCCTTTTATAACTATGAAATTACTTTCTACCTGGGCCGTTCCCATTTACAATTTCTGAACGAGTAGCTGAGTGTAAGATAAGTTTAAATTGATTTGACCAGGTTAATAAGTTACATTTAATTTAATTAGACACGGTTGCATGCCTGGAAATTCACACACACATGGATACCTTTTAGTAAGAACACCTAAGAAAAATGTTTTGAGGTTAAAAATAATTGAGCTATAATTAAGGCTATGCCTACCTGGAGCTAGCTTTAAATTATTTTCCCATAGTAAAGGCTTCAACCAGGCAGAATGATTCAGGCGCCGTCAATCGTAACCAGTGAAGATTTCTCTGAGAAGGTCAGAAGAGAAATGAGGCAGAATACATGGCAAATTGCACCCACGAGACTTCGCTTTTTTTACAGGTTCTGGTAACAACAGCTGGCCTTGGCCGACATAATTTTCGTCGCCGCAACTAACAAACATAGCCCGCTACACACAGCGACGATGCACCATACATAGCAGTGCACGCCGGGGAGAACGCGCGAGTTTTTAAAATGAAATGGTATACGCGCATACCACCGAACTTAGCATATTAACAACGGAGCGCCGAACGAAGTACGGCACAATTCTAGATATTATATTATCAATTTTAATTCAAATCTTTTCTTCATTATACTATGATTTCTTGACTACTCAGTCTGAATGTGTGCTTTTTTTAAAATTGTTAATACATCCTTATTCTATATTTTCTTTATACCTTTAATATAATCCTTTATAATCCTTTTAATACAATTAATTGATTATTTTCAATGACTTTACGTTATGTGCTTTTACTAAGAAAAAGTTAAATAAATTAATTACTTGTTCATTCTCCAAGCAAGGATTTAAATTATCGTTACATTGACTGTTCATTCGTTAAAGAAAAATAATTAAAGAATATTCTGATTACACATAAATTACATTGGTTTTATCTCTATCTACATAATTATTATTTAATCTTACAAAAATGTTTTGTTTTTGTTTTTCTTTTTATTAAAGTCTTTCAATTTCTTTCTCTTTGATAATTATATATTGGTTTTTCGTCACCTTAAATTCTGCTGATTTGTTCCATGTCCTCCAGTGATCCCGTCAGTCCGCTCCGCTCCTCCTGGATGTCCTCTTGTCCTCACTGCTCGTCCTCCCGTCTCTCGGCCTTCATGGTACATTGGCTGCTGTAGATTATAATGACGTTTTGCTCTGGATCTGTAGCTGTTATGATAGAACCGTCTCTAGTCCTCTGCGTCTCGTTCCTCTGCTAGTCGTTCTCTCGTCATCTGTCTGGAGTTGATGTTCTTATTTGTAGACTGCTTGTAAACGTCCGACTTTTTTGTTACGGTACTTTTTAATTATTGTTTTTCATTAATACTTTAAATCAAAACATTTGCCGTAATACTTTATAAGTTACGATTAAAAAAGATCATACTGATATTAGACCTAGCGTCTAATTCTGTCCAAAGTAGTTAAAAAATTCGCGTCTCGGACGGACATAGCGTACCGCTGCGACTGAAGAATGTTAGAAGAGAGAGTTCGGCTCTCCTGGGCTCATATTTATATCCACCAAGAAAACCGCGCCTGTCGGCTCAGGAACAAGCCTGTCGAAAACGGAACCATGGCGTGAGTTCTCCACTCTCGTCTCATTTCACATATTTGCACTTTTTCGTCAAACACACTGTTTAATGCGGATTTCAAGGTGATATAATATTGTCTAAATTAATTATACATATGATATGTAATTATCATGCTGATCGCACCATTATTGTACTTATAATGCTTTAAAAATCGCACAGAATTCGCACTGATTGTCCGAATTACGTAGGATTCGCACTGCACTTGTGTCTGATTTTTACACATTTTTAGAAGTTTTTACATTCTTTCTAACATTTATGGCTTGCTTAATATTAAATATATTCTTAATTTAGCATTGACTTTGGGTGAGGTTGCAAACTTTCAGGCTCAAACAGGCTTCCCGCACACACACTATTTACTTGTGTACACGCTTACAGCAGTAATCGCGTGATCCTGCGTGTTGATTCCTGTTTGCAAGCCAGCTCCCAATTTCACACCTGCTCGTCTAATACATATTATTAAAATTAAATTAAATATTTATTTATTTCATATATGCGCATTACAGCCTATGCTTGTATTGTCGCACTATATATAATCCCTTCGCTTGTTCTTTTTTTTCAATACAGCGTCTTGAAAAACATTCAGTGCATGAGTGACAACGTTGCAGATTCACAAGATGGCGTGCATTACAGTATTCACAGTGATGTAGTAATACAGTTGTTGAATTGGCAATCAATACTACTACTGCCTTGACAATGAAAAGAAATTAGTGGAGTTCTAAAGACTTGAACAAACACTGGAGCTACAAGAAGCATAGTAAGCTACTTCAATGTATGTATTATTGAATAGACCACGCAAGAAGTAAAGATAAAAAAAATGTCAGACAAGGTCTCCGATGACCAACATGTCTGAAAAACGGTGATTCAGACAAAAATCTTATAGAGGATTGTACAAACGGTAGGAAACTCGTATTCTACTGTTGAAAATGTCATCTAATATCACACTGAACTTCCGATATAACACAAGACAATATGAGTGAGTGTCATTTAACTCACATTGTCAACACACTGTTATGTTTTGATGCATTCACTAGTTTTTCGCATATCCTAAAAAACCTCCGCTCACAGTGCGTAAAGGACCAAGCATACCGCGCGGCTTTTGGGTTTAGATTTCGCATATCCTACTAACCTTTTTTATAGAAAATCCAGACAGATCTCGAATCATACTTTATTAATTGCGTAATTGTTCAATTGCAATATGCGTTTGTGGCTCTGGTCAGTAAAGAATCGATGAAAAGCTTTACCTCTAAATTTGTAGCCTACCATTTTTTTAGTGACTTTTTTTTTTTTTTTTTTTTTTTTGAGACCGACCAGTATGGTCGGACTCGGGCTGTTTTGGAGACGAGCTCCCTTCAGCCGTGTGGGTAAGGGGTTTTTGGGGGGACGTACGCCAGACGATCGGAGCGCAGAGAAGGTGGAGGCACTTAGTTGGGAGAGTACTGTTTGTTGGTTATATTGTGTGAGGTGTAGTGTGTAGCCATACTCGAGCGGGAGAGGTAGATGGATGTGGCCGTTATAATGTTTCTGGGGCATCTTTATTTATGCATTTTGTTTATTTAGTTTATTTCTTCTTCATATTGTTCTGCGACGTTCTTGCAGGGGGGGGGGCGGCCAAGACTGGGACGTGTGACGCTGGTCGCCAAAGCTGTTGGGTGGCGACAGGGAGCCGTCAAGGGAGGCAGAAGGAACAGATTCGGGTTATGTGCGGGTACGTAAGTGTGGGGAACTAGAGTGTGTGTTTACTGTGGTGAAGTGAAGAGAGTGTGGGGGAGTTTTATCGTGTGGATTGAGGCTGCGTTTGCTTTAGGAAGACGGGTCGCTACTGCCGGGGAGAGGTAAGTGCTTGGCGGGGTAATAGTATGTATTACTGCTACGCAGGTCTGTGTCGTTGACGCCGGCGTGGTTGGAGGCGAGGGGGAGGACCATTGGCTATTGCGAGGAGGCGATTTAGTAAGTAGGAAGGTCGGCTTGTATTGCGGGTGTTTCTATTAATTGACGGGACTATCGTTTGTATGGAATTGCGGCGGGAGGCTGTGCGGGAATACTTCCAGTTGAGTTTAACAAGGAAGGAATCAAGGTCAGGGAAGCGGGTGTTAAGCGCATACAGGGCGGCATTGGAAGTCTTCGTCAGGCGTGGTCGGCGGTATATGAGTCGTAGGGCCCGTCGTTCTGTGAGACGGTGGAGATCGAGGTAGGCTGGAGAGGCAGTAAGGAGAACTGGGTGTGCATATGTGAGGATGGGTCGGATACATGTAGTATAGATGCGGCCTAGTAAGTCGCTGGAGCAGTGGTTTAGTCGGCTGAGGGTTCTGAGAGAACGGAGGCGGGTACGGGCGATGGTAGTTGTGCGTTTGATGTGTGGTCGCCAGGTAAGTTTGGAGTCAAGCGTGACGCCCAGATATTGGCAATCACGCTTCGGGCGTACTGATGATGGGCCAACGCGGACGGGCGTTGTATAGAAATGCGACATGTTGCGTCCAGTGGAGTTGAAAACACAGAGTTGGGTTTTGTCCGCGTTTACAGTTATTCGCCAAGTATTGCAGTAGGCGAAGAAAGGTTCTAGGATTTGTTGTAATTTGATTGGGATCTGCCGGTGTGCGCCTGCTAAGACCCAGTAGGCAGTATCGTCGGCGTACTGGGCTAGGCCTGCAGATGGGTAGGGTACAGTAGGCGGAGGGGGAGGGGTGTCTTTCGTAAAGATGATATACAGTAGCGGGCTAATGGCGGAGCCTTGGGGAACACCGGCATGAAGGCGGAAGGGTGCCGAGAGATGCTGACGGACTCGGACTTGTGCCGTGCGGCCATCCAGGAACTGGGAGAGCCATTTGACGATGGTTGGGGGAAAGTGACATCCGAGGATCTTAAAACGGATTTTAGTGACTATCCACAGGGGCGGATTTATACTTTTGCCGCCTAGGGACTACCGGCGACTTGTCGCCCTCCCCACCCGGTTCCAACCGCCAAGTTGACGGAGGAAGCTGCATGCTTCACTTCTTGTAGTTGCCTTTTCTCTTTCGTCATTCGATATAATTGTAATTGCTTCTATTACTTCATCCCAATCTTCTTTTAATGCCCTACAAGCATCATCCCGTGCAGACCAACGTGTTTTGGACAACGCTTTTAAGATTAGGTTTTCTTTTTTACTTAGACACCCCGTGAGTACTTCCCATCTTTTGGTAGAGGATGAGAAAAAGTTATAAAGATTATTAAGAAGCATGAAAAAATCACGACTTTCCTTGCAACTGCTAGCTGAATGCTCACAGACTAAATTCAGTGAATGAGCACTGCAAGGGGAGTACATTGTCGTCGGTGTTATTTCTCGTATTCTGGCTTGTAGTCCAGTGTACTCCCCAGACATGTTGGAGGCATTATCGTATGACTGCCCCCTGCAGTTTTTATGTAAATGCCGTATTTATTGAGGACAGCTGTAACAGCGTTGAACAACCCTTCTGCTTTGTGGCCTACATTCGGTAGAAAGCAAAGGAATCTTTCTACGGGAATTCCCTTTTCGGTAACATAGGCCTATCTTAATATTACGGCCAGTTGATCCACATGGGAAATGTCTGGCGCTGAGTCGACTACCAGAGAAAAATACTGTGCA
Source organism: Magicicada septendecula (assembly GCA_034769895.1). Taxonomy (NCBI): domain Eukaryota; kingdom Metazoa; phylum Arthropoda; class Insecta; order Hemiptera; family Cicadidae; genus Magicicada; species Magicicada septendecula. The sequence continues at coordinate 905,518,999 of CM068367.1, read as the reverse complement.
GCTTTTATCTCTGTTAAAATTTCTTCTGTGACTTTATGGCTCATTAATTTGAGGAATTCCTCGTAAGTAGAAGATGACAAGAATGAAGTATGGCCTTGACCTGGATTGCCGTACTTGGCAATGTGGTTCGCTCAAAAAGGATCGAACTCGGGTATTAACTCTATAGGTACACATAATAAAATTTCCACAATTTGTGAAATGACCCAAATCTCTCGAAGTGCCCTTTTAGAGGTAGACTAGGAGCAGCTTGGCACAACAGCAACTACTCGTTTCAACACATTTCGCCAACAGTTTTCTTCATCCTGAGCCTGGATCAAAAGCTGAGATTCAATTCTTTCTGCTATGGTCATTCTTTTCTTCATTACTTATGGTCTGATGAATTCTCATAGCTTTTTAAATACTCGTTGCCGTCCTTCCAATCATCAAAGCTTTCTTTTGATAATTTTGAAATTCCTCCAAAAAGTTGACACGGTATACAAAAACGTTTTCCAGAACTTTCTGAGTACATTAGGTAAGATCGTTTTATTTCCTGTCCATTGAAAAGCTGGTTTTAAACAGGGTTTGAGTTAGACAGTGATGTTGTCCCCCAAATAATCTTTTGGAACGGCTAAAACTACTTTGGAAATGTCTCGAATTATTCCATTTTTTAGGACATGTTCTCGAGTGTTGTCATTGATAGGCCACAACGCAGGGTCATAAACCATAGTGTTGCTACTATGCTTAGAATCTTTATCGTCATATATTTCAGAGTGTTCCGTGGTAGTTGTGCTCGTCTGAGGAATTGGATTAGAAAAGTCTTCATTATTGACCTATTCAGCAACATTAGGCCTACAGTGCCGGCTTTTGGGGTGGCCCAGGGCGCTGGACGCTTTAGGGCGCCAACTGGTTTTGGAATTTTAAGGTAATAAAATTCTTCAGAAGAATAAGAATGTAGGTAGAAGTTGCAGTAATGCTATAGAAAAATATCTGCGAAATTCGGGTATTAGCTATTGAGTGCGCCTAATTAAAAATTATTTTTATTTTTATCAGCAGAATTTAATACTAAGAAAGTTTTGTGTTCTTCCATTTGGATCGAGTTTTGTTTTTATTCAATCTTAACTGTAAAACTAATTTCTCAAATTTAAAAAAAAATTTTTTTGAAATAATTTAATTGTAATAATTTATTTTGCTATTATTGCTGACTGTACTCCTGATATTTCCCACAAGGAACAACTCTCTCTCACAATTCGATTTGTTGATATATCTACCGATATCATCGAAATCAAGGAGCATTTTATAGGAGTTTTTACGGTGGACGATTCTACGGGTTTTGGCCTTTCTGAAATTATAACCGATACATTAATAAAATTTGGATTCAAACTTAGCGATTGCACAGGTCAAGGATATGACAACGGCGCAAACATGAAAGGCAAAAATGTAGGCGTACAGAAACGGATTTTAGAGCTAAATCCTTTAGCTTCCTATGCAGTGGCGTCGCCAGGGGGGGTGGGGGCGGTCCGCCCCGGGTGCCACACTCAGGGGGGTGACAAAATTAGGGCGAAAAAAAAATTTTAGAAATAAAAAAGAATTACTAGATCAACAAATTAATCACATCAACATTTCGATTGAAGTGTGCAATCCCAGGAAGAGGGGCGTATTATGTGGGTATCACTAGAGTAATACGAGTTTAAAACGTTTCGGTAAATACGTAATTTTTGTTCAGTTAAATTTGTATTGCAGTCTTTTAATTATCGTAAGTTTGATTGCTTGTACTTCGATTATAAAACGACCGAGTAATTTTTGCGTGAAAATTTTTCTCAGTGTATATAAAAAAATCAATTATGAGATTTTTTGTAAGCACTCCTAACCTATCCTTGTTTTTGTAGAAGTTGCTTTTTAAAAGAATTGCGCATTTTTTAAATTAATAATTTATTTAAAAAAAATGCCTTTTTTGGCATTTTAGATAGAATCGCTAGCTCGCCTATCTGCACTTCCGAAGGTTAGACTTTCGCTAACATAACGTCCTGTCCGTTTGAAGTTTAGATTTTTGTTTGGTCGCGTTGTTTCCCTGTTATAGGTTAGACTTATATGCCGATCCACGTTTTCGACGACACTTGCTACAAAAACTCGACCCGCTCGCAAACCCTCAATACGCTTATATAATCGTGTGCGTTAGCGTCCGATCATCCTATACTCTCTTCGCTTATGGCTCGTTCAGCTCGCGCACCGCTCGGTCGTCCGTAAGCCGAAGGGTGTTTTGATAGTTGCGTTTCCTGATTTGGCCAATTCTGCGCAAGCGCACCAGACTCCCGCGCCGGAGAATCGCTCACTCTTCACTCTTTGTTTCAGCCCAGTGTTGTGAATGTGATGCGTGTTGTACAGTTTCAGTTCAGTTCAACAAAAATTCAATTTTTGCTGTTTATAGTGGCATGGTGCAGAGTGGTCCTTTAATTATTTTGAGTTTCTGTATGTGCACCATTCATTTACTGAAGGTAAGTACTTGACTTGAAAAGCGAGTACCGATACACAGGCCTGCGAATTTAAATTTTTTTTCTGCGGCACGGGGTTAAACAGGTCTCTATACTTTGTTTAGTCAGGGAAGGCGGTTGGATTACCTACGATGGCTCACTTAACACAAACACACACATGCAGCCGACCCGACGGTACCCTCATTCGGCGTTTAATGCCTACTGGACACTATTGGACGCTCCGTTACTCGGACCGACTTTTCTTATGGTTTACAATTTAAAAGCATTTAACGTAACATTTTTTGATTCTGCGTTGAATTCCAAACAAAATTAGACCAAACACGGTACGAATCTGACGAGAAATACTGTTTAAAGGTTATATGATATGGCTATAGAACGTATGCAGGTTTGTTTATCTGCCCCACGAACTTGTTTTCGTAAATGAATATTTAAATAGGAATTCTGCAAATACCGCCACGTTTTTACACACTCAAGCTAGGACAATATTGTGATGTATTTATTATTTCTTTATGTGATGTATTATTTCGAGGAGGAGGCCCTCTTCTTGACTCAAGAAGGTTATATGCAAAATAATGTAACGCAAGCAAGCAAACACGCTTAGCAATACAAAAAAACTCGGATAAAAATCCAACATTTTTAAATATTGTAAATGGTTTTGTAAATACCGTATGTAGGCCTTTTATATAAACAGTGACGAAGGTGTTATCGACCAAATAACTTTTAATGCGGCCTTCGGCAGTTTCAAAAGTACGAAACGAGCCTTTCAAGCTCGAAACGCAGAAAGCTCATTGGTCTATTGTAAAAGTAAATAAACAAACGTTAAAATAATATAATTATTAAATTAATAATTATGAAGCCCAAATGATTTGAAATAGTGAAAATAAGATGAAATTTTTAAATATTAAAATTGATGGAATTTACACTAAAGGAACGTTGCGTTATTCTTTTAGTTTTTAAATAGGGATTGCACACAGGCATTCTGCAGATATATTTTTTCCATAATATTAATTATCTACACCGTAATTGTGTCATGCGTGTTTGGACTCATTCTTCAATAAAATTACGCGTAGAATACAACACGGTGATCAAAATTAGAAATGTTCGTGCATAATAAACTGTTGTTTTTATGTACCGGAGCTGTCATCGGTGACTTAAAGACACCGAATTATTGTTAATTATTCATAAAAATATGTTATTCTATTATAAATTCTAATGTTTCCCAATTTTATATTAATTTGCCTACTATAAATTTTGTTTAAAATAACCATTTTTATGTTTCGATGTACAAAATTCTATGTACTTTAGATTTTATTAAATGGAGTATCACAATTGAAATTAACGTTTGCTCATAAATATTTCTAAAATTCTTGTTATAAACATTAATTTAAAAGCGTATAGTTTAAAAGCAGTTTTATTTTCCTTAAGTGTAATGTTATTGCAGTTTTACATTTCACCAGTGCTATTGTTCATTAATTGTAGGCCTAATGTTATTGCAGTTGTACATTTCGCCAGTATAATAGTGCACAACTAATTCAATAAAAAAACTTAACTCTATCTTGCTGACCTTCATTGATTTCAACCATTTTCACCAATTACAAGCATTTAATGAATGTTTATTTACCGTTTTTTCTTCATAGTTTTTGGTAGTATTTTTAGAAATTATTATATTGAATTAATGCATAATCCATTCCCTCGCTTTACGAAATAGCTGCATTAAGCAAATTGTAATTTGCATTAAAAAGATTTATAAGACGACAATGTAAATAAATTTTAATATAGGCCTAATAGTTTAAACACTAATGAAATATACAATAATATTACTAGCTCTTTCCGAGATTTGTCTAATTACATTGCTTATTAATTATCGGGGAAATACTAGAATGATAAATACACATTGTTATTAGCACCTGAAAGAAAAATAAAATTGTAACAAATGTTTATAGCAACCAAAGTCCGCTCGAGAAACAACTCATTTTAATGTTATTTTAATGGTTAGTTGTATACATGCCGTAATAATATATTATGTATATTAATCAGGGCACCAACTGGTACTGCTATATTTACAAACCTATTTTGATCTTAAACGGCATAATGACGTAATGCAGATTTTTTATAAAATCAAAGTATTATTGAGTGCAGTAGTTATTGACCGACCGATTAGCACCGCTAATTTAAACTACGCTCAGTAAATTATGAAATAAAATAAATACTATCATGTCATTAGCAATATCTATCAGTGTCGTTATTTTCAGATACACTATCATGAAAAGGAATCGACCAAGTGGAGCACAACAGAGAAAAAGGCAAAAAGCGAAATGTATGGAGTTGCAGTCAATGACTGGATCTATGCTAAAATTCATTGAGCCTTCATCTTCAAAAAGCACTCAAGGAGTGAATGTTTTGGATGAACACGGGGAAGAAATCCAGACGATTTCCAAAGAAAACCAAAGTAAACCCGTATTATTAGAGGACGAGGAAGGAATAACAAAAAAATCTCAAGAGATTCAAAATCAGACAGAATCGAATGTTGAAGATGAATGCTCGTTTTCTGTTAGGAAACAAGAGATTATTATTGAAGAAACCAACAATGATTTAAGATTAAGAGAAAATGAAGAAATTGCAATACAAGAAGAAGACGAAGCTGTTAAAGAAAACATCGATGATGAAATTAGAGAAGATGAAGAAATACATGAAAACTTGTCTCTATATTCTGATATTGGTGATTGGCCTTTAATTGTTCCACATGATCTAAGAACTGATTTGATTAAAAGAGGAAGTAGTGAATTTCAAAATAAGAACGGCCCGTTCGTTACTATTCAAAGATCAGGTGATAAATCCAAAGGAACAAATCGTCAGTTAACTACTGATTGGTTCTACAAGAGTTTGGCAAATGGTGAAAAAATATTGAGAACTTGGATGGCCTATTTACTAGCAAAACAAAGCTTATTTTGTTTTTGTTGCAAACTTTTCACCACCAATGTAAATTCTACCACCTCATCAAAATTCTTTACTGGATTTCAATCTTGGTGGAAGCTCAATCCAAAGATATCAGATCATGAAAACTCTGAGCAGCATCTAACATGCTTAGAAAAATGGAAAACATTACAAGCATGCCTTAATGCAAATAGAACAATCGACAACATTAATCAGACTAAGGAAGAACAAGAAAGAAAAAAGTGGACGAACATTTTACATAGATTATTGGATGTTACTTTATTTTTGGCTAAACAAAATCTTCCTTTCCGGGGTCATAGGGAGGACGCAATGGCTGCAAATAAAGGCAACTATTTAGAACTTGTTCATCTCCTTTCAAAGTATGATCCCATATTAAAAGAGCATTTGTGTCAAATAGATCAGCAGGCTGTAAAGTTAGGAAAAGTTTTAGTCAGCTACTTGTCTCCTACGCAGAATGAGTTTATCACGATATTGGGTGAATGTGTAAAAGAAAAGATTTTGTCTGACATAAAAAACGCTAAATACTACGGGCTTCTATTTGATAGTACAAGAGATGTTTCGCACATTGAACAAATGTGTGAGGTTATACGCTATGTGCATATTGAATCTGGAAAAGTGGAAGTTAGGGAATCATTCCTAGGATATTTTCAATTGACTGGTAAAAAGGCTGTTGACATTACGGAAGAAATTTTTAAGATCCTCGAGAAAGACCGGTTAGATATAAATATGTGTCGAAGTCAGGGATACGACAATGCCTCGATGATGGCGGGAATTCACACTAGAGTGCAAGCAAGGATAAAAGAAGTTAACTCTAAAGCAATGTTTGTTCCTTGTTCCAATCACACACTTAACCTCTGTGGAGTACATGCATTTGGGACTGTCCCTTCATGTGTGACTTTTTTTGGGACATTAGAAAGTGTGTACAGCTTCTTTTCCGCATCGACCCGCAGATGGGAAATTCTCATGCAACATGTTGGCATTTCTGTAAAACGTCTGTCTGAGACTAGATGGAGTGCCCATCACGAAGCAATAAAACCCGTCATGGGTAACTTTGAAAAGCTAATCGAAGCTGTTGAAGAACTATGCCAGCCCGACGAGACAGTCGAAACTAGAGGAGCTGCACATATCCTACTGCCTGCAATCAGCGACTTCTCATTTTTATGCTACCTTTCATTGTGGGGGCAAGTGTTAGAGGAAGTAAACCACACACAAAAATATTTGCAATTGGAAGGAATCAACCTCGAAAAATGTGTAGTTAAAATGAATGATCTTAAGCTGTTCTTGAAGGACAAACGTAGAGATATTGTTGAAGGTGCTCTTCAGTTTGCAAAAAATATGTGTCAAAAATTGGACATCCCCACAGAAAAAAGAAGAAGAGTGAAAAAGATGCTACCTGGTGAAAATTCCAGGGATGAAGGACTCACTTGGGCGCAAGATCTACAACGGGCAATGCTCGAATGCATAGATACGTTTTACCAGGAGATGGTGACACGCTGTGAGGGTATGGAACAAGTCCTCTCCCACTTCGCTATTTTGCAGCCTAATAATTTGATGAATGCAAACGAACCAGACCTTCGGACTCTTCTCAAAAGTTTGACTAAGACATATGATGAATTTTCTCAAGAAGACGTAGACGTCCCCAAAGAAATCCTGCGGTTGAGAAGGCATCTTCAGGCAGCAGGCATTTCAAATGAAAAAACGAAGAAGTGGACCAGTTTGAACTTCTTAGAATTTATTACCGAATATGACTTTTCAGATTCTGTACCAAATGTAACATTAGCTTTAAGGTTTTTTCTCACAATATGTGTATCAGTTGCTTCATGCGAGAGAAGTTTTTCGAAACTAAAATTAATCAAAAGTTACCTCAGATCCACAATGAGTCAGGTTAGATTGATGAACCTAGCTATGTTATCCATTGAACATGAAGTGGCAAAAAGTATTGATTTTGATAGTGTAATTTCAAAATTTGCTTCATATAAAGCACGTAAAAGCAGGTTTTAAGATATTGATGTGCTAATTCTTTTGAATTAGTAGGCCTACCTAATTACCTATTTAGTTTGTAAAATGTATTTAGCCTAAAAATAAACAGTTCCATAAGTTATAAATGTTTTATTTAATTTAATTCAAATTCGTTCTTTGCAACACGTTAGCTAATTACAGTATTTTCAGCTTTTTATAGTTAAGTGTGTGGGAGGGGGGTGTAACGAGGACGACCCGCCCCGGGTGCCACTACATCTGGCGACGCCACTGTTCCTATGTTCCCTGCGGAAGTCATTCACTCAACCTTGTTCTATGTGATGCTGCAAAGTCGTCATTAAATTCCGTAAACTTTTTCGGGATCATACAACGACTATTCACTCTTTTTTCTGCTTCGACTTATCGATGGAGTGTCTTAACTAGTCATGCAGAAATTTTCGCTCTCAAAACATTGAGTAATACACGTTGGGAGGCAAAGATAGAAAACTTGAAAGCAATACGTTATCAAATAAGCAGTGTGCATGATGCTTCACAGGATGAACCAATTGAGAGCCCAGAAAAAAAACTGGAAGTTAAATTTTTTAACCCACTGTTAGATACGGCTATTTCATCCATCAAAGAAAGATTTAAACAATTGAATTCATATTCGAAATCATGGAATTTCCTCTTTTGTTTGGACAAATTATCCAACAGAACGGAGCTTTTAAAATCGTGCACAGACTTACAAAATAAGTTAACAGTTGAGAACTCCGCCGATATCAATGACATTTTGTTATGCGATGAACTGATTAGTATAAGAGCTTTTTTGAATGATAAATTAGACAAGGAAAAAATCACGCCTCTTCTTGTGCTAAATTTCATTACAAAACATTCGCTTCAAGGATTATATCCAAACGTATGGATTGCGCTGCGCATTTTATTGACGATTCCTGTAACTGTTGCCAGTGGGGAACGGAGCTTTTCCAAGCTCAAACTTATAAAAACATATTTAAGGAGTACGATGCTACAAGACAGACTCACTTCTTTAGGAACTATCTCAATCGAGAATGAAATTGCTGAAGAGTTAGATCTTGCTGATTTAATAAAAGATTTTGCCGACAAAAAAGCGCGAAAAGTTAATTGTAAATGATTTATTTATATAATTAAAATGTATACTCTTTATTATAATTTTATAAAAATATTATTTTATTTTTCTTAGTTGTACTAATTTTGTATTTTTTTACAAATATATTATGCTTTATTATCAAAACATAATTAATAAGTATTTTTTTTTAATATTAAACATATCCCGATACTTTACCCTCACAACGGGCGCCGAGGGAAATCCTGCCCCTCTAAACGCAAAAGCCTGAAGCCGGCACTGGGCCTACACTCAGTATTGGAATTATTGAAATCATCCTCCTGTTGTTCTTTGATTGGCGTTTCAATTTCATTGCTATTTACAATTTCAACTGCATTAGGATATGTTATAGTTGGGTCTAATTCGATTGGAGGAGTTTTTTGTTTCATCAGATTTTTGGATTTCCACGTTGTTTTCGCTATCAGATGATTCATGCCCAGTGTTGGGTTTCCGAAAAATGTTGAAAATTTGTCTAGTCTTCTTTACTGCTTCCTGTTCTTTTTCTATCTTTGCTAATGCTGCTTTTCTATAAGCAGCGCCACTAAGGCGCTTGCACCCGTCATTCATGGTTATTTCATTAAAATGTCTGAAAAACGTTTTGATTATCTAATAGAAAAAAGATCGCCTTTTTACATGGATAAGTTTATATTATAATATTACGACTATTAGCGTCAGACACAAATAACACACTAACACTAGAACATACACGAATACTGGTATATCCATACACATTTTGAACATACGTAACAACAGTTTGCGAAGAACACACAGGGTTGAGTAAATCATATCGTGTCATTACATCAACACGCACGCAAACGACAGACTGACATCTCGTATTCATGACTCAAGTGTCGGTGTCGCGGACGAGTCTATTTTTCGGATATGGGGGAAGTAAGATACTTTACGCCCATTACTACTAACCGTTTCACAACAAAAACAAACAACTACTAAATTAGACACTAAACACTATTATTACACTATCATTTATACAAAACAACAACAAAAACAACTATTTTATTAAAAACATTAACAAATAATACACAAAACAAAATGTGTAAACAATGCGCGCCGCGAAACCAGAAGACAAGGCAGCGGGCTACATAGAGTAAACGGTAGGCTGCAGTTGTAGTGTTTTTTCTATCAGTCAGGGGTCGGTCGTATGTGTACAGTGTACACCGATACATTTTTCAGTAAAAATTAGTATGGCGAACGTTTAAAAATTACTAGGTATTTTAGTAAACATGGTCCGAGTGACGAGCGTGAAAATTTTTACTGCACACCTAGTAAAATGTAGATACCGCTTTTCGGTATATTTCTACCTTCAACTGAGCATTATTGGAATCGGGCAGTTTGTAGTTTTTGTAATATACAAGTATTTAGCAAGATTTTCTCCGTTCAGGTACACTTTGTGATTGTGATCAGCTTCTTCCATGCTGTCAGAGTCAGATCAACCAAAATTTGCTCTTCTTCTTGATCTCTCAGTAGCCTATATTGTCAGCAAGTTTGCAGACAGGTTTGTGTTTCTTTTTGCTCATGGCTTTGAAAACTCCATAACTCATTTTCATCTCATCCAGATACTCAAGCAAAGAGTTCTATATGTCAACAACACCAGTTATATACATGTTTGCTGACTGTATAACATTCTCTCAGAAATAAAATGCCAACTATAAGTCATGGCACATATATCAAGGCTAGATAATTTCTTCACTATTCACTTTAGCCGCATGCTTTCCATTCTCATTCTCTGTGACTGACAATAAAGCTCTTGTAATTGCATCACCTTGTTTGTTTAAAAAACGTATGTAAGTTTCTTCTCTAACGGAGGTAAAAATAAAAAACAGATTTTAAATGATTCCATATCTAACTAGAAGCGTGAAAAAATTAAACATTTCCTGCAGAATATCAAAAAATGAAGTCACCTGGATATAAGATATTGCACGTGAGCCCACTAAATCCAAAGCATGTTAGAGTAAGGAATAAAGTAGACTAAAGAATTAACAACTTTTATTCTAGCTTGTAAACAAGAATAAATACCAGCCATACTTGATGCATTAGCTCTGGTCTCAACAGTTTGCTATGTTAATCCATGCCTCTTCATAAAGTGGAAAAACTGTATCTGCCAGGTTCAGACCACTGTGACCTGGGTTTTTACAAACTCAACAAAACACTCTTCTATTATTCCATCATTGTTAACACTTTGAGTGCTAACTCTGTCAATTGACGGACTAGCGAAACTTCCGTAAAATACGAACTCCGTCAATTGACGGAGTCGTGTTTTCAATGCTTTTATACGGGTTAGTCATTCATATAACAGTTTAGCAGCACCATACAGAGTTGGTAATGGACAAACTGTTCACATTTTTACCACTAGATCTCATATTCAGCCACAAAAGTCTTGGTTTGAGTTGATCCCAGTCAGGGTTGCCAGGTGTGGTGAATTTCCTCACAGTGGCGAAATTTGAAGCCTCAAAATGGAAAGTGGGGAAATGGTGGGGATTTGTGTAAATGTGGCGAATTCAAATAATAAAAATTATTAAATGTATAAAGTTATAGATTATATATATTTTAATAACCATTCAGTAAAAAATATATATTTACGTTTTTCAAGCCTAATTACCATGAATACTGAACCCCGAGTTTAGGGAACCACCAGCCGGGATCCACGGGCCTCTTGCTCTGTGTAAACTGCCTTAGCGACACTAATTCGTGGATATACCTTAGTAAGCTAATTGCACAACCAACATATTGGGATTCACAGGGTTACTCAGTTATCTACAACAGGGCATGTATAAGTTAGAATTTATTCACAACTGCTAGAGATCTTTGTTAGCTGTTTTATTTGAAGTTCTTTGTTCGGATTCAATGATAAGTGAAATTATTACTGTACTGTGTATCTTAGTGTACCTATGTATAATAAGTGAACGATATAAATATGACAAAACGTTCAGTGCGCGGTATTCGAAATTTAATACTTTTGTCTTGTGTAAATTTATTTAAGATAGTTTGTATATATGCTGTACCAAAGGCTTTCATAGCCGGCGTCAACAATGTTAGAAACAAACGGACTAAACTTCGGCCTATTGGGCCGTGGTCCACTCCTGTTGTTACCAATAGACGTTTCGGTCTCTCCTTTGGGGGCCACTGTCAGTGTGGAAAACGATTCTTTAGGCATAGTACTGTGGCAACCTCACGAATAGGCTACCGTGTCAGTTAGCGAATTGTAAATTAAACAAATTGAAAGTTGTTAACTACAGTGTAATGTGTGAATATTAACGCAAGCTTATAATGAACTAAGTGCATGAAAACGATTATTGAGGCATATGAACAGTATTGAGCCTGACCTCAGCAGGTGAGAACATAGTATTTAAACATTTAGAATATACTCAGATGCTATAAAATGTGACACTCTGCATAAAGCACACGTATTTGTAGCAGTGGGGATTTTGATGGCAAAGTGGGGAAATTTTGGGTAGCAATGTACGGAAAAGAGGACTGGTTGACCTGGCAACGCTGATCCCGATCCCAGTCATAGATTAGCTTGGCACTGAAGATGTTGGGACGCGGCTTGGCCGTAACAAAATTCTTGCTGAATTGGAACGCAATTTTAGTGAAAGTGATATTGGTGATTGTGGTTTTTCTGATAATACAGACGATGATCCAGATTATGTTCAAGAAGATTTGTATTCGGGTTAGTATTTGTAATCATAGGGCCTACAATATTTATAACCTTTGCATTTGTTGTAAACTTTTTTTTTATTGTTGTATTGGAGTGTTAGTGGTCTCAAATATTTCTACTAGTAATTTTATACAAACCACTATGTTGTCTTTGGTATTGACGAGCGCTTTCGGCAGTCAGGTCATTTACCAACCAAATTAAATTATTACCATTTACCAAATGGATTGGTAAATGACCTGAAGATGGCTTGACTGCCGAAAGCGCACGTCAATACCAAAGACAACATAGTGGTGTGTATAAAATTACTAGTAGAAATATTTGTTGTAAACGTATTTTTTATTTGTTTTTTTTTTTTAATAAATACTTATACTCTGTTTTTTGTGTTGTAGATACTGAAAATGAAGAATCACAGTCTGATAACGAAAGTGAGCAACAGCATTCTGCTCCTGTTCAAGTGAAAGGAAGGCCAATAAATAGTCATACAGGCAGAGACAGGGCCAGAAGTGACTCAGCCGATGGTTGGACAGCAACTGATCAGGTACCAACTATTGATGTATTCACAGGACAATTAACCGATATTACAGAATTAGACGAAAATAGTTCCATAACGGACTTTTTCTGTTACTTCATTGACAATGAGTTTTTGCACCATATCAAGGAGCAAACAAATCTGTATGCCCGACAATGTATTAGAAAGATGAGAAGTACAAATTCGTTATCTCCCAAGTCTAGAATGGCAAATTGGAAGGGTGTGCCGATTTCTGAATTACATAAATTTTTTGGCATTATTTTTCATATGAGTGTTAGCCAGAAACCACACATTTCAGATCAATGGTCCAAGAAGGCTGTAACATCATATAACTTCTGTCCCAATTTGATGAGCTGTGACAGATTTTTTTTTATTCTTCGTAATTTTCATATAAATGATAATAGTAGCAAAAAAAAGAAAGGGGAGCCAGGATATGATCCTTTGCATAAAATTTGCCCTTTAGTTGACAAAGTGCTTGCGATTTCAGCAGGCATACCCAGCTGAGGACATTACAATCGATGAGGGCATGTGTTAATACAGGGGTAGAATTTTTTTCAATCAATACATGCTTCAGAAGCCTAGTAAATTGGCATCAAATTGTACATGCTTTCAAAGTCAGATTCTGGCTATATATGGAAATTTTCTGTATTTTGTGGGCAGAGTAATATTGCGAAAGATTTATTAAGAGACTTGGGTGGGAAAGGACACACTTTGCTCACTGATAGTTACTACAGCAGTCCAACTCTTTCAAGTGAGCTGGAAAATGAAAATACTGGGGAACAACAAATAAAAACAGAAAAGCCTTTAGCATTGAAAAATCCAACTCTTCAACGGGGAGAACAAATATACAGACGAAGAGCCAATACTCTGGCTATTTGTTGGAAAGATAAAAGAAATGTATATATGATCAGTACCTGACACTGTGCTGAAATGGTCACATATGTAAACAAAAGAAGACAAGAAAAACCCAAACCAGCATGTGTAATAGATTACAACAACAAAAACTTTGTGTAGATCTGTCAAACCAAAGATTGTGTATGGTGTATATGAACATCAGACAGTAAAATGGTGGAGAAAACTTGCTTTCCACATTTTGCTTATGTGCATTATAAACTCAAGTATTTTACTAAATACTACTATTTCACTAACGATTTTAGTTAAGTAACGGACACGTCATGGACAACGAAATCCAAGAAATCAAGTATTTTGTATAATAAAGTGAAAGGTCTGAAGATTCCTGTGAGACAATTTATGCAGAATTTGAGTGAAGATCTTGTAGCGGTTGAAGATTTTGGTACCTGTGGCAAGTACCAGTGGAAACAGTGGAAATCAGCTTTCTCGGTTGACCACCGGAAATCATTTCTTGGAGAAGATACCACCACCACCTGGTAAAAAGAGACTACAAAAATGCTGCAAATATGTGGAGATAGAGGGAAAAAAGAAATGGGAAAGTTTGTGAGGAAAGACAACAGTTACCAGTGTTGTGAGTGTAAGGTAGCATTATGTATAAACCCTTGTTTTAAATTATTTCATTCAAAAAAAAAAACTAAAGTGTGAATTTATTACATACTACATACATATCTTTTTAATTAAATTGAATAAAGTGTTAAAACTAAATGCAATTGATTAATACAATTTTAAGTTTAACATGGTCAAGTTTTTAAAATTTTCAAAAACAACTAAATTTGAAATTTCAGAAACAGCTTAAGAGGGTAGGGACCTGAAAATGTTTGAAACAATAATTTTTTTTTATTGCCTAAAATTATTCTACGTATCTTCCTGAACACATACATATATAATATGTACATGTAAAAAAATTATTTACGTGTTTAATTGTGTATTTTATGAAGTCTCTCCACTTCGGATTTTGTCCTCTGAGCCGGTGTAATGGAGCGCTTCGATAATACTGTATTATATACTATAACACTGATAATAACTTTATAATTTTGATTTTTAGGTTGGCTAACCTGGTCTGAAAACTAATATTTTACTGTATTGTAGTGTCAGCTGTTTTTACTCTGGTTTTGTTTGTTTACTTTTTGGTTTGGCGGTTTCAATGAAAGTTTGTAAAGTGCTGTGATTTTAGATTAGTGTGTGGCGTTATTATAGTTTTTTTATCAGATTAATTTACATTCTTGAGTGTTCATTATGCCTAGAATAAAGAAATTTGATTCAAGACGTTTCCATGGAAACCAAAAAAAAAAAAAAACTCAGGGTAATGTTATGCCTAAACCAAATAGGGATGAAAATGGAAAGGAAAAACCTGTAAGTGCTTCTAACAGGAAGATATCTTCAACCAATTTAGATGTTAGTAAAGATGAATATGTTGATGACAGTGTAAAAGGTCATACCATAATTAATTTAGATTTGTTACAAGAACTCATTTATAGTTCAAAGTGCAAAGTGTGTCTTGAAGGAAAGTTAGTATTATCAGAATTGCAGCCAAGAAAAGGCCTTGCTGTTAGTTACAGTTTACAACGTGACAGTTGTGATGCAAAAACTGTATTCTGTAATTCTAAACAACTATCAAATAAGGCCTATGAAGTTAACGTTAGATGTGTATACGCCTTACGATCAATCAGTAAAGGTTTAGCTGGCGGCATGTTGTGGTTTTTATTGGACATTCCATCGCCACCTCAGAAATTCATGAGGCTTACCAAAATGTTGGCACCAGCTATTAAAACTGTTGCTGAAGAATCAATGAAAACTGCAGCTAAGGAAGCAGTGGAACAAAATGATAGTGATAGGCCTACCGAAATTTCAGCTGCGATAGACGGAACGTGGCAGAAAAGGGGATATACTTCACTGAATGGCGTTATTACGCTAACTAGTTTTGATACTGGTAAAGTATTGGACTACGAATGCCTCACAAGATTTTGTCATGTTTGTAAGGGGGAAAATAAAGGCCCTCATGAATGTAAAATTAACTATGTAGGCTCAAGTGGGGGGATGGAATCCTCTGGCACAATAAATATCTTTCGGCGCTCAGTTGAAACCAGAGGGGTCAAGTATACGAAATATCTCGGAGACGGCGACTCAAAAGCTTTTAGCAGTGTAATTGAGGACAAACCATATGAAGATTGTGACATTGAAAAGCTGGCTATAAAACCCATTTTCAAAGACCTTTCAAACCCGGACCTTCTAAGGAAATGTCTCCATGGCCAAACTCAAAACCCTAATGAATCCTTCAATAGCGTCATTTGGAAAAGAGTACCAAAAACAATTTGTGGGGATAAATACATTAGAATTAGGAGTAGCGGATGCTGTTCTAACATTTAATGATGGAAATATAGCCAAAAGTACTGTTAAAAAGTTTGGGGTGTACACTTAGCAAAAACACAATCCAGGGCCTACAGACTCTTGATCGCACAAGAATTTACAAGGCGGAAAAAGCTGCAGAAGATATAACAAAAGAGGCAAGGATGAAAAAAAGGCAGTTAAAAAGAAAAACAGAGGATGCAGAAAAGCAAGAAGAAGAAAAAAACGGCCCAGATTATGGACCAGGACTCTTTTAGGAGTAAGTTACCTACATTATTTATATATATTTATTTTCAAATGCAATTTACCGAAAACGCCCTTTTTTTAATTTTAGGTACACGTAGATTATTTGTTTTTAGTCCTAGAGGTCTGAAACTTCAATAATAAAACTAATTTTTCTCTACGTGGTAGACCACATATAATGTCTATAAATGTGATAATAAATTTTATTTAGCCTAAAAAATCTTTAAAAGTAAGTTACAAGAAAAAAATGTTACATTACTTTTTTTTATATGAAAATTTTTTGGGTTGAGCAGAAAGAAAAAGTGTCTACCATGTACCCACAGCTCTATTCTTTAATTTAGTTCTTGTTTGAAAGAGTTATGTCTTATACTTTTTGAGTTGTGTACCTAAAAATGCGTTATTTAACGTGCGTAAGATAGGGAGGTCCCTACCCCCTTAAGCATTTTCTGTACAATATTCACGATACAATTACTATAAAGAAGAAAGTATGAGCTTTAAAATAAGGTAAGTTATATTTTTCTATCTGTTCTAGTTTATGAGTTACATAGAAAAGAAAAGTATGAAAAATGGCCAGCATTCTTCACACATCATGAGTAAAAACACAGCACTATAAGTGTTAACACTGTGCTGAACAATAAGTTGGTTATTGTCCATATTTGGACTAGACCCATCAATAAGAGAAAAATATTTAGCAATAATGACTTGAGAGGTTATTTCTTTAACAACTGTCTTTTCTATTATAATGTTTATAAGTGAAAAAAGAAATGTTCCTGGATTACTAAGTAAGTTTTGGCCAGGATTACTAAGATATGACTGGCAAGAAATGGGTCTAACTCAGCAACTATTTCAATAAAAAGCTGCCAAAAAATTATGCACACTTCCAAAAAATGCATCACTATGGAAGTGGCAGTCCTCTTGAAGATAATTGCAGCACATCAATTATGCGTTTTAAAACATTCCAGTATGTAATTTCACTTTCAATCTTGTCAACCCTGACCAAACCATTACTTCTATTTTCAAACGTAACAATGCAATCCCAATGAGCCAAAAAATTGTCTTGGGCTGCAATCAGCTCTGGATATTTCCAGTCTTTAAATCTCTAAGACCCTGCTAGGTCTGTTCAGCCCGGCTCCAGGCAGGGGCGAACCGTGCCTCCGCCCAGGGTGGCAAATTTTAAAAGGCGGCAGATTATTGTCTCACAATTCCTTGTATTGTCTCTACAATTTTTATTGTAGCCGTTCGCCGCATCGTAAATGGGAAAAAATTCTAGTTATTTGATAAACACAACAATGCAAACATTTCTAGTCGTCATTTGAAGGCAATCGCCATATCTTTAGAGTAGGTCTAGTGTGCGTGAATGTGTTTCGAGTTAAAATAGGGAGGGCAGCACTCATAAATACTGCACAGGGTGGCAGAAGCACTGGGGCCGGCCCTGGATCTGTTGAACCCCCAGAGTACATGGGGCACAAAACAATGATCCATGGTTCTTTAAATAACTAAATATTCCCTATTTATAAGTTCTCCATTTCCAGTTTTCTATAGAAAAATGTGCTGGTACAGTGGCTTACATAACCATCTTTAAACTGATGTTTTGATTTTTAAAAATCACTGTCCTTATTTTGTTCAGTTCTTGCCTGGAGTAGAAGCTTGCACTTGACCCACTAATTTTTCAGCAACATGGTTTCATGAAATTATCCAGGCATAGAACTTTCTTTTCCATTTTCTTGTCCTTCTTCTTTTTCTCTTTGGCCAGTGACCAATACTGAGCACCACTGAGTATCTTTCTTCCTTCCAAGTTTTTGTTAAATTTTATAGAATCAAGGCTAATAAAAAAGTAAATGAATTAATTAACATTTAGACAAAAACACTATTATTACTACTAACACAAAAGTCACAGTTTTTACACAACACAGACACTATGTACTGAATAAAAATAAAATTTGAGTGAAGACAAATGATAGAATTAACTACTAAATACAAAATTCAGGAAAACTTGTGAATAATTAATTTCGAATTCAAGTATGAAAGTGCCCATGATTGTGAAACTAGAACATTACAACGTAATTACAGTATACAAACAAGAAACAAAAGATCAATCATTTCCACTATAACATAGTTACCCTGCTCTCTTAGGTTCAAAGCGTCAGACACAACATCTTTCAGTCTCAAAAATAAGGCTTAGGCTTAGGCTTAGGTGAGAGACTGAACTCCTGTGTTCAGACGTGGGAAACTTAACAAAAATTTTAACTGATTAAAGTTAAAGTTAATGCCCCCAAAACTAAGTTAAAGTTAATGCCCCCAAAACTAAGTTAAAGTTACAGTTAATGCTTACAAAAACTGATTAAAGTTAAAATAAAATTAACTGATTAAAATTAAAACTTTTTTCTTTTTGTTGTTTTTTGTTTTTTATTCTTAACTTTACAGTTATTACTGCAAAAACTTATTCAATATTAACAAAAGCCGTATTTCAAAATTGTTGTCATTTTCGTCCACCTGTCCCCTAAAATGTACCCAGCAGCATTGAACAGCCTTTTGCAGTGGGCACACCTTCATTATACTTTACAAATAATCTCTTCAGCAGATGGCTCAGGTCTTCAACTTCTTTTGCTTCATGAAAATACCTGACAACCTCACCCTCCACCATTTTAGCTGCTTCCATCACTACCACTTTCACATTTGATAAATCTATCCTAAAATTTATCAATTTTACCATCCTTGTCGGATTTATTTGTAGACAATCTTACGCGTGTCAGAAGGTGTAACTATGTAGTATATAATCCACAAGTGACCCATAGTCAGGAATAGTGAATTACCTATTACTGATACTTGAACATGGTACGAACAACAAAATCTAATAATCCAACATTTCTTATACAAAACATTTTTGTAAGCAAAGTAAAACGCAATATAGATACATAATAGAGAACTTTTAGCAATTTTGCGCACTTTCTCTAGGCTAATTCCTCGTTTCATGAACCTTTGTTAATTTTCGTCCTAACTGGCCGTTTTTTAACTACAGTAGAACCTCGCTAATCCATCACCTGTGGGACTGGGGGTATGGTCGGAATGCAAAAAAAGGTCAGGTTATCAGAAGAATACAAAACGTTTATTATTTCATTAAATGAGACAGTCTAAAATAAAATAAAACTTATACAGTAGGCTACCAGGCTATATGATTGGTTATGTACAATAAATGTGTAACGGGACAGATCAAGGGAGTAAATAATTTTTAACAATTGAAAGAAATGTTAACTCAACCAGTGTTCACCCTGTGGGGAACCTCTTTTAACCCACATGCTTACAATTTTATTATGAAACATCAGTCTGTGTTTGTGTCTGGCGTCAGTCTAGACGAGTTACATAATCCCCTACAACTCAGGACATCTGTGAATTACAGAGAATGCGAATGTATTCGTCATTCAAACCCAAATAATCATTTCTGCAACAGTTTCGTCTATAGAACCCTGGAGGAGAACCTAAGGTAAGAAAAGAAATAAATTTTAATATTTGTGCAATAATAATAAAGTAAAGAAAAGTGAATTGTTACAATTGGTGTCTAAACTGATTTATTTGCTATATATATTCGTCTGAACTGGGATGAATTATACTAGACGCCGGCTCACTGAGGCAGCAAAACAACTGACAAGTATGTAAACAAGCTGGTGAGTCATCAACAAGTCGGTGCCTGAGCCGCGGTCGGACCAACTGGAGCGTCGGACCAGCCGGTGGTCGGACTAGAGAGGTTTTACTGTAATATTAAAATTTTTAATGAGGATTACCATTTGTCTTCTTTTTTCCAGAGATACCTCTTTTTAAGACATAAAATTTCTGTCCAGGAAAACAATAAAAACAATTGTCAAATTGTCAAGTCCGAGAATTTGACAAATTGTTTATACATGGACAGTTGAAAAAAATGTCAGATGAAAAATAGAAACGTAAATTTTAATTTGAAATTTTTAAAAGTAGTTGCTTTTGTTCGCTGTTCCTGCATGCAATTCAAGTATGGAGCTATATTTTCACAAAATAAGTCTCTTTGATGAACGGAACAAAGAATTTGATAGATTCTGTTAATAGAATTTTGTTTGTGAAGTAGGATTACAGAAATTTTATATATTCTTAAGTGATTTTTTTAACAAAAGCAATAATCAACTATCAAAACTGACCAGATTAACAGAAAATATATATATGGGAATAATAGTAAACCGTAAATAGTAAAAATATGGCAGATAAATATTGCCTCTATATGGCTACTTTTATGAGATCACATGCTCACAATATGTCTAGTTATGCGGTGTGTGTATGTGTGTGTTATTAATAAGATATTGTTAATTGTTATATTGAAGGAAACAAATATTAAAAAAATATATAATCGTTAATAGAGTTTTTAGTTTTTTTCAGATTTTTTTTCAGTAATCACAGACAGAAATTTGCAAAGAAGTTCACAACTAGAAGAAGAAAACATAAGTTGTTATAATAAGATATATATATGTTACCAGCCAAACCCGATTTCAGGTCAAACTAGTTTATCTGAAAGACAATAGGATGAACCGGTTTGGCCTAGTCTAAACTAGTTTATCCTAAAATTAAGACGGAACTCCCAGGATAGACCGATATTTCCTAGTCTGAACCAGTTTGGTCTATAGTCGCCCTTTACTGAATAGGACAAACTGAGCCTAGTCAAAAATGATACCGATAAAGGTTGTTCAATTCCTGTGCATGTCGCCTCTTCCCCGTCCCCGTCGTTGCCCGGAGTTTCTTTACTTCATCATCAGTGTCTTGAGTTCACTGACATACTGTGTACGTTTTGTACTTGCCTGAAAAATACAATTTTATTTTACATCAGTTTCAGTGTCATGCGTTCGACTACACTTGAACCCAATCGAAAAACAGAAAATAGTAGAGTTGAATACATGACACTCCTATTTTAATGGTCGTTATCTTAATGGCCATTTCATTAACATCTGTTTGGTCCTGGATCGTAAACACTCATTTACACGCTTATTGTGTTGTGATAATTGTGAATGCTGCTTCTGTTTGTATAAGAAATTGTTTATTATAGGCTTGTAATTACAAATTCTTAGCCCTATAAGTGACTTTTTAATGTGTACATTTTTGTGTATAGATTCTAATTATTTTCTGTAATTAAAATTATTTTACTTTTCATTTGTTTTTTGTTTTTTTAATACGACAAATTTTTAAGAATGCTTTAAAAGGTTTTATATATTTTGGCTTTGTGTTTGCCTTTTTTTTGCAAACAATACCAATTGCGTTCAAACTAGATTTCTGAACACAGGACCTGACCAAATTTTTGTATATATATTTTATTTCATTACCAAAGCGACACTGAACAAAATTTTAAGTTTATCTATCAGTTTTAATGGCTGTTAATTACTTAATGGTCCCAAAGTCTCCATTAACCAATGATTTTAAGGCCTGTTAATTTTAACAGAGCTTTGTGGGACAGGCTATCTCTCATTGTACCGTTAACAAGTTATTTATTGGCTGTTCACTCGTTGATGGTGTGTGTGAGCACGCGCATGTGCACATGTATATGGAACCATACATGCTAAAATCTGGCCCAGTAACTCTTAAAATGCCGAAGTTTCTACCACAAATGCATTTGTTCATACAGACAATTTGAATTCTTGCATTTACTTGCCCCACAATTGGCAGAATTCGCCAGCTTGTTGTGTAGTATTTGACTGCAATCGCTGCCAGTGTTCTAGGGGGCTCTGTCACAATGGAAGTTAAGAAAGAAGCGTTGTTGTCTACTTGTCTGAGGTAGTCACAGGCATAATTAAGAAAGACAGAAAAACACCCCTGCCATGGTAGGTTCTCAAGGAGACAAATGAGACCTAATTGTGTGTCGATGAATTAGGATTACCTGGAACAAACTTTCTCCATCAACTTCAGAAACGATTTAGCTAGCCTTCCTCTTGGGCAGCCAAAACATTAACTCGTTAATTTTTTAATCATTAGCAACAAAATTTAATGATTAACAAGTAAAGTTAATATTTTAACATTTTAAATTAAGTTAAACAATTTTTTAATGATTAATTTAATCATTAATTTTTTTAAATCATTAATCCCAAGTCTGCCTGTGCTTGTCTAACCTCCAATTTGTCATCCCCTAAAAAGCTGCTGCCCTGGGCAAGAGCCCCGTTTACCCTTCCCCCCTAAATATGGACCTGGGTATTTGGTTGGGAAGTGTGACAAAGTAGGTAAGTATTCTACTGCTACTTCTGGATAATCTTTCTTCACCAATAACACTTCTTCAGTAAATTTAAGAAATGTTAGTTGACCATATCTCAGTTGAAGTTTTTGATCTGACTGGAGTTCTGCAAGTTGCTCTACTTCCTCCACAGGGTGGTTGGTCTGAGATTCTGGGGCCACAACATGAGGGCTGCACACCTAGTCATACTTAGAGCTAGTATGGAAGGAAAATACTTTGCCATCTTATTCCAAAGAACTATGAGGTGATTAAAAATCAGTTTGATCATGTCAGTCTTCCTTGAAAATTACAGAAACACCTTAAGTTTTCTTTTCCTACTTCTAATTCCCACTTCCTAATTCTTTAACAAAAGATTCCTCAAAAAATATATCACAAAACCGAACCTGATCATGAGACTTCGGTACAATTACATACTCAGGAACAGAGAGGGGTTGATTTTTTCAGTGTGGGAGCTATTAATTTAGTAAATTCTACTGTAGCTAGCCAACTATGCTTTTTCACAAACAGTTGCCCTCCACACCACAGCTCTTGATTACTTTGTTTCTGATGATAATAATTGACTTAAAGAGTTCTTAGCTCTTCTAGACAAATGACTGTGTTTGGCATTCAAGTGTTGTTTCAATTTACTATGGGCCATACATTTACTGTTCAGTTTTTCTTCACATACAATACATAGTGGTAGATGTCGTTTTCAGGTCAATTGAATATAAATCCAAAGTGTGTGTACAACTATCTTGGCACAGGAGTTAATTAAATATAAACTCGAATTTTTCTTTTAAATTTTGTTGAATCAATAAAAGAAATTCAATATTATTGTATCATTTTCCTACATAATCTCCTGATTTCACGAACTCCTCTACCCCTGCATCACTGTTAAATCGATGTCCTCCCAACACTTCTTTAAGTGGTCCAAACAAGTGGTAGTCACAATATGATAAATCTGGATTGTAAGTACAGTGTTCTAGGGCCATCTAGTGCAATTTTTCCAGCTTTTCACACACTAATGCAGCGGTATACAGCAGAACTTATTTATTGGTTAATTTACATAAAGTTAAAAACCGTGTATTGTGTGACTGTGTGTATATATAGACTGTGTATCTATACCTTACACCAAAACTGTGTAAAAAGCTTTGTTAATCAAATGGTCCTACACCACAATTAATATTAGAAATTTAGTTTATTTTAAATAACTCCAGAAAGGAAAGTGTATTTAAAAACTAAAATTGCTTTTTATTACATTTTTTATACATTCAAATTGTAATATACATACAATCAGCATACTGTGAGGAACAGAATACAATAATCAAAAAATATATTTTCTTTAGTAAAATGTAAATTCAAAATACACATAATTTCAATATTTGTACATAGTATGTGCTATGAGGCTCGTCGCTTAACTGAAACAAGCCCTCTACTCAATTGAGACACATATATTCTAACTTTGCTAGCATCAACTGTTTTCTTCACCCATATCTGAAAACAAAACAAAAGATAACTGTTGTTTGTATAAAAGTTATGTCAAATTTTTTTTATACATACATAGACAATTTTACAGTGACAGAACACATATTCTATATATCAATGTTGTAATATGACCCTGTATGCCGGTCTTTACAAAAAAAAAAAACAATAGAAAAAATTTTATTTAAAAACAAAAATAAATAAATAATTTTTATGTTTTAATAGATGTTTGTAATTAAGAAAGAATGCTGTTTTAAATGTTCTGTAAAAATTTTAAGAATCAGGAAGGTATTTATTAACTATTGAGCACTTCTGGAAGATCTGAACCAAGTCTGGAGTTAACCAGATTAACTCCGGTCAGCCATCGATTGATGATTTTCCTTGCTGGTCCAATATCTCACTGAAAAAAATATTTTCTTCTTCTTGAAGTCTCTTTGCCTTAATAAATAACCTTAAATTAGCCTGTGAAATAATAACAGATAAATACAATTGAAATAAATGGATTTATTAAACAATTTAATAAATAATCGATTTTTTATCGATTGAGAACAATTATCGACTCCGTCTCAGGGAATTATCGATTCGTGCATACAGTAGAAAAATTATTATAAGTATTATAAAA
Organism: Magicicada septendecula; assembly: GCA_034769895.1. Classification (NCBI taxonomy): domain Eukaryota; kingdom Metazoa; phylum Arthropoda; class Insecta; order Hemiptera; family Cicadidae; genus Magicicada; species Magicicada septendecula. The sequence continues at coordinate 905,494,458 of CM068367.1, read as the reverse complement.
AGGACAGGTTCTTTGAGCGATTAAATTAATAGTCAGAGAAGGGTAACAAGAAAGTATAACATTAACAATTAAAGTAATTTCATTAATTATTATTTAACAATATTGAAATAATTCTGATATATAATGTTTAATAAATTGTTTTGTCAGACCATATGTAGCTTCGATGACGTCACTCGATGTGGAAGGCAGATCCGTATTTTCAAGATGGCCGCTATTAGATCTGGCGAGGTTACTGAGAAAGTCGTCGTGTTAAAAACTCAAAGCAAAATTACCTTCATGAATGTTTGAAATGTCCCCGCACTGGTGTAATCTGTCTATTAGGTCGTTTGGTGTGTTCTGAAGAAGTGTTCTGTGTATACTGGTGTTAATTAAGTTATTTGGTATGTGTTCACTTCTGTGGGTTAATTTGTCTGTAAAAGTGGTTATGATTTGTAGCGTGAATTATATCAAATATATTGTTTTACTGTTTTAGATCACTCGTATAATGAAGTTAGATGTTAGTTTTCACTATTGGCGCTAACATTTTGGTAGTTTTAGTTAAAAAAGTGTTTAATTCATCTAACTCTCGATTCACTTATATTAATGGCTAACCGTAGTACCATTTTCTACTCGGTTTTAAGGAACGTTTTTTCACACAACTATTCAGCTTGATATTCAACAAAAGACTATTTTAACTTGGTCAAAATCTGGCCCAGTTAATCTTTGAAAAAGTATTGTTAACATATTTCGATTACCCATACACATGATACAAAATTACATTATATATGGAATTTATTTATTTTATTCATCACTTTCATGAATTATGAACCTTATCATTGGTTTAATCATCTCATTCCTTTTAAATTGATATATTATAGTCCATATCTGTAGACATTTTGTGGAAATTACCAAATTTCTTTCCTTTTTGGAAATTTAGGCTCAAACATTGATTTCCGCCTTTATACAATTTTTCTTCCATTTTAATTGTTATTAATTCTATTATTAATTTTAATTAGTCATATTTCTCTTCCTTTCCTTAAATACATATAAATTGAACCTTTGAACTGGTTTTTTGTGTTAATCTCTGAATTTGACATTGCTCTTTAAAATTAATTAACTTATATATTTTGAAAATTTACAATATTTTAAGGTATATTTCCTTATTATCATTTTAACTCATAGGATCATTCCCAGTAGTGGTTAACTGATCTGCCTTATCTAAATCTTGCTAGTTTACAGGATTTATAAGTGAATTATACTGGTTTATATGGTTTCTGTGACTTCACCAAATGGCCTAGAGTTTAGAATTTTACATTTCTGTCTTTCTCAAATAAATTTAATCCTACCACTCCTCTGACTTTCCATAGTTATTATTACATGAAAATAAAATGGTTTATAACTTATTGTGAGGTGTAGTATTTAATTAACACTACTGTTATATAAAAAAAATAATTATGAACATTATTTAGCAATCTGTACAATTGAACATGTTGCTGACATGGTTTGAACATATACATTTAACTCCTTTTGAATTAACACAGCATACCTACTGAAACATTATTAATGGTATGTATGCTGTTATTTAGCAAACATAATTCATTTTAAACACATAATATAAATCTTATTTTCTAATAACTCTTACAAATACATTGATTTTATAGCTGTGAACAACAGCCTATTTAAACATTTTAAACCTATGAATACTAAATTCATGCCATCCCTTCTGGTCTAAACCATTATTATTTATGATCCCCTTCATCAGTAAACATGACCACCCATACTCTAGTTATTAGCATTTTTTACAAATGTCTTGTGAATAAAGAGTTACATTAAAATAATAAAATACTGGAAATCTCCCATTTTATTATTTTATGATGCTGTGTACTATTGGATATAAAAGTTGTTATATAGCATATTGATAAGTCATAGTATCACTAACTTTAAGTTTATTGCATTTCCAAAAAACACTTACACAAATTCACTTTCACTGGTGGTTCTGATATTTTGAGTCTCACTATCTCAGACCAGACCTTTAGTAATCATGGACTGTTAAGACTTGTTTATTTTCTTTATCACACAATAGCTTTAATCGGTTCACTTCTTATAATACTATACAACACTTTAGGTTTCTAAATAATTACATTTTTATAGGATTTTGGTACGTTATACTTTCTTTTTAATCGTTTTTGTGGGTTGGGGTTGATGGTAGTTAATAATAATAATAATAATAATAATAATAATAGGTTTGACTACGGTGTTTCTTTCATACTATTTCTTCCTCTCTTCCGGTCTTCTTTCTTGTCTTTCTTCTTATCTTCTTTCTTGTCCTTCTTCTTATCTTCTTTCTTGTCTTCATTCTTCTTGTCTTCATTCTTCACTCTTGGGTAAACCAAGGTACTTCGTGTTATCTCGACTGATGTTTAGTTTGGAGCATCTAATTTATTTACTGACACGGACCTTGCTCTTCTCTAAAGGTTTCAGGGTATTGTTTTCTTCCTGATCACAAACTTTATTCTTCCTTCTTCTTGTCTTTGGGGTATTTTGGTGTTCACCACTCTTAAACTGATTCTCTTTCTTCTTGATATGGTGTTATTTAATTTGTTTACTGCTCCTAGCTTCCTGGGTAAATTCCTGATTTTATAATATGAGTTGCTTTTAATAATTTCTTTGATATTTAAACAGTGGTTTTTATATAATGTAATGAGGATTTTTATTTTATTGTGGTTCATTCCTTTAATTTCATTAAATCTCATTCAATATTATTTTAACATTGTGGTGTAATTAATTTTTATGATTTTTTTGACTTAATAAGTAGTGGATTTTCTGTCGCGCTACAATGTGTAAAGTATTTACATCAATTTACTTAAAAAAAAAGAAAATCAAATTTCTATATTCAGTTGGTTGAACTTTCGTACCATTGGCTGTTAAAAATAGGTACCCACGACACATTGGCGGATCTAGAGGGGGGCGGTGGGGGCTGCCCCCTTTGAATTTTTCTGCCAATGTGCAAAATTATAATATGAATGTCACATTGTATTAGAGTCTGTAAACTAAATTTATCACAATATTCTTAATTTATGCTAGCACAATACACCAAGAAAACAATATGGTGGAACTATCCTATATTTATGGTTAAAATGCTTGAATTGAAGTATATCATTATTATATTGACTGTTGAAGTCATAGAATGTGAGCGTAGCGCCGCCGTGTGAAATCATACCCTGGTTTCACGCATCGTGATTTGGATCTAAGACCGCTCGCGTGGGAGGCGCTTTGATTGCTACGCCACGTCGCTGTTTACGTCGCTCGGCACTGTTTTGGGAGTAACCGAATTCAGCGTAAAACAGCTTAGAAGTATTTCTTACTCTGTTGAAACAGACAACCATCACATTTGAATTTGATACAAGTTTACTTATGTCTTCATATAAAATAGACAAATAGTGCAGCTATTCAAAATAATGGTAAGTAAATGGTTTTAAACTTGAGTTCATCTGTCTGTTGGTAAAATAAGGACCGGCCATCGACCGTATTTTGAGGTTAGGTGTAACTTTGCAGTAGTTGCTTGCGTTCATCGGCTCTGAAAGTTTTTGTTGTTGCTTAATTCCATTTTAATTCATTTCATTAACTTGTTTATGAAATACATAAATGTCCCAAGTTTTCAAATGACTGTATTTTAAATAAAAAAATATGTCCATGCTAACAGTTTTTATTCAATGTTCCCATGTAAAAAAGTTGTATAAAGTTTTTATATAAATTATATAAAATTGAATGTATAATTTAAGGCATTCATTGAAATAAAATATAAAAATTTTATTCGTTTCAATGACGCGATGATGTTTTCAGGTTATAGAAAATTGTTGATTTTAACACGTCTCTATCATTGACTAGATGTCATGATGTATTTATACACATCACTATGTAAATTTTTTTGAGTTATTTCCCATAGCAACAAATTAACACAAAAAACTTCAGATTAAAATAATTTTTGTCTGCTATCAATTAGCGACTAAATTAGTCAGTTCGTTAACCTGTTCATTACATAAATGTTGCGACTGTAAGATAATTTAGAATTCATATTTAATCTTAATTTATACCTTTCACCAACTCTTGGACATAGAAGTTGGAAGAATTAAAAAGTGTATTTTAAGAGCTCTCTAGGAAATAAAAATATCGGTATGGAGAACCATACATGACTTCCATGTTCTAAGATTTATATTTAAAATCACATATATAAACTGAAAATTTTGACAAGTTTGATAAATTGAAATGAAGTATTTCCATAGAAACTACTTCTTTGTTGCTGATAACGTATACATCAAGAAAGAAAGCAAATACCGCCCAGCATTTGATATCTGTGAATTTCTGAAAATGAAAAATTATTTTGTTTACATATCCGAGGTTACATAGCATAGAATAACATCAATTTGTATTATTTAAATGAAATTTTTAAGTTTTCGGTCGAATAAATTTATAACATTAATACAAAAATGTTCTTCATGTTTTGAGGGTAGTAGAACCAGAATCTGCCCTTATCTCAAATACGATTTTTTTTGCCATCACCATGAATTCATCATGGTAATATAAGTGTTTTCTTACAGGAAAACAAAACGTTAAAACGAAAGCAGTCCACAACTGAGAATTTTTTCTCCAAGAGATCTGCACCAGTTACAGGTTCTTCTGATGCCAGCGAAGCGTTATATACTTGTAAAGACATAAAGACATTTCTGGCCATTGTGATTCAGGCTCAATGGAAGGACTGGTTTCTGAACTGAATCCTACAACGACCGATGATGAAACTAGTGAGGTAAAGAGAACTCCAACATCGACAACTCCACCACTTCTTCTGCTTCTGCCTCAGTTAACAAATGAAGGAAATGATAATGGGATCACTTGGGATATTGGTGAACATATTGATGGGGCAAATAAATTAGACGATTTTACCAAAACGATGATTCTTAGGAGACATTGGACTCCACCGGCGGGATATAACTTTCCTTTTTCTATTGAAAAGAGTCAAAGTGGCAAAAAATGGCATCGGCACCCAACTGTTGAAATGTTCCAGAAATTTCCTTGGCTAGTGTATTCTAAGGCTCATAAAGGTCTTTACTGTCGTTATTGTCGAGTTTTCTTGCCTATGCTGAATGCAGGAGGAGTACCGCTTAAAACGTTTGTCACTAAGCCAGTGATATCATTTAGAAAACTACTTGGTAAGGATGGTAATCTTAATCAACATGATAATCACTCATAACATAAAAGGGCTGCTGAAGCTGGGAAAGAATTTCTTATAAGAACAGAACATCCAGCGTGATAAATCAACAAGATAAGAGTCATCTTAAAAATGTTCAGGAAAACAGAAAGATGTTGGGATCACTTGTTAAATGTATCATCTTTCTCGGTAAACAAATCATATCTTTAAGAGGCCATAAGGATGATGGCAATATCCTTCAAATTTCAAAATCTAATGAAGGAAACTTTAGGGAACTGGTTCGTTTCTGTATTGAAACAGGTGATCAAAATTTGGAAAAGCATCTGCGGGAAACAGCATGCAGAAACGCAGTGTACACAAGCAAAACAATACAGAATGACCTAATACAATGTTGTGGTGAGGAAATTCATTACACCATCATCAAAAGGATCAAAGAAGCTAAATATTTCAGCATGATTTTTGACGAGACCACTGATGCAGCTCATGAATCCCAGTTAACATTCTGTGTAAGATATTGCCATCAAGGATATATTTATGAAGACTTTCTAGACTTCATAGATCCCCGCCAGAAGGAAATAGTAGAAAATGGTGAGTCCTACAGAGATTATGTATCTAATGAACATGAAGAAATGTTTCTAAAAGAGCCTTCACTTACAGGACGCGTGATTGTAGAGACAGTTCTTGGTTTAGTAAAAAAAAAACCAATTGGAGCTAGGAAATTGTGTTAGGATCACAACTGATGGTTGGAGCACTAATGTGTCCGAGTTAAAGGGGGCTGTAAGTATAATCAAGAATGAAGCTGTTAATGCCACATATTGTCCCTGCCACAACCATTCCTTAAATTTCTCTTACTAAGGCTTCCAAAGTACAGAACGTACGAAATGCAATTGACACAATGAAAACTGTAATTTCATTTTTTAATATAAGTTCAAAACGAAATTCCATCTTAAAACAAAAAATAGGGCGTCAATTAATTGGTCTATGTAATACCAGATGGGTGGAACGACACGACAGTATACATCTCTTCTGCTCTGCCCTTCCGAAAATAAGCAAGGCACTTTATGATATTAGTCAATGGAAGGAGACTGAAGCTGCATGAAAATCATTGTCTCTTATTAATAATATATCCAACAGTTCTTTCCTAGTTGCCGTCTCATCTCTAGCTGGCATATTAGGTTTGACTTTGGTTCCGAGTTGTCTTTTTCAAAAGAAAGAATTAGATATGAAAGAAGCAAAATATACTGTGGGCACTGTGTGCACCACACTGCAAAAGAGAAGGTCAGATTGCGAAGAGTACTTCCATGATGTGTATGAGGTGGCTCTAGGGCTAGCAAGTGACCTTGGAACTGAAATCACTCTTCCCCGGCTTGTGAAATGCCAAAAAAATAGAAGCAACTACAAAGTAAACGAGGTAGGGAAATATTACAGGGTGTCCATTTACAACCCACTCATTGACAATATCCTTCAAGACATTATTCACAGATTTCCTGCTGAGACTACAGAACTGTTTGATTTCTCATACCGTCTTTTACAGTAAAATTAGAAACTACTACCACGATAAAAGAAAAAGCTTCCTTTCTTGCATCCAGATTTGGTTTTGCCTTGACCAGTACAGCTGGTTACAGCTTCAAAGCACTTCACAGCGAATTGGCTTTATGGCACACAAATGGATCGAGCTACAAAAACTGAAAGAAAAAATCCCTGAAAATGCGTTAGATGCTCTCAACTATTGTGATCCTGAAGTCTTCATGTGCATCAGACCTCTACTACAAATTTTTTAGCACTTCCAGTTACCACAGCTACTGCCGAGAGGTCTTTTTCAACTCTTCGGAGATTGAAGGACTGGCTAAGGACAACGATGAAGGAAGATCGTCTTGTGTCCTTAGCTCTTATGAACGTTCATCGCGAACTTACAGATGGTCTTAGTGCAGAAAAAATAGTAGACAATTTTGCAAAAAAGAAAAATAGAAAACTTGATTTTGTTTTGTAAAAAAATTCAATATACAAGTCCATGTTATAAATAAGTAGTTATAACAATATTATAAGTAGTATTATAAGTAGTTATAAATACAATATTAGGTTATTGTAAATGTAAATACAAATAAAAAAGTTACTGTACTGTTTAAGTTTCAACTTGTATGCAATCCTGTAAATATTCATCAACACAAATACTACATTTGGACTATGTGACTAGCAATTGTTTTTTTCATAATAAAAAGTGTTAATGCAAGAAACCTTTTGTTTGTTTCACAGTAGCAAATTAAATCCTCTTTATTTATTACATAAATTTAGTTACTCTAGTTATAAGAGTAAACTACATTTATTACTTCAGACATAATAAAAAAATCTCATTTATTATTAGCGGCAGTTTTTATATTGTTATTAGAGATGAAATTAATATATAGTTTGCCATAATAACAAACTGCATTTTGTGTGTGTATATGTGGGTGGGGGGAGGGTCACACATGCTGTTTCATATAAAAATATACAGCCCCCCTTCCAAAATTGCTGGATCCGCCCATGCCACGACATCACTCTTCAATATAAAATCTGTAATTATTTGCTAAGTAAGCAAATAATATGATTAAATAAGGAGATGTCAATGTATTTTGCAAGTGTTCATGTTTTATTAAAAATTAAGTGTGTGTGTGTGAAGGAAAAATTGTATTATTCAGTTTGTGAGAATTTTTGGTAATTACATGTGGATTAAAATGAAACTGAACCATAGGATACTACTAAACTGTCCTTTTTAAAAAAAGTTTGATGTACGCTGTTTGGAAATTTATTTTTTACCCATTAAAAACTCTTGGTAACAATTTATTATATAACGATGTCTCAACCTAACTAACCAGCTGAAGGGTATTCATAATGACTAAATTAAATGGGTTTTCATCAAACTGTCTACATAATATATACAAATTTTTCATAAATAAAAACAATCATGTAACATGTTTAATAGATTTGGGTGTGTAGCAGAGTAAAGCTGAGAGTGGTGAAGTGGGGACGCTATTTTCTTCAACTGTGTCTCCTGGTAATTTAAGGAGAAATAACCTCAATCAAGAACAAATACTAGAAAATAAAAATAGTTCCTACTTTTAAGCTTTTCTACATTCATAATTGGTATGATTTAATCACAACCGAAGACTGTTTCTGCATCTTTATTCTATAGGCTACTTAAGTTCAGTGAGCAAGGAATTCTTCAGGCTTATAATCAATCAAAACACTGAATTGAGAATAAAATGGAAATATCTGTTAACTGCTCTCTGATAAATTGTTGAAATTTCAGAATTAATACTTCCTATAAAATTACTTATGATGGTATTTTTTTTTTATTTTTCATTTTTAAATACTGTCTACCTAATTTGTTTACTAATTTAGTAAATAATTTTAATCCATTTTACTAAAACAGATAAATTTAGTAAATACATTTTGACTTTCTACTACATTATCTTTATGTATATCACGTGTGTGTGTGTGTGTGTGTGTGTGTGTGTGTGTGTGTGTGTGTGTGTGTGTGTGTGTGTGTGTGTGTGTGTGTGTGTGTGTGTGTGTGTGTGTGTGTGTGTGTGTGTGTGTGTGTGTGTGTGTGTGTGTGTGTGTGTGTGTGTGTGTGTGTGTGTGTGTTTTGCAACGATACATACTTGTATATATGTATACAATAGGAATTATTGTAAATAGTTTTAAATAGTAAAAATGTGAACAAACAGGTGAGATCAGATAATTCTGGACCTGTTTGTAGTACCTTTTTTGAACAATTACTTACCTGTGTTACTGAGGGATGACAAGGTACATGTGCGGACAATGTATTTCATACGCACGCGCGTGTGTGTGTGTGTGTGTGTGTGTGTGTGTGTGCCATAACTTTGCCATGATAACAGCAGTGAAAACAGGTGAAAACCCAACAATTTTTTGTAAAGAAAAGACAGTACATAAACTAAGTCATGGTCTACATAAAAGACAAATAAACACATCATTGTACATAATTTAAATACAGAAATTTAAATAATCTGTATGATTAAAGTATGTAATTTTAATATTTTGTTGCTAATAGCTTTTATATGTAATTAAAATGGGTGCACAATATCTAGTATTTCTTGAACTAAAGTAAAAAATATTTCTGATTAAAATATTATAAGCAAATCTTTTTTGTTTTTATGTAATAAATATACATAATACTTTATACATAACTTGTGGCATTAAAGTAATGACTTTTTATATTTTATGTCAGGCACTCAAGTTATTGAAATATTTTAATAATTTTTTGTAATATGTGTTCTATGTTTGTTGTTTGTATATTCTTTCTATGTGATTTACAATATGTGTAATATGTTTTACACTTCTTAAAACAGAGAACATTTTAAATTTCTATTTTTTTTAACATTTAATTTTTCAACTAATTGTTCAAAATTAGTAAATCAATAACTTCTCTTTAAGTAAAAGTAAAACAATTAATTTTCTTTTTCATATTTCAGTAGATATTTCATGCCACTAAAATCTTTCTCCTCACAACTGATAGTAAAATTGATTGTGAACAGTAATACTGAATGTAACCCACACAAAAATCCTACGACCTAGCTAGTATTTTACCTACTACAGTTGCGTTCAGTATTACAACAGGAACGTATTTATATAAAACTGTAATATTGCAATACTATGCCGACAATAATGATGTTGCAGTTTTGCAAAACTATTTTTAACGTGTTAATTAATCACATTATCCATTTTTCAGTTCTTCAATCATGCTCATCATTACTATCAATATGACTAATATGAAGCTGTCCATTTGCAAGACCCGCCTCTATGGAGTCATTTTCAACCTTTTCTACATATACTCATACGAATTTTCAATCTACAGCTGTGAAAGCAGAAAACTGTACTGTAACTAAGCTTGTAACAGAGTCAATTGACAAAATCAATTTTATTTATTTTTTTTAATGGTCTTTCACCATAGCCCAAACCATTCCTACTGAATTCAAATCTGCGGGAAATCATAAAACAGAATGTCTATAGTCAGCCACCAACTTTGAAAGTTTTATATTCAGGTTTGTGGAATGTAATAAGCCAAGCTGGATTCCGACCTGGAAGGTCTACAATCGACCAACTCTTCTCGGTAAAACAGATACTAAGATGCGGATGGGAACGTGATATTGATGTGTACCAGATATTTGTGGACTTCAGGCAAGCGTATGACTCTATTAATAGAGACAAACTCTACACCATAATGCATGAATTTGGAATACCAGGCAAGCTGGTAAGATTAACCCAAGTTACTATGCAGCAGACTGAAGCCCAAGTAAAGGTGGATAGCCAACTAACTGAACCCATAAATATTACACGGGGACTAAAGCAGGGAGATGGGTTGGCCCCAACACTATTTAATATTGCATTGGAATATGTAATTAGAGGCTTATCAATAAATAGCTCCAATCTGTTAACAAATAAAACTGTACAGATAGCCGCATATGCAGATGACATTAACATCATGTCAAGACGGATCACGGCAGCTAAAGAAATATTTATAGAGCTTAAAAACAAAGCCAAGGAAGTTGGGCTAGCCATAAATATGGATAAAACAAAAATGCTTATCCAAACAAGAAGGGACCAGGTTCATAACAACATCAAGATAGAGGAGGACACAATTGAGGTGGTGGACAATTTCACGTATCTCGGAGTGAATCTAGCAAAGACTGGATCAGAGGAGCCGGAGATCCAAAGACGGATCACCATGGCTAACAAGGCGTACTTCGCATTGCTGCCATCATTTAGGTCTGGGGATGTGCACAGGGAAACAAAAATGAAAATATATAGGACTGTCATCAGACCGGTGCTATGCTACGGGTGTGAGGCATGGGCAATCACACAGAAAACAGTCGACATAGTAGACACCTTTGAAAGGAAAATCCTCAGATGCATTATAGGCCCAATACAAGAAAATGGCTCATGGAGACTGAGATACAACAACGAACTGTATCAAATATATAAAGAGATACCAGTCTCAAAATTTATAAGAATTCAAAGATTGCGTTGGGCCGGACATGTTATGAGAATGGAGGATGGCAGGAACCCTAAGAGGGCTTTGCTGGGTACATGGGAGGGAACGAGACCTAGAGGTAGACCGAGGAAGAGGTGGGAAGATGGCGTTGCAGAGGACGCGAGAGACATGGGGATAAGAAACTGGAGGAGGGTTGCAGTGGATAGAGTGGATTGGAGGCGGAGATTGGTGGAGGCCAGGGCCCGACTTGGGCTGTAGCGCCATAGGAGAGAGAGAGGAATGTAATAAGACTGTATACTCAGATTTTAACACAATTGGGCCAAACAGAATACTGTATTGCCAACCACTTAATCATTTAAGCTTTTGCTGCTAAAGACATTAGTGAGGGATTGCACATTATATTGGTGGGGGGGGGGGATCATCTATCAGTAATACACTATGCTTATTTAACCCTTGAACGTTGATTTTTGCCTAACGCCTCAAAATCAGATTTGTTCTTCCACCTCATTATTCGTTGTTTTTGTTTGTATATAGCTGACTAGATTATGCCTCACTCTTATTTGATACTTTTAGAGCATTGTAGGGAAAGTCTGGTATATAATATGATAATTTGTTTCCATTAGTTTTGTTTGAAAATTATTCCAAAAGTAGAGTCACCTCACAAGTTTTGTTGGTTATGTTGTTATGTATTTACTGTAATGTGTTTGTTTACATTGCTTTTTTAAGTGTTTTACTGTGTTTCTTTTAATATTTTAAAGTAACTATGTTTACTATTTATTGTGTAAAAATTGAAAAAAAAAACTAAAACCTGAAAATGTAAGCCATAGTGGTTACAATGCAGTAACTGCATTTTCGATTATTTTTATGTATTTATTGCACTGTTTGTTTGTCTGTTTGTTTAGAGTGTTTTTTTTCTTAACTGTGTTTCTTTTAATATTTTTATGTAAACTTGTTCAAGAAGTATTTAAATCACGCGTGCAAACTATGTTAAAAGAAAACAAGGTGTAACTCATGAACATAAAACTCATGAGTTATTGGAACTGTGTTTTCAGTTATGTACAGTTATAATTTACAATTTTGAAAAAAATTCACTAATTTTTTGCAGTTTTTTGTTTTGATCTACAAGTTTACATTTTGAAAAAGATTTTGTATATAATGAAAAACATTGGAGATGTCAACTATTTTTTTTTTCTAATTGGTCAATTATAATATTTTATCCATCCAAAGAAAGGTTATTTATTGTCATAAAATTTCACACATCCGGTACATGCATATTTAAGTTCTTTACTGAATCTTACCTTTAATTTGATAAATAATGTGACATATTCCAACTACACATAATAATTTGGGGAACTTTCATTTTGAAAGCATGCATAATAGTGAAATGTCCCTTGCCACTGTAGAAACTATAGTTTCCGCTTAGAGTGTGTTTTAAACCCACTTGTTTCATCAGTCTAGGATTTTTTTGACATATACTGAACTACATACATTTCATTATTATATATAATAGGTCACTATTCTTCTTAACATTGCTTTATTTTTCTTATATACTAGACTCTTAAAATGTCTTGTATCAGAGTTCTCAATCAGAAGCTTCCAATTATTTTGAGCATGCTTTAACTGAAACCCCAGCTTACAAGCAACCTGCCTCATACTAAACAAAAACTACAATTGCAATCAACTCAATTTTCAAGAACTCACTGAATTCCTTTCAGTGGCAGACTTCTAACATGTAAGATGTGAATTATTCATAAATAACAAATGAGACAACACATTTATCAAAATCAACCCACTCGGTTTTTGTTTTCAGCCTTAGGCAAATTTTGGTGAAGTGTATTTTCCTGCAGATACAATTATCTGACATTCCTGATTTTATTAGTCCATCCATAACTTTGGCGATGGACAACTTTTTTTTAACCCTGGAAGCAGCTAATGTTGATTTTGAGAAGTTGTTAGCTAATTCTAAAGTGCCAATCTCTCAAAATTGGATTTCCTCTCTCATCTGTTACTTGTTTTGTACTTTTATAGCACACTTGATTGGATCATGATTCGTATGATACTTGATGAAGGTTTTAGGGAAATTTTGGTATATAATACACTAGTATGCTCCTTGAGCTGCAGAACTCTCATACTATTTCAAATGAAACACATTTTATTAGTAGTAGAATTCTGATATTAATTTTTCAATTATCAGAAAATTACAAAAATCCCTATTACCCTTCATAAATAACATAAAAATTCTAAACAATAGTTAACATCCACTTTAATTTTATATGCCACATTAATTTTGTGATTTTATCAAAATTTTCACCTACTTTTTGGCCCCTGGCATCCCAAAACTTTGAAATTTTAAAAATGAAGCTAAATTTATATTTTCATTAAAATTCTCTTTAATTTGATACACTGCATGGACTTGTTTTTTTCAAAATTTTGGCCTCTCACCTGGGTGATTAATCTAAAAATTAATAGTGTAGGGGAAAAATATGGACACGCTTGCCTAATTTTATGAAAACCAGTTGATGCATTCAAAAGTTATTGTGAAGACATACCCCAAAGATGGGCAGACAAATGCCAAACTATCTATAGTAGCCGCCATGGAAATAGTCCCAGCAAGGTCACATCACTTACAGCATTACCACAGTTTCACTTTCATAAATAAATAAAGAAAATGCTACACAGTAGTAGGCAGTTAATGTAAAGAATATAACAATGTATTTTTAAAATTGAATATTGTAACGAAACAAAATGTTAGAAAAAGAATTGTAAATATAATATGGAAATCCTATCCAGAGAGGGAACAAGAAATAATAATTGATAGCCAATTAAAGGAAACCTAGTTGGTTTGACTTATTTAATATCAACAAGAGACCCAGAAATTACCCAGTAGAATAGGGCAGTAAACAGACAACAAGTTAAATAAATAAACCTAGTAGGCCTAATCAACTTACCCTGAATAACAACCAAACCCAATAAAGAGTACCTACCCATATAATAAAATTGTATTGAATAAAATTATATAGGCCTATAATTAAGGATAGAAAAAGGGACACAAACCTTTACAGTGATATGAGTGACATAATATAAATAGTGACACAGACTACCGTTAAACAGTGTTAATTATTTTTTATGAAAGGTGTTTTATTATTATTATTAGACAGAAATTTAGTTTATTATACAGACAATAGTTTAACAGTATAAATAAACTAAAACTGTCAAAAACAAGTATTATCATTAAGAGTTTTTGTTATATGTTATAATAGTTTATGTTACCAGTTAATTTATTTAAATATATTTATCTCAGAGAGTCAAGGTAGAAATTACAATCAACCATAACAAATTGTTCCACCACATATCAGAGAAATTCAAATTAATAAGGTTTTACAGTTATAAACTGAGGCATGTTTAGTATCAAATTGTTTATAATTATCTAATTAATAATTGTATAAACATTGCATGTATCATTAAAGTATAATAATAAAATTATCTATTAAAGGTAATTTATAAAATGTAAAGTAATTAATGGGTATCGATCATATAACATTTAACCTGTACATAAATGGCCAATCAAAATTTAAGAAGTTTGTATGAGTTCGGTGACTAAAAAATAAGAAATAACACTTAATTGTTAATCGTGATGAAGAACAGTTGAATAGTGCGTGTCGAGATGTTATTAATATAAAACTATAAAATTAATAAACCGTTTGTGAAAGAAGATTTGTATGACCACCATTGAAGATAAATAATTCCTCCACTACAATCAATACACGAACCAGGAACACACACAATCAAGAAATTATAAAGAATAAACCAGAAGACGTTCCGCAATATCGCCTAGATGTGTAAAGTATAATTTGACTTAATCATTGACAATAATTTTATCCAAAAGGAACAACCACTAGACAATACGCAAATTTACACTAACACTAAGCACTAGTGAACATTTTAACAAGTGAAAACAAATTCAATATCTAAACGAAACAGTGATTACAAGGAAAACATTTTATTTGTACACATTTTATAAACTTCATTATTCTGTGAGACGGACAACGGCAGCCATGATGTTGACGTCACGCTAACCTGCATGCTTTTTATGAAGCGTATTGAATCTCGTCAAACTTTGTATGTCATTTAATATATAATTTTTGTAATTTTTTTAGATTATAAGTAATAGATGAAATATAAAGGTACTCTATATTGTTAATTATCATGTAATGGAACTTTTCGTAGCAGCCACAAGAATTCCCACGAAATATATTAACCTTATATAATTATTCACTCCTGAGATAAATATCGATTGTGACAACCGTATGTATCGAATGGAATTTTCTAACAATTTGAACTCATATTACAGAAATTACGTTAATAAATCATATCCATGCATTATTATTTCATGAACATAATATATTATCAACATTTATTTTATAATTAACAAGGATAAGAAGACGTCGGAGAGTCGTTGGAAGTACGCAAACTACAAAACCAAGATTAACCTCAAAGAATGGGTTAAAGCCTAATATCGAAGGTGACTTGAGAATTGTTTGAGATGACTCGACCGCTATTTTTGAATTGATTTTGGAGTTCTAACTGCTGAACTGAACAATTATAATTCTCTTTATTAAAACAAGGCAGAATAATTCAATTCTTTTAACTTATATATTAAATCACATTCAAAAACACACAACATAAATATTCCACGATCAACTGATACACTACAACTATATATTGATATTTACAACTATTTATTACGAATTAACATATACAAAGAATAACACGGGCAAATTATTATACAATTACGATACTACGGGTACACGTTAAGTTATAAATTGGCGCACCAACTAGTGAGGCTGAAATTAGGGAATATTAGGTGAAGAAATTGAAACAAGCAAATTAATTTCCTAATTTTTAGCTGGCGACGGCTATAAGTTCCAAAAAATAATAAAGATGCATAAAAGGGTCACTGAGACGGACGAAGGAGGCAGAGAAAGAAGTCAGGATGGAAGAGAAAGAAGTAACATCGGTGGAGGATGTGGAGACGGTAGCAAGAAAGGAAGATAGAGGAGACCCGAATCTTATAAAACTAATGGAGTTAATGAATAGTATGAGTGAAAAAATGGACAGAAATAAGGAAGAAACGAATGACAATTTTAAGAAGCAGAGGGAAGAAATGAAGGAAGATTTGAAGAGCATCAAGGAAGATAACAGACAAACAAATGAAAAAATTGATAGCATCAAGGAAGAATTCACTGAAAACTCAAAGAAACAAAATTAAATTTTGAGTCAAAACTTATTAAAACAAATGGAGGAACAAAACAAGCAAACGAACGAAAAATTTGATAGCATCAAGGAAGATAACAGACAAACAAATGAGAAAATAGACGGTATGAAGGAAGAGATTAACGAGAACTCAAGGGTACAAAATGAGAAAATGAGTGAAAATTTAATAAAACAGATGGAGGAGAGATTTGACCAAAACAAAGAAGAAACTAACGAAAATTTTAGGAAACAAAACGAAACCACTAATGAGAGTTTAAAACGGATAAATGAGAAAATTGATAGTATTAAAGAAAGTACTAATGAAACCTTAAGGCAAACTATAAGTGAAAATAATAACCAAATGAAGGAAGAGTTCAGACAAATCAATGAAGAAAGGAAGCAAGAAACAGCTGACACTAATGAGAGATTGAGAAAAGCTAACGAAACCATCACACAAAACAAGGTAATGGTAAATGCTAGAATAGACCAGGTCCAAGAAAATAATCGTATTCAAATAGAAGGAATACAGAAGGAACAAGAAAATTTAGTAAATTTACAGAAACAAACCGGAGAAAGGTGTGACAATATTAACACTACAGTGAATAATTTAACTGGTTAAGTACGCCAAAATCAAGAAGACATTGAATTAATTAGGACCAGACCAAATCATATTACTCATATTTCCACAAATGAAACCAGAGAAGGCATTAATTTCAAAAATTATCGTAGAAACCCCATGGAATTCCTGGCCAGAATCGAGGAACATTTTAATAAACATCGAATAACTATCTGGAGCTCGATTAGAGAGATGTTGGATGAGCATTTTAGGGAGATTACAGACAACTGGTGGACAGCAACCAGGAATGAGATAGTGGACTACGCTCAATTTAAAAAACTATTTAAAGAAAAATATTGGTCCGAAGCTATACAAAATATTATCAGGGACAACTTTTGTCAGGGAAGATATGATGGAAATAGGAGTACATCTCCAACTACTTACTTCTGGGGAAAGGTGTGTTTGGCTAGACACCTAGAGCCAAGAATACCAGAAGAATCCCTAGTAACTAAAATGGCATACCATTATGACGCAGGAATTGCCAGAGCACGCCTGGGAAGCCAGATTAAAACGGTCCACGCCATGGCTGACTTATTAGAAAATTATGAGCACGAGAGTTACTACAAAAGAAGCAGACAACGAACTGATCAGTGCGGTTCAAGAAATAATAACCATGGTATGAATAATAATCACCCTAATAATTTGGATAACCAGAATAATTATAACTTTAATGGCAACGATCGAAATTGCAACCAAAAGTTTACCCCAAATAATAACCAACAAGCAAATTTCAATCGAAATCCAATTAGCAATAATAGTAACAACAGGCCCAATCAAAATTACCATCCGGGTAATAGAAATAATAATAATTATAATAACTACAGAACCAACCGAAATTATAATAATTTTAGAAATAACTCAGGAGTTAATACCAATAATAATAACCAGGGTAATTATAATAATAATCGCCAGTACCGACCCCGAATAAATTATATTAGTGCAGAAGAAGGGGATTACTGGAGATACCATCAACCTCGGAGAAACAGTTTTAATAACAGTTATTCTGCAAGAGGAAATCCCAGAGGGATGAATCACCATGACAACCGAGTAAGAAGTAAAAGCCAGGAGGACTTCCGAGAACCAAGGGGGAGTGAACAATTAGACAACCGAGAGGTTGAACAACCAGGAACCGGCATACCATTCCAGGCAAATCAACAGTCATGCCCGGAAAATAATCATGATGGCCTTAATTTAAACGGAGTGAGGCAGTAATAAACCCTCGCTACCCCTTACTGCTACTATCTACTGGGTACAAAAACCACCAAATTCAAAAATATAGTAATAACAAATTACTACCAACTAATTATGAAAAACTAATTATGGAAAATAAAAGAATTTTGAAGTATAACAACAACCAAAGTTTAAGGACGGATAGTCAAAATCTTACTATTATTTACAATTATTATTTGAAAGATCTTCGAGAAGAACTGTTGGAGGAAACGGTGACAAGTAGAATCAACCAGCATAATGAAATCTTATACATAACCGCTCAAATTGAAGGAATTCCTACACGAATAATGATAGATACTGGTGCAAATGTATCACTTATTAACGATGCTGAACTGGAGAGAATATAGAAACAAAGAAAAATATAATACCTACCTTACCTGTCAATAATGTTATTTTAATAGGTGCCACTGGGCGTCAAAATAAAACAGTGAGAAAACAAGTGTCATTGGAACTAGAAAGCAAAGGTGTTACAATTAATATTATATGTCTGGTCGCAATCGGCCTACCATTCGAAATATTAATCGGATGCGATATGCTGAGGAAATATTCAGCCATTACTGATCTGAGCAAGGAGAAGGTGTCCTTGAACTCAGAAGGTGTTATGTGGACGGCAGAGTTAATAGGAAGCGATGGTGCCCCTCTGAACCGTACCCATCACCAAGTTAGGGAATTAAATTTTTTAAAGAATGACACCCAATGGAGAAAAATAATCTATAATATGACAAATGAAGACCTGTGGAACAGTAAATTACAGGAGATAAGAGAGTTTAGACACCAAGGCACAAATAATTTGACAGCAAAACAAGTAGAAGATCTCATTATGATATATAAGAAGTATAAACATGTATTTTCAGAAAAACCAGGAAAAGTAAAAAACTATCAGTGTAGAATACAATTTAAAGAACCAGCAGAATTCCACAGAAAATCCTATCCTATACCATATTTATTAAAGGAGGCGGTTAGAGCTGAAATTAATAAAATATTGACAAATGATATAATTGAGCATAGCCAATCACCATATACTAGCCCAATAGTAGCAATTCAGAAGAACGGGCAGGTTCGACTTTGCTTGGATGCCCCAGAAATAAATAAACATATAGTAAATGATCGCACGTCACTTGGAGAAATAGAAGAAATTCTAAAAAAATTTCATGGTACAAAATTCATCAGTACCTGGGACACAGTTTGTGGTTACTGGGAGGTGGAGTTGCACCCGATGAGTCGAAAATATATGGCTTTTATTTTCGAGGGTAGAAACTACCAGTTTAAGAGATTGCCATTTGGATTAGTTAATTCGGTAGCAATTTTTGTACGATGTATGGACCAGGTATTGGGTCAGGAAGCGCTACAATTCACCACAGTTTATGTAGACAGCTTGTTGATTACCTCATCCAACTGGGAGGAACATTGTCACAGGGTGGAATATGTATTGAGTAAGTTAGCAGAGAACGACATAACACTAAAACTCGAAAAATCCCAATTAATAGCGAAGGAGGTTCAATTTTTAGGTTTCAATTTGACTGAACAAGGTATTTCCCCATCACAAGAAAAGGTTACTGCAATCCAGAAGTTCCCACAACCAAAGAATAAGAGGCAACTCCAATCCTTCTTAGGACTGTGTAATTACTACCGGAAGTTCCAACGCAATTATTCCGCATTGACATCTAAATTTCAGGAACAGCTGTCTTCCAAAAACAAATGGATATGGGGACATGAACAGGATGCTATACTACAACAGATAAAGGATAAATTCTTAGAGACAGTAATCCTTCATCATCCAAATTTTGATTACCCATTCTTTTTATTCTTTTTGAACTGTGACGCAAGTGATGTCAGTCTTGGGACGGTATTGTACCAAGAAGACGAAGAAGGAAACCATTTAGTCATCAGTTTTGCCAGTCGTGTGTTAAACCACTGTGAGAGAAGGTATAATGTCACTGAAAAGGAACTATTAAGCATAGGCTTTGCTTGTAGTAAATTCCGAACGTACATTTTGGGATATCCTGTAACTGTCAGAACAGATCATAAGTGCATCTCATTTTTGAGAAGTTGTAAGCTGAGTCACGGAAGGCTTACAAGGTGGATACTCGCCTTGCTGGAATATCAAATGGGAATATTTCCAGGTAGTCAAAACGTGATAGCAGACGTGTTATCTTGAATCAACCTGGACACCCAGACATTTGAGGGTGAGAAGGAAAGGATTATCAAGGATGTGACGATTTAAAAAAATGTTTAAATAGCACAAATGAAATTTTTGCTTTTATAACAAGTAAGAGTATTATCCACCCCTTACCTGTACCTAGATTCCTGCATCAACGTGCAAATTGTCCCATACCAACACGCAAAGCACGGTGTTATTTAGCTAAAAATAATAATTCCGTTAATTAAATAAAATACGTGCTAAATAAATAAATAAATTCCTAATTCATAACCAAAAGGTAACATAAAGTATTACGATTTAATTAATACTACTTAAAAGAACGAACTATTTTCTCAGCGCGTAAAACCGCGCCAGCTTACTGACCCCTCGCCGCTAAACAATGCACACATTCGCCATGTGAGAAACTTCGACATGTAAGGATGTCGCTACTGTGTTGTCAATATACACGTAGGTGTATACCGTTAAAAACTATTCAATCAAGTTTGTAGTGATTTCGATTTGCCCCAATGTAGCGTGGAAATAATTATAATAATAACAGTAATATAAAAAATATATAATGTAGTGCGTGAAGAAATATGTAAAAAAAAAAAAAAACTTAGCCGACACACTCTTAACAAACTGTAAGTGGTAAGATATGATCCTTACCAGGTTTTAGTGCTGCTAAAATAAGGACTGTAATTAAAATGTGAACAACCGACTCCAGAAGAAGAACACAACAACAACCGTATGAACTTCTAGTACCAAAATCCAATCATCTAGAACGAGACTACCTTTCGGAAACAATCAACCTAATGGAGCATCAAGAGGAACCGTGTATCACACCCTAGAAGACGACTGGAGATGACCATCACGGACCCCACAGCAAACTCATGTTATATTCAGGTGATATCAAACCATAACATTTGTAAAAATTTGTTTCAACAAGAGAAGTAACAAAAGAACAGTAAAGAGCTTTTGACAAGTTAAAGATTAATATATATCTATTTGTAATCTCTGTAATGAAGTAGTAATAACATTACGATGTTTAGATGTAAGGTAATTCTAAAATTTACACCCAAAATTATTCTTCAAATAATTTGGTTAAAGTTGTGATAAATTAAAACATAACAAAGTTGAGACCCGGATCCGTGGTACTTAAAACAATATCTAGCTGAATGCTTTTGAGATAAAAAGAATAAGAAGAAAAAAATTTTCAAAATATTAAATGCAGAATTTATTAGAGTACTTCTTTAAGAGTAAACTATGAGATATAAATATAATAATAAAGAGATGTTTTTGCTAACACCCAGCGAGTGAATAAATTTATGCAATCCTTGATTAATTCCTATATAATAATGTGTTATAATTTGTTAGTGAGTATGGTTTACTAACAACGGCATCTACTTTAATTAACAGGTAACAAATTGAACTGGTTCCCGACTTTTGTAATGTCTTAACAAGGGAGAAGTCACAAAATTGCGCCACTCTGCTCTTGTGTAAAAATTGTGTACATTGTTATAATTCATTAACAGTAACTTTGTCGAATATAAATTTATTCACTCTGAAATCGGGAACAAATAAATGAGTAAAGTTTTAATTAAGATATAATAATATTAGTATTGGGGACACTGCCGTAATAAACAAGTCACCGCTAGTAAATATTCCATTTTAAACCTGTCGGTATTGCCAAGCTGTTTCATGTTAAATGCGTGTCGAGAAATGTAAACTCTACCCTGTGTACGTGTAGAGCATCCCATACAAAACTCCCCTCGCACACATAACAGACAATTCAGAACAGGAAAGAATCGTGTTTAGGAGTGTCTGAATCACCCTACTTTGTTAAACCACCCTATGCAAACAATAAGACTCCCCAAAACAGCTGACACTTTGTAGTGATCGAAATTTAAAAATTTTTTAATTCCTCGATCAAGTGGCACGTTCCCACACTCAAGTCGACGGACACAAGCACAGGTCGTAAATAATGACGAATCAGGGGCACGTCAAACCCGACGACAGTGCGAAGACAAAGAAAAAACGTCTAAGTACAGCACACAATAAGAATTTCAGGGCGTCGCTGACAGCTCGCAGTTTGTCACAATTTACAGCACCCAACAATCTGAAACAAAGACTTCGTCCAGCTGCCGAGTTACGCGGAATCGAGATGGAACGCCTGCTGTGGAGGTGAAGCGTACGAGCACAATTATGAAAGGCTTTACTATGTTACAAAGGAGTACAGAGCAATTTTAACGAACAAATAGACAATAGACGCAACTTAGTGAATACTGCCAGTGCATCCTGCACAGCATGAAAACAAACCTTTGACAGTTTACTGAGATTTACGACTGGAAAGTGTAGAGATCGACCAGAACGACGCCAACGAAGGGTTGATAATCGGCGGAACGAACAACAAGTAACTTAAACAATTAACCAGGACTCTGGAGTCTGTTAACAAAAGATCGGTCAAAACCTTAACCGATTGGATACGGTTTTAAATGAAAATGTTAAGAAAAACACACTAATATACGTAGACGATTGTCTATGTTATTCTGACGATGTTCAAACACACTTAGAACATTTAGAGGCATTGTTAAATAATCTAAATGAAAATAACTTGACCGTCAACCTAAATAAGTCACAGTTTTTCAGAAAAGAAATATCGTATCTTGGATACCAACTAACAACACGCAGCATCCAAGCTACAGAAGAGAAAGTGAAAGCCATTATGGAGTTCCCTAAGCCCAAGAATCAGAAACAGTTAAAGGGTTTCCTAGGCCTCACTAACTTCTATAACCGCTTTACAAGCAAATATGCGGAGACAACGCAACCCCTCCATGAATTATTGAAGAAGGATCACAAATTTGTATGGACGGCTGAATTAAACGACTGCTTTGACAGAGTCAAAAACCTATTTATTGACGCTGTAGTTTTGAGATTTCCACGCCCAGACCAGAGGTATTATATACAATGTGATGCAAGTGATTACGCATACGGAGGACAACTTTACCAGCTCGATGAAGACGGGGAGATTGGCGTAATCGCCTTCACTAGTAAGACATTCAAAGGTGCTGAGCGGAACTACTATACTACGGAAAAGGAGCTTTTAAGTATTGTCCGATGCTTAGAAAAATTCCGAATATACGTTCTCGGGCAACCATTAACAATCATCACTGACAACAAGGCGTTGACATTCTTAAACACATGCCATCTAAATAATTCTCGGATTACACGATGGATTCTTGCAGTGCAAGAGTATAAGTTCGACATAATTCATTGCAAGGGCAAGGAGAACATCGTAGCCGACATCTTAAGTAGGTATCCACACGATGCAAAATTCGAAGAGATTCACGACAATACACATGAATATTTAGTTAACCACATAACCGTGAAAATGAGACTTGAAGTGCGGAAGTTAATCCAAAATATTGGAAAGCACCAGATGGAAGACGATAAGCTAAAAGCGATCATCACTAGATTTAAAGGGGGAAATATAGACCCTAAATTAACTAAATTCTATAAATATGTTAACGACAAGTTATATAGGCGATAGCGGAAAGACGAGAGGGAAATTTAACGTACGGCAAATTAAAGCGTATCATGAGCCAGCGAAAGAAAGTATAGATAACACGAGTGGTAGCGACGACTCCCGGCGACTAGCAGAAGACATAGGTTAGGTAATTTGCTCGCGCGGCCAGTCCAGCTAACCAAATAATGATGTGCATTTTACTATATTGTGTTTAGCCAGTATTTCAATGCTGTGTTTATGATCATCATATATTTGTCATTCGTTATGTTAATTAGGCATGTAAACATCAACATATACATAAAGTGATTTGTTGAAGTGTACCATGTGTCAGAAGGACATTGTAATACTATGACACAGGACACTAAAGACATTAATAATTATGAATAATAATAACTTGTTAAAATGTAGAGATTCGAATAATTTGTTTATGTAATTAATAATTCAAAATGGACGATTGTTTTATAACTTTAAGAGTAAGCGTTTGAGTATGCATCATGAAGTATGCTGATTCCTCAATTGTTTAGTTAATATGTATGTTTCAATTATCAATGTAATCGTTTATAATATGTTACGAATTGATCATATGTATATCTTTGTTAGTATCAACTGTATTCTTGAGATAATAATAACAAGTTTAAAATTATTTTATTGCTATATAGGTCATCGACATAAGATCGATTAATCTAATGGATAGCTAATCTACAGCTTATCTATTACATTGTATATAAACGATAACTAAACAAACTGTCAAATGGACAAATGTCTATGTCTTAAATTCAATTATTTACTTGAAATCGTATTGTACAGTCCGCATGTGGACAGATAAAATGTAGAAAATGCGTTCATTTCACTCAGATGAGCGGCAATAAATTCATATGACCATATAAAACATCAAGATGGGGAATAACAACTAATTGCTTCCTACGAGAGATAGATGTCAGTCAACCATGTCCATTCCGAAGCAGACATCCACGACTGGGACAGAGCGCAGAAATTGGATCAGATGTCTCCCGAAGTCCAACATCCAATCCAATTTGGGGACAATGTAGTGATCGAAATTTAAAAATTTTTTAATTCCTCGATCAAGTGGCACGTTCCCACACTCAAGTCGACGGACACAAGCACAGGTCGTAAATAATGACGAATCAGGGGCACGTCAAACCCGACGACAGTGCGAAGACAAAGAAAAACGTCTAAGTACAGCACACAATAAGAATTTCAGGGCGTCGCTGACAGCTCGCAGTTTGTCACAATTTACAGCACCCAACAATCTGAAACAAAGACTTCGTTCAGCTGCCGAGTTACGCGGAATCGAGATGGAACGCCTGCTGTGGAGGTGAAGCGTACGAGCACAATTATGAAAGGCTTTACTATGTTACAAAGGAGTACAGAGCAATTTTAACGAACAAATAGACAATAGACGCAACTTAGTGAATACTGCCAGTGCATCCTGCACAGCATGAAAACAAACCTTTGACAGTTTACTGAGATTTACGACTGGAAAGTGTAGAGATCGACCAGAACGACGCCAACGAAGGGTTGATAATCGGCGGAACGAACAACAAGTAACTTAAACAGTTAACCAGGACTCTGGAGTCTGTTAACAAAAGATCGGTCAAAACCTTAGGGAAAGTCTAAACAAAGGATGACAGACGGCCAGGAAATTGCCCTAGTTTCTTAGAATCCATACCACGCTCGTCACATGGAACACTCCGGGGATGACGACGACCAACCAGCGTCAAGCATCTTCTAGGAGAGCTCGTGGAGAGAGTAAGAAGGGTTCGGACGACGAATCGTGAAACAGAGGATGAGATCTGCAGAAGAGTAGGAATTTGTACGACCAATCACGAATCCGAGAAGGCGTAGAAATCCAAAAACGTAGACTTATGGATAGGATGTTTCATTAAAACTGTTTGGCGAAGGCGCGGAGTGGCAGTTGATAGTTGATAGTCGCAATTAATAGTCAAAAGTTAGTACGTACGATAGTCAGACGGTTGATTATAGTCGGACGGAACAGTAATACAGTCCGTGATAGAAACAGTTTGTGCGACCGACCGAATTCACAATTTAGTGAATTCATAAGTGAACATAGACATCAATAGAGTCACACTTACACACAATTCTGTGCGACAAACATAAACTATAAGTGCGCACGGGACTTGAAACTACAACCGACGCGAACATAATAACACAAATAATTAACATTTCAAAGTAGAACAGTGAGTGACATTTCAAACACTCTCACATTACAATGTGTCACTATGTTGAGTGATTAATTGAATGAACTGTATCAAACAATTAATCACACAGTACGCGCTACATCCAGTTAGACGGAACAGTTAACCATGTACACGAACACGGCAAACTTTCAGAACACTTCAGCTTAATGACAATATTAACACCTCAATATTTGAACTCCGGACACCCGATATCAGCGGGGTACCACAACACCATACACATAACGGGAGTGGAGATTTAGTGAAGTGAAGTGATTAGTGCTCCTCATAACAGTGATTAGGATCCTCGACGAATTATCCAGAAGATGTCTTCTCACAACAGCGGAATATTGGATAAACACTCTCAAAAGATAAGCTTTATGTCTATTAAATCTTAGTAGTATATACTACTGTTCTGTTGTCTCTTTTCAAAGAACAAACCCCAAGAGATTATATATCTTAATCGTATGAATCATAAAATCTATAAAATAACATTAACGTAATGCATCATCTGAGAATAATGAACGCATTTAGGTAGGGATAAGTATATTTGTTGATTGTTTATTGCTCGTATATGTTGAATGTACCATGTGTTTATGTTTTCAGGAAACATCGTACAAATTGTATTTTATATCATGTGTTTTAATGTGTATGTAATTGCAGGATATAGTCACTTACTTAATTAACAAGTGTAATAAATAAGTAGTTAATTTATATTATTCGTGCGTTCATTATTGAAATTTAACCTTTATTATTGATGTATCTCATTCTAAGTATTACACTAAAAGTCTCACAACTTATGCTAAGTATCAATGGACACAACAAACTCGACCATTGAGACGTCCGATTAACAGACTCATAATCGTATTTAATTAACCACTGTGTTGAGTCTAATCTGACGACAACTTTTAGATGTATCACATTTAACGTACAACATAAATCTTTAATTAATATCCAAGATTAATAATTGATGAGTAATTAATCCATGCAGATAATTAGCAAAGATTAATAACTGTTAGAACTTTGTGCTATTGTTAAAGCAATGAACTTTTCGTATGTGAAATTTCTCTCCACTATAAAATGATATTAGCGTTTTGTTTTGACTGATTATATCTGACAGTACAGAAAATTGAATTGTTGTGAGATAAGTTTAATTTGATTAATTAGTAGAAGATTCTATGTGTAATAAGAGATATATGTGTGTGTTTAAATGAATTCAAGCTTTATAAGTGTTTAAAGCAGATGACATCAGATTTGTCGTACGTAATACTAAGTTTATTTAAAGGTCATTATTAACAAAAATGACTCAATTTAAACCCGACTTGTTGTTGAAGGACGAATTAAGCTATGAAGCATTGTTGCGTGGTCTTCCATACTCAAATGTAACTGTCGCGGAACTTCGCAAAACGTTATGTGAAAATAAACCGGACAAACCCTCATTGTTAAATCGTTTAAGTGTCTTAGATTTTGAAAGTGAAAAGGAAACATGCTATCACAAGTATACAGAACTAACTTCGATCGCACAAACCCTGCATGATGAAAAATCCCCCGCAGTAATTTTACGCACCACCCAAAGAATTGAACATCGGACCCGTCGTATCACCAATTTGTTGAATTGGCCAGGTGATAAAGTTACCCCACCGGATGCGCAAAAATTCGCGGAGGAAGCATTACAACAATTACCCGAGATAATGCGCGAATTACGTCGAAGGTCCGAATCGTTTAGATTAGAAGAGATTGAAGAAGCAATGACGAAACTAAATATTTCCCCTACCCAATCTCCTACTCAAGAACAGCAAACCGGTACTATAAAATTTCAGTTTCTGCAGGAATCCAATATAGACCCATTTAAAGAACGGTTAACTGATAGACAGGTAAATATCCAACCCGTAAACGTTACGTTACTTCCTAATGAACTAGATAATATGACTCGTACCAACGATTTACCTCCTCACTTGCTGACGAATCCATCTGCGGAAAAACCTAGAATGACGACTCAATTAAATCTAACTACCGAGCTTTATGGAAAAATAACCCACCCTGTAGAACATATTTTGTCTGACATACCAGCCACTGATGGGCTGAATATTACAAAGCTCCTAGATTTTCTCAAGCATCTTTTGCAATTAAAGGATCTGCGACAACTAAGAGAAGATCAGATTTTACAAGTAATTTTACCTAAATGTAGATCTCCTTTAAAAGATCGTGTGTTAGAATCCCTAAGGTATAATCACCCTGTAGAAGAACTTCATACCACCCTAATAAGACATTTCATTCCCACCGGTATCTATGAAGAATTGAAGCGAAACCTAGTACTTCGTGTACAAGGAGCATTAGAGAGATTAGCTCATTATATATCTGAAATAAGGGAATCTGCTTTATTGCTACAAGTTAAATGGAGTGAACAACAGTTAGTAGACACTATCTTAGTAGGACTATCTCCCGAGGAGCGATCTCGCCTAGCACTCATGAAGCGACCAACCACTTTCACCGAACTAGAACTATGTTGTATACATTCGTCCAACGTCTGGTATTCTGACCAGAACAGACGCGTTTCTATGTCCCAGACTCAACGCAGAGATTCATTCCAACTTCTACCAATTGGAACTGATACCCAAACCTACCGCGATAAGCAATTATTAAGTACATCTAAAACCCAAAGCTACCCCCATATTTCATACTCTAGATCAAAACCCCGGCAACATGCGAGCGAAGTCAATGAGGAAAGAAGATGTTATAATTGTGGAAAGGCCAGACACATTAGCAAGAATTGTAAACAAAAGCGCTACCAACAGAAAACCGACCAGTCAAAAAACATGTGAAGCTGGAAGAACAAAAATCCTACGTCTTCCGCAGCACCAGAAGGAAAGGTAAAAACAACAATAATCATAGAGTAAAAATAAATAGAGCTAAACGCATAGACCCTTACTTAACAAGATTTATTGAGAAGTGCAACTCTATTGGTGCATGCAAAACAAGTATCTGCCAACTACCCTGCGTACAGATAGACCCTGGAGCAACGAATATCCTTGGTTTAATTGATTCCGGATCTACCCGTAGTATAATTAGTCAACAGTTAACCACCGTATTAGCTAATCATAATCTGATTAAACGTTGCCAAAACGTGAACATAAAGTGTGCCACCACAAATAAACAAAACCTAAATATATTGCGCAGTATTACGGTGAAATTAAAAATAAAGAATTTTACTTGGTACGTTCCCCTACTAGTAGCTGAAGTGTTAGGACAAAACTTAATACTAGGCGCTGATTTCATAAGTAAAACTGGCTTAATCCTTGATATATATGCAAAACAATATTTCTTCAGATTTGATCGTACTCGAAAATATCAGTTCGACTCCGAGTTAAGTAATGACGCTAAATGTGAAATCTCAACTATTCAATCAGAGCATCAAAAATCTAGCCTGAATCATTTAAAAGTAAATGAGCGACAAAGAATTCAAAAGTTAATAAGGGAATTTTCTACTGTACTCACACCCAAGTTAGGATTAACCCACTTAATCGAATATAAAATAAATCTTAGTGACAACAAGGTAATACGCCTTCACCCATACAAATTATCGTCGCCCAAGATGGAAATAATGAGAAACCACATTAACAAACTCATTGAGCAACACGTCATAGAACCGTCAACTTCTCCATACTCATCACCTGCATTCCTAGTACCAAAAGGAACTGACAAACATAGACTAGTCGTGGATTATAGACAGCTAATTAAGAGTATAGAATTTGAATCGATACCCCTGCCCGACATTCACAGCGCGTTTCACTATTTTACAAAAGCGAAAATCTTCACCATAATGGATCTCAACCAAGCATTCCACCAAATCCCACTAGCTGAGGAATCAAAACATCTAACTGCTTTTGCTGTCCCATTTAATCTATATCAATTTACTAGAGTACCATTCGGTATATCACAAGGAAGTTCAGTATGTAGCAGACTGTTAGAAAAAATTTTTCATGACGTTAAATTTAAATTTGTATATCACTATCTTGACGATATAGTAGTATATAGTGAGTCAATGGATCAACATATTGATCACTTGCGTGAAGTATTATCCAGGTTAAAGAAAGTTGGACTAACGGTAAACCCGAGTAAAGTTAACTTCGTAGTAAAACAATTCTCCTTCTTAGGTCACATAGTATCTGCCTAAGGTAAGGTTAGCATCGGTCCCGAACGTACACGCGCAATCCGAGAATTCTTACCGCCGAGAGACGCCAAAGGTATAGCTCGATTTTTAGGTATGATTAATTATTTTCACAAGTACATACCCCACCTAGCGGATATAGCAGCCCCATTGAATGCATTACAAAAGAAAGGAACGAAATTCAAGTGGACTACTCGACACCAAGACGCGTTTGAAACACTTAAAGAAAGCATAATATCCCCACCGGTATTGCAGTTAGCAGATTTCAGTAAACCATTTGTTGTACAGACCGACAGTTCGAGTGTAGCATTAGGAGCCATAATATACCAGGAAATCAATAATACTAGACTCCCGATCAGCTATGCTTCCCGTACATTGACTGAGCAAGAAAGGAAGTTCTCAGCCTACGAACTTGAATGTTTAGCCGTAGTATTCGCCTTTAAAAAATTCAAACCATTTTTGGAACATAAGGAATTTCTACTATAAACCGACAATTAAGCTTTGTCGTGGTTATTGAACCACCCAAAACAGGTAGGTCGTATCGGAAGATGGGTGTTAAGATTAAATTGCTACAAGTTCAAAGTACAGCATATTCGTGGTACTCAAAATGTAGTAGCCGATACTCTACCCGCATGTGCCAACTAACCAATACTAGATCTGGCGAAGATAATGTTGAAACCACTACCGTTAATACGCTAATTACTAACTTTCCCCTTGCATTTAACGATATAGCATATTATCAACAAGATCCGAAATTGTGCAAAATAATAGAACAAATAGAGAAAGGAAATTATTCTGACAAATATACCTTGAGTAAACGAGTACTTTGTTTTAAAAAGGCTAACGGAAAATTACTGAGAATAATCGCCCCGGAAATAATCAAACCTATGCTAATGGAATACTACCATTCATCGACCATTGGAGCTCATATGGGAATTAGGAAAACTATACATCGTATTCGCAAAGAATACAATTGGGAAAACATGAACAGTGAAATAACAAAGTTCGTGAAAGAATGCGAAATCTGTGCCCTGAGCAAGCCAGCAAGAATCAGTCAAGTCGGAAAATTAATCTCAGAAATACCCACAACTCCCTTCTCGAAGATATACATAGACTATTCTGGACCTTATCCCCGTTCTAAATCCGAAAATACTATGCTATTAATTTGTGTGGACTCCTTCACTAAATTCGTATGGATGTATCCTATGAGACGTGCCTTAGCATCTACGACAATAAAAATTCTACAAGAAAGACTATTTAAAGATTATGGTACACCCTTACACCTAATATCTGACAATGGACCTCAGTTTAAATCGAAAGAATTTAATGACATGTGTTTTAAATTAGGGATAAATCATATTACAGTGACCGAGTACAGACCGCAAGGAAACATAGCAGAAAGATACTTGCATAACTTAAAATCAGCCTTAATATCTTATCACGCTAAAGACCAGACAACCTGGGATCAAAATGTATCATGGATACAATTTGCTTTCAACTCAGCGTATCATGAAGGACATAAATCAACACCATTTGATTTACTGTACAAGTATAAACCCAACCATCCTTTAACCACGAAGTGGAAAATCCATGAGTTATTGCCCCGCGACATAAATGCGAATAACGTAAGAAAAATATGGAATGAAGGTCGTGCAAATTTGAGAGCAAATTTACAAAAATCGCGGAAATATCATGAGCAGAATAATAGGCTAATAGAGTATAAAGTAGATGATTTAGTAATGTATAAAACTCATCCTATGAGTAAAGCCGTTGATAGGACCACTTCAAAACTATCATACCGATGGTGTGGCCCCTACAAAATTCATAAGTTCACCACCCCCATTACTGTAGCACTGTATGAACCCAATACAGAAAATTACGTTCGCAGAAGTCATCTGTCTCAAATAAAAAAATTATTTTCGTGTCAAAATAAAGAAGCACGACTACGAGAAAGATAGTAAACCGAGAATACTACTTAAGTGTTGAGAATAAAATATGTTGTATATACTTATACAGGAATACGATAAGATTTTGCAACATCCTATATCATAAGTGAGTATAAACTCAAACTCCTCGTACGAATACTAGCGAGGCCTGATCAACCTTAGCTAATGTCCTGCGAGAATGATATAAAGAATGTGAAGTCAGCTGACGAGAAAGAAAAAACTAATACCTAGCGCAGTAAACTAAAAGTAATTCGATTGTTATTACAATACGTGATTATTATTAGTAACATACTCATGAGTATAACTCCATAAAACGAGTGATGAAATCAAGCAAAAAAACCGGTAGTAGATGTAAGACTTAAAAATAAGGTAGATTTATGTTTTTGTGTATTTTATGTGTAGTAGATGTATTAGAATTTAAATATTTTGTATAAGTTGTAAGATAATCAATTGATGGATAGAAAAAATCTGAGAGAGAGAAATTTCAGTATGAAGTTCTGTGCCCAAATGTAATTGTGTTTATGAGATTTTCTGTTATTACCCCCACCACCCCGTCTTCATCGTTAGGTGCAGGAGGATGTGATGATTTAAAAAAATGTTTAAATAGCACAAATGAAATTTTTGCTTTTATAACAAGTAAGAGTATTATCCACCCCTTACCTGTACCTAGATTCCTGCATCAACGTGCAAATTGTCCCGTACCAACACGCAAAGCACGGTATTATTTAGCTAAAAATAATAATTCCGTTAATTAAAATAAAATACGTGCTAAATAAATAAATAAATTCCTAATTCATAACCAAAAGGTAACATAAAGTATTACGATTTAATTAATAAATAATTAATACTACTTAAAAGAACGAACTATTTTCTCAGCGCGTAAAACCGCGCCAGCTTACTGACCCCTCGCCGCTAAACAATGCACACATTCGCCGGAGAAACTTCGACATGTAAGGATGTCGCTACTGTGTTGTCAATATACACGTAGGTGTATACCGTTAAAAACTATTCAATCAAGTTTGTAGTGATTTCGATTTGCCCCAATGTAGCGTGGAAATAATTATAATAATAATAGTAATATAAAAAATATATAATGTAGTGCGTGAAGAAATATGTAAAAAAAAAAAAAAAGGAAACTTAGCCGACACATCTCTTAACAAACTGTAAGTGGTAAGATATGATCCTTACCAGGTTTTAGTGCTGCTAAAATAAGGACTGTAATTAAAATGTGAACAACCGACACCAGAAGAAAACAACAACAACCGTATGAACTTCTAGTACCAAAATCCAATCGTCTAGAACGAGACTACCTTTCGGAAACAATCAACCTAATGGAGCATCAAGAGGAACCGTGTATCACACCCTAGAAGACGACTGGAGATGACCATCACGGACCCCACAGCAAACTCATGTTATATTCAGGTGATATCAAACCATAACATTTGTAAAAATTTGTTTCAACAAGAGAAGTAACAAAAGAACAGTAAAGAGCTTTTGACAAGTTAAAGATTAATATATATCTATTTGTAATCTCTGTAATGAAGTAGTAATAACATTACGATGTTTAGATGTAAGGTAATTCTAAAATTTACCCCCAAAATTATTCTTCAAATAATTTGGTTAAAGTTGTGATAAATTAAAACATAACAAAGTTGAGACCCGGATCCGTGGTACTTAAAACAATATCTAGCTGAATGGTTTTGAGATAAAAAGAATAAGAAGAAAAAAAATTTCAAAATATTAAATGCAGAATTTATTAGAGTACTTCTTTAAGAGTAAAGTAAACTATGAGATATAAATATAATAATAAAGAGATGTTTTTGCTAACACCCATCGAGTGAATAAATTTATGCAATCCTTGATTAATTCCTATATAATGTGTTATAATTTGTTAGTGAGTATGGTTTACTAACAACGGCAGCTAGTTTAATTAACAGGTAACAAATTGAACTGGTTCCCGACTTTTGTAATGTCTTAACAAGGGAGACGTCACAAGGTGTACAACATTCTCAAAAGTAGATCTGATTTGGAGGCATTATTACAAAATATCAGAGCAAATCAGTTATTAGACCCAAAATTAATAAAAATCAAGGAACGTTTGGAGAACCAAAACTCTCCAATAAACCAATTCTATTGTGAACAAGAAGGAATTTTATTTATAAAAAATACATTGAACCAAGAAGACTGGAAGGTCATCATTCCCAGAATCATGGAGAAAGAACTAGTGTTGGAATATCACATAAGATACGGACATATGGGTGCAGTAAAGGTAGTGAAAGCATTGGAGGAGAATTGTTACATTAAGAACATACACAGGAAAGTACAAAATTATATAAAACCCTGTCATATCTGCCAATTGGTCAAAATTAATAATGAACGAAAGGAAGGTGTAATGATACCTATATCGTCAGAACAAAAATTGGAAAAACTATTCATTGACATATGCGAACCATTTCCTAGGAGTGAAGGTAGAAGCCGGTATAAATACATTATAATCATTATGGACCACTTCACCAAATTGTATCCAATCAGTCGAGCAACTACGCAAAAAATTCTTGAAGTAATAACTACTCAATACAGTCCAAAAATAGGAATACCTGTTTCAATAGTTACAGACCATGGTACACAATTTCGAGGCAGAAAATGGAAGAACACATTGTTAGAACTGAACATCAAAAGCTATAAGACCTCCGTATACCACCCCAGTAGCAATCCATCAGAAAGAATACCGAGAGAGGTTGGTAGAATCCTAAGAACCTATTGTCATCAACAACAAAGGAAGTGGCCTGATTACTTATCAGCCACAGAAGATTTTTTAAACTTGGCTTATCATCCATCTATAAATTGCACTCCATACACTGCCATGTATGAAAAACAACCACCCAGAGAGATCCAAGAATTGATTAAATTTCCTAAGTCTCCACAGTACCAATTTAATAAATTAAAATTGTATAATCAGGTGATGGAAAATCTGGAAAAAAACAGACACAAATACCAGAAAATCAAGAGTAAAATAATTAAATATGAAGTAGGAGAGAAAGTGTTGTTAAAGAACAGGGAATTGCCTAGCACTCTAGAAGGAATATCAAAGAAGTTATTGTTACTATACGTTGGACCCTACACCATAACAAAAAACCACCACAACAACACATACGAATTAACCGACCCCATTTCAAAGAAGATCAAGGGCAATTATAATCAACAATCCATTAAAAAATATCACGAGGAAGAAGAAGAAAAATAACATAAGTAATTATGTCCTCACACCTAATGAAGTGTTCAGAAATAATTACTTCTGAAGGGAGGCAATTTGTAACGAAACAAAATGTTAGAAAAAGAATTGTAAATATAATATGGAAATCCTATCCAGAGAGGGAACAAGAAATAATAATTGATAGCCAATTAAAGGAAACCTAGTTGGTTTGACTTATTTAATATCAACAAGAGACCCAGAAATTACCCAGTAGAATAGGGCAGTAAACAGACAACAAGTTAAATAAATAAACCTAGTAGGCCTAATCAACTTACCCTGAATAACACAACCAAACCCAATAAAGAGTACCTACCCATATAATAAAATTGTATTGAATAAAATTATATAGGCCTATAATTAAGGATAGAAAAAGGGACACAAACCTTTACAGTGATATGAGTGACATAATATAAATAGTGACACAGACTACCGTTAAACAGTGTTAATTATTTTTTATGAAAGGTTTTATTATTATTATTAGACAGAAATTTAGTTTATCATACAGACAATAGTTTAACAGTATAAATAAACTAAAACTGTCAAAAACAAGTATTATCATTAAGAGTTTTTGTTATATGTTATAATAGTTTATGTTACCAGTTAATTTATTTAAATATATTTATCTCAGAGAGTCAAGGTAGAAATTACAATCAACCATAACAAATTGTTCCACCATATATCAGAGAGATTCAAATTAATAAGGTTTTACAGTTATAAACTGAGGCATGTTTAGTATCAAATTGTTTATAATTATCTAATTAATAATTGTATAAACATTGCATGTATCATTAAAGTATAATAATAAAATTATCTATTAAAGGTAATTTATAAAATGTAAAGTAATTAATGGGTATCGATCATATAACATTTAACCTGTACATAAATGGCCAATCAAAATTTAAGAAGTTTGTATGAGTTCGGTGACTAAAAAAGAAGAAATAACACTTAATTGTTAATCGTGATGAAGAACAGTTGAATAGTGCGCGTCGAGATGTTATTAATATAAAAATATAAAATTAATAAACCGTTTGTGAAAGAAGATTTGTATGACCACCATTGAAGATAAATAATTCCTCCACTACAATCAATACACGAACCAGGAACACACACAATCAAGAAATTATAAAGAATAAACCAGAAGACGTTCCGCAATATCGCCTAGATGTGTAAAGTATAATTTGACTTTATCATTGACAATAATTTTATCCAAAAGGAACAACCACTAGACAATACGCAAATTTACACTAACACTAAGCACTAGTGAACATTTTAACAAGTGAAAACAAATTCAATATCTAAACGAAACAGTGATTACAAGGAAAACATTTTATTTGTACACATTTTATAAACTTCATTATTCTGTGAGACGGACAACGGCAGCCATGATGTTGACGTCACGCTAACCTGCATGCTTTTTACGAAGCGTATTGAATCTCGTCAAACTTTGTATGTCATTTAATATACAATTTTTATAATTTTTTTAGATTATAAGTAATAGATGAAATATAAAGGTGCTCTATATTGTTAATTATCATGTAATGGAACTTTTCGTAGCAGCCACAAGAAATCCCACGAAATATATTAACCTTATATAATTATTCACTCCTGAGATAAATATCGATTGTGACAACCGTATGTATCGAATGGAATTTTCTAACAATTTGAACTCATATTACAGAGATTAAACAATTACGTTAATAAATCATATCCATGCGTTATTATTTCATGAACATAATATATTATCAACATTTATTTTATAATTAACAAGGATAAGAAGACGTCGGAGAGTTGTTGGAAGTACGCAAACTACAAAACCAAGATTAACCTCAAAGAATGGGTTAAAGCCTAATATCGAAGGTGACTTGAGAATTGTTTGAGATGACTCAACCACTATTTTTGAATAGATTTTGGAGTTCTAACTGCTGAATTGGAACAATTATAATTCTGTTTATTAAAACAAGGCAGAATAATTCAATTCTTTTAACTTATATATTAAATCACATTCGAAAACACACAACATAAATATTCCATGATCAACTGATACACTATTTACAACTATTTATTACAAATTAACATATACAAAGAATAACACGGGCAAATTATTATACAATTACGATACTACGGGTACACGTTAAGTTATAATATTTACTTTGTTGTTATCCATGACATTTCCATTAAAATCATAATTAAATTCTTTCTTTGTACTTTAAACTGTTGAAAATTCTAAAAATCAGTGACGAAAGAGGACTGAAAAAACAATGACACATTTTGAAGGTTCAAAGATGCCTACAGCAGACATTTTATAGATAAAATTTAATGTTATTTAAAGTAAAAAAAAACATGTTAAAACGTCACAAGCATTGCACAGTTGTTCTGATTTTGTAAGATAGGGCTAATGTCAGATATTTTCACTGGTTAACTTGTGTTTTACTGTAGTATTTTTCTTTTTTGCATAACATCTTAGAGTGAGAGTTTCTAATACGTTATTAACAATTAATTTCCATAACTTGTACATAAAATTCAATGTGACATGTCACCATTTTGGTATGTGTACGTTATCTTACACTCGCCCCGTTTACTTATTGAAGGAACACCGCACTACTCGTGACTCTGCGAAGTATTATATTTTAATTCCTCCATTACTGCTACAAATACTTAAGTAAAACATCAGCAGTATAGTATAAGACATTCCATGCAACATAAAATTAATAGTATGTAGAAATGTAAAAAATAATTGAATTTTTTCAGAAAATATGGATATTTTATAAGAAACAATGAGATTTCCTTATGAAATAAATTATAAATTCCTTATTTATATATTAATAAAGAGGATGGCGTGAAAGTTACTTGACACTTGTTTAAAAAAAAAACCCCTACTGAACTTATTTACACCAGCAAAATGGAGTACAATAAGTTTTGCCCATAATGTTGGCACACAAAACTGATAATTTTGTCTTGACAGGTTGGCAATATAACGCACCTGTCTAGACCTGTTTGTCAGTTGCATAGTGAGTCATTCTACTCAATGTGAGTTGATTATGTGTGTTACGTAGTTACGATGTTAACGAGAGAAGAAAGGATTTTCGCTCTAAAAACTTTTTATAAAAGCGGTCCTACTGCATTATTAATGAGT
The DNA here is from genome assembly GCA_034769895.1 of Magicicada septendecula. NCBI lineage: Eukaryota > Metazoa > Arthropoda > Insecta > Hemiptera > Cicadidae > Magicicada > Magicicada septendecula. The sequence continues at coordinate 905,455,803 of CM068367.1, read as the reverse complement.
GGAATGAACATTTCAATTCAAATCCACAGTCTTGACAAGCTTTGTACGACTCATGAGATAAATCTGAACAACATGGATCTCTTATGGATGAACCAAGATCTGGATGCACAAGAACAGCTCAGACAGAGGAAAATGACTTGCGTATTTGTTTAGCTGTGACTCAAAGTCCACAAAAATCAACTAGAAGACTAGCTTCTGAGCTGCAGGATATTTCACGAAGGTCAGTGCAAATAATTTTGCACAAGCTAAAATTTAAAGTTTACAATCCACGTTTACATCATAGGTTACTCGAAGATGACGCAGATCGACGACTTCAGTTTTGCGAATTAATGCTCGACCAACATAAACATGATCCGCAGTTATTCAGTAAAATTGTGTGGTCTGATAAGGCCAATTTTAAGTTTAATGGGCAAGTTAATCGGCATAACTGCACTTACTGGTATACTGATAATCAACATCTTTCGTTAGAGAAACAACTCAACCAACCAGGTGTGAGTGTTTGGGGGTCAATATCGTCTTATGGCATACTCGGACCACACTTTTTTGAAGGAACAGTGACAGGAGAGAATTATTTGGACATGCTTAAAAATTATGTGGTACCAGGACTCATGATGCACATTAAAAACTTTCAAGAAATTTACTTCCAACATGAAGTGCCATGAAGTTACGCTCCACCACGTAATGCCACTGCAGTCCGGAATTATTTGAATGACGCTTTCAGCAGAAGAGTGACTGGTTGACGACGCCAATGGATTTTTTCGTATGGGGTATCGTCAAGGACTCCGTTTATTCCAAAAATCCTCAGGCCATTGAACAACTGAAAGATTATATAGAGGAAGGATTCCATGATTTGGACAGTGATCGAAGACTATGCCATAGAGTGTGTAATAGTGTTCCAGAAAGACTTGAAAAATATAATTCTGAAGATGGAAAGCAGTTTGAACATAAAAAATTATGGTAAGTAATAATAACTGTAAGTTGCCTAGCTATAAATAAATTCAGTACGCTTTTTTGAATTCCAGGGTGTATTATATTTATAAATATTTAAATATTATTATATTTAAACACCCTGTATTATAAATATATAAATGTAGAATTTAAATTTATAATTCTATACTTTACCCACCCAACCTACTTCGAATGAGGTACTATTACTGAAATGGGATTGGCTTTTGCCAGAACAGCAACAATTTTGTTTACATAAATTGCTCAATCGTATTTATCTTTGTGCTACGGAAAAAAAGTAGTGCGGCCAGTTTTTAGGGAAGTGTAATAATGACAAAGGCATTCATAAAAGTGTCAGACGGCAATATTTGCCAAAAAGATCAGCGTATACACAACTTGCATACCAATAGTGCACATATACCTAACAGAACTTCCGAACCATATGGTTTATGAACGACCATGCAGAGAACAAAAACGGGTTCAAACGTTTTACAAAAAAAAGAAAAGACTAAGTAAGGAAAAATTAAAGCAACAACAGCAGGTAGGCTCAGAGTTCTCAGACAACTGACACTCTGTAGGATAATTGTCATGAAGATAACAGTAAAACTTCAAATAAGTAAGTTCACTGTATGAAAAAAAAAACATACAGTAACTGAACTAAAGTTCTGTAAAGTTAGGATGTGTATTGCTAAAAGCTTTAGATTCTAACATAAGAAAAACTAGCGCATTACAAACTGTAGTTTCCGAGAAGTGCAAATTGTAACAAAAAAGCCAAAGAAAGAGAAGAAACGCAAAGACAGAAATTCTGTAGATATTTACACGACAAGAATAAATATGCTACCGACTTAGAGAAATTTGTTATAGTTCAAATTATTGGCCCCAGAATTTAACTAAGTAATGTTACCCACAACTAATTATTCCTGATAAAAAAAAACTCATTTGCACGATACACATAAATCAATTTTAAACAAGCCATATAAAGTGGTTGTATTAAATTTGTTTATGTATCACTGCTGAAATGCTACAGGATGCCAGCAACACAGCAGGGCGACGGGCATGGAGGAGACAGGGAGAAGCAGTGAAAGTGAGTGACCTTGACGGGATTACTTCCATGATTGCAGCTACAGTAAAAACTGCGAAACTCACTTCATTTGTTCAATAATTTGTGTCTGTTAGTTTTACTTGAAAACTATTCCAAAAATTAGCATCAGCTGATGAGTTTTGTTAGTTACGTTTTACATATTTATTGTGAAGTGTGTTCATTTATGGTGTCTTTAAGTTTTAATTGTTTTGACACTTCGAGGTCTGGATGTTTTTTGCATTGTGCAAGCCCTGAGGACTGGGTATTTTTTATATAACTTTTGCAATCTCGTTACTTTTTCCCTGTAACGACTATTGACATTCTGTTTATTTCACATAAAAGCTATTTTCATCCTCTAAATTATGGTATATAATATACACACATTTTTGTGGTAATGCAAACTGTAGGAGTAAAATAATTATATTTTTTGCATTTGAAAACATTCGACTTTTTTTAAAAAAGATCGTTCTACATAATACGATTTCTTACGTATAACATGTAAACTTTATCACTATACATAAAATAAATTTAATCACCATTTAGAATGTCAAATATTTCACTGACATTCAGATGCTTGTTTCATGCACGTTTTCACCAAATCGTCATTCTTTCCACAAACGTGTAACACATGTACAGGCGCATAATTATTAGCTCCCACGTTCGTTATTGAGTGATGCTGCGATCAGTAGTGAGATTTACAACTAACAAATGATTGTACTAACATAACTGGGCAGACAACAAACGAGCTCTGTTCACAGCATCAAACTACTCTGCCCAAGTACAGTTTGGGCAAAGACCTCACTGTGTTCAGTAATTATGTTTAGTGAGTACTTAAAGATGAAAACTGTGAAAAAATGAAAATATGTAAGTTAAGTGAGTGGGTTTTTGGTTATACACAGTCATAATAAGAATTTGCAAATTTTCAAAAAAATGACAATATTTTTCTGAAATGTTAGTCACTACACAACTTTTAATAAAAAGGAATATTGTCATAAAACATGTGGTAGTCTTTTTCCAAAACTGACTTCAATTCTTGCAAATCATCAAATTTTCTTTTTTTTATTCTGGTTCTCCTCTTGTACATGTTTTAGAGGCTGTCAAAAGCCACAGGTGAGATTTTCTGGTAGACCTTCCCTGTCATCAGAGAGCTGTTGCTTAAATTGGATCTTAGCTTCAGGAAGATAAAGGTAGGCTTTTATATCCACTACATGAGCTGATATAAAAGTGTTCATCAAAACAATTGAAAAAGGTGTGGTCAACGTACTATACAGAATATGTTGCAATTTCCTAGCTTCTTTGCAGACAGTTATATAATCAACAGGTACACTGATCTTTTTGTTTTTCAGTCGTTGCATGCATTATATCTGCTTCCATTAGAGTGTGTCCAACCTCCACGTATTTTTGTTCTATTATTACCTTCTTGGTAGCTGATATGTGTAGCAATGCGTTTGAAACATTAGTGCTGCAATTCTGGTATGAACAGCCATCACTGTACAGGACAATTTTCTCCTTACCTTCAGGTAGGGGAAGCTGTGATAACACAAAGTGTGATATTATGGTTCCAAAATCATTAGAGGTCAAACTGCCTTCAGTTTCATACCAAACATAACAGACACCATCTCTAGTATTAAGAGTGAAAAATCATACAATTATGAACTGAAAGTTTCATCTTATAGTCAGTGGCGAAGCTAGTAGTTAATGAATAGGTAGGCAAAAATCTTATCTTAAATTTTTTTTTTAAGGAATCACTAAAAGGATGGTGGTTCAAATCGGACGCTGAGGTAGAGTTTGCTGTAAGCGAATGGTTCCACAAACAGCCGTAAAAATTTTACTAGCAGGGAATCTATAGGTTGGTGCAACAGTGGAACTCATATCTTAATGTTAATGGAGACTTCTTTTAAAATCGTTGAATAAAAAATGCTTTACAGCTCTATACGTGTTTCTATTGAACAATCCTTGTATTAGTCATACACAATAATACAACTGATTGAACTTCAAATTTTTAAACTTGATTAGTTTCTATATATATGTTTAATGTTACAAATAATTCAAATAACAATCTTGATCATCTGTTAGTTCAGCGGAATAACAGGGACACTTTTAATAACCGCATAAAATAAACACACTTATAAACAACACAGCGCGCTTTAACTTGAATGTTTGGACCACAGAAGTGAGGCATGCCTCAACGCTCATGTGTACAGCACGGGACAATCCCCCCTCCCTTCACTTCCCTATGACTCTGGCACATTGCTTACATACGATGTACACAAAAAACGCTGAGGCACGTTCAGGTTGCCTCATTCGCTTTAAACGAGCTATGGCGAGTCTCACCTGTCACCATCTAGCGGTCGCTCAGTAAAGCACGTTTCGGCCTAATAAATTCGACAGTCGCGGTAACAATGTATAATCTTTACGTTATGTAGTTCATACGTATTTATAATTTTTATTCTACAGAATTTTTTAGGGTAGGCATTGCCTGAATTGACTCCATGTAACTTCGCCACTGCTTATAGTACAGGCTTGGGACTCAGCAATAATGCTTGTAAATCCATTGTAAATACTAAAATATTTTTCATTTTCTTTAACTGCAGCTTTATCCATTCTTGCTTCTTCTTTTCTAAGAATGTAACTTTCATGTCATTATCCAAATTACCCATATTAAAAGACTTACACATGTCACACAAGTCTTTCTGAGGATGGAAAAGGCCTAAATTCTTGTCTTCAAATATTTGAGAAAATTTATAAAGTGAAACAGCATTCACATTTTCTTGCTGGCAATTATTTTCTTTATAGAAAAAGTACAGTTGTCTTTTTTGAGATCCAGTTATGTTCAAGATAGAGTTTACTAGAGTTCTTTCTACAACACAGGTATTTCACTTTTTATATTTTTGTAAGAAATTCCTCTAGCTTTTCCAACACCTTTGCCTTTCTCAGCTTGTTTTAATTAGAAACTAAATCCTCCCTCTCCTCGTCTGAATTTCCTTCTTGTTCAGCAATACTGTTTTCAGTGTTTTCATTTTGCCAATGTAGTGCTGTCCATTCATTAATTGATTTACATGGTATGTAAACATGGTTCTACATACTTGTACAGTAGACTTGTTTGTTTTTCTTTTTTAGCCAATACTGAGATGAGTATGCTCTTCTACTTTTTATGCCTTCCTATCTGCTGTCTCTGGCCCTCTTAATAATGACTTTCTTAAATTTTGTACGAAGTTTAACATATACTTTTTGCATCCTACTCACAACTCCAAAATTGATTGAAGTTACTTTCTATATCTTTTTCTGTTAATGACGAATATTGTAGAGAGTAGGAATTATGTCTCTTTTCTTTCATATGCACAGCGTGGTTTCATTTTTCTCTCGTTTTTCCTTACATCATATTTCCATTTTCATACTTTTTTCCATAATATGTTTTCCTAAATTTTCTATACTTTCCATTCATATTGATTTTCCAACTACATGGGTTTACCTGGTGACGTTTTCTTCTCTTACATTTGACTGGAAGATCATCCTGTTCATTGATGTGCATGCTGGTATTATAATTAATAACATTACCTTCTTTATTTTCAGTTGAATCATGTAACAGTTCTTGGTTTTCATACAATTCATCAAGTATTTTATTTTCTTTAAATTCAGATTATAAGTTATAAATTACTTGCACTTAAAACAGCTAGACTTAACTGTTGGGTGGTAATGGAATTACTTGGTTGATTTTTACTTAATATCTGCATTCAAACCTCTCCTACAATATCCAATAGCCAACTGTCCGGCTTTTAAGTCATGTAACAATTCTTTATCTCCTGACAAATTATTGACTTAACCTGTCTCATGTTCAATATTTTTATAATTAACTACACTTAATTCAGGCACATTAAATTCAGCTGGTACAGTGGAACCCCGCTAGTCCGAAAATGCGCTTAATCTGAACTGGTAGTTTGAAAAAAGGGGTCTAAAAATTGGACAAAGAAGTAAAAAAATACGACAAAATAACTGTAACATATCTATATAATTTGTACATAAAAAGATTAGATAAATACACACATTTTTATTAAAACTAAGTACTTTAGATTGTTTTAAATATATGGCAAAATAAAGTTTTGAATTACGTTATCAAGAAATTAGCGTCTGTAAAATGAATGGAAAAACATATTGGTACTGACAGTTTAGTGCCAGTAAAAGTATATAAAACACAAACAGCTACAATAAATACACACTACTTAAGGTGTTGCACAAAATCAGTCATTTTTCTCTGACGCAAAGCTGTAAATCCAGCGGACGGGCGATGTTCCACCAGCGCCTCAAAAATAAGACATCTGCTGGTGTAGCATTGGCATGCTGCTCTACACAGGCTAACGATAGTTCAAAAGCTCTCGCTGCTTCGGCATGTGAGATATGTTGCACAGGATCATCTGCTTCTTCATTTTCATCGGAATCGTCATCACGTGTTTGTTGTAGGTATCAAAGATTCGATTTCTTCATCAGTAAAAACTTGATGGTCTTCGATGTCAGCTGCCAGCCATTCATTGACGTCTGTGTCGTCTGCTTCTTCACGACCTGCAAAGACTTCACTTCTCTCATCAGCTTGTTTAGGGCTGTCAATGTAGGTAAGGTCTGGCCATAACTTAGACCAAGACTGTCTGATGAGTTGTTGCTTGACATTTTATTTTCCCATCCTTCGGCTATCCAATATATTACGTCTTTTATGGTGACTTTGTTAAGGACTTGAAGAATTGTTTGTGTAGGGTCCTCGTTTTCAATTAAAGACCTTAGAAGACATTTCTTATATACACACTTCATGTTCTGAAGAACCTGTTGATCTATTGGCTGCAGTAATGGAGTGACGTTTGGAGGTAAAAAAATTGCTTTGATATCTCCGTTGATAAGTTCTTCTTCTGGGGGGTGTGCTGTAGCATTGTCTAAGACAAGTAAAGCTCTGGGTTGTAGGTCATTTTCTTTACTGAACTTTTTAACAGCAGGCACAAATTGTTCATGAAACCACTCCTTGAATAATTCGCTGGTCACCCATGCTTTTCATTGGCTCTTGTAATGTACAGGAAGTGAGTTGACGTTGATGTATTTGAATGCCCTCGGTTTTTTAGATCTGCCTATAACCATGAGAGACAACTCTTAGTCCCAGCTACATTACTGCAAGCTAAGACAGTGAGTCGTTCTTTGGACATTTTAAAGCCAGGAGCACCAAGTTCTTGTTTAGCAGCAAGGCTCTTTTTAGGCAATGCCTTAAAATTTAATCCTGTCTCGTCACAGTTATATACTTCTTGAGGTGAATAATCTTGAGACATAATTCTGATGCAATTATGTCAGCAAATTTAGATACATATTCTTTTGCCGCATAATGATCCGCTGATATATATTCCCCAGTTATGGATAACATTCGTACATCGTGCCTTCTCTTCCACCTGTCCAGCCAACCATTGCTGGCGATAAATTTTGGGTCACCATTCATAAGTTTATTAAGATGGCCTTTTCCTGGATTAAGGGACCACTAAGGCGAACACCTTTCAGTCTTTCTTGAGAAAACCATGTAAATAGGGGTTCGTCGACTTTGTTAAAGTCTGACACCTTTGATCTATGCTGTTCCTCGAGAACCTTCTCTGTTGCCGTAACAGAAAACTGCTCAATCTTAGTGTGATTTTTTTCCAATCACTTATTGTCACCTTACCAACACCGAATTCAGCTGCTAATTTCGTACCACTCTTGGCCTTATCTAGCCGCTTTAACACTTCAAGTTTTTCTTTCAAAGTACACGAATTATGTTTTTGCTTTCCCACCATCTTATTCATTTATAAATCCAACATGTAAAATTAATGTACAGACTTAAAAAAATATGTTTTGCCACAAACAACAAATAAACATAGATCACACAAATCTAACACACATCCACTCACGTCGGTGAATACTTCCAGACTAGGCTGAAAAGAAAATGGCTGATTTGTTTTACCCAAAAATAGACATAAGCCAGTAGCGAATAGACTTCTAGGAATGTAGCGGTTAGCGGTGGAGGGGCGAGAGGGGGGAGGACAGCCAAGCGGTGAGTAATCTTATTGTGTCATACTCGGCGCCCACCCATTATTGTCCCTGCTCTGTCTGTATAGTTCAGTGTCGTTCATTGAAGCGAGTAACATATTGTATCGGAATTAACAGTAGCCAATGCAATATTTAACTGGTATTCACTGTATTTTATAGTATAAAAGAGAGTATATAGTTTGCAAGATCAAAAAGTAGTACAGTACTTTGATTGTAGGCACAAATGTGGTACTGTTTATACACGTTATACAATTTATACTTATAATATACAGTACTGTATAAACTATAACACGGTTAATCTGAATTTATGCCAATCCGAACAGGACTTGGTCCCAATTAGTTCGGACCAGCGGGGTTCTACTGTATTATTTGTGCTTCAAATTCATTTATTTTGTTAGCGTTGGCAGGCCTTAAGGGATTTAAAACATCATTGGAATAATTTTCAGGTATAGATAGGATTAATTTTACATAATCACTGAAAGTGTCATTATCTGGTAATAGTTCAAATTCAATAAAATTATTTTCTGTAATCAGTTTTAATTATTGGTTCGCTGCTATTGCTTTGAGTAACGACCCATCAATGTTAACAACAAATGTTCCTGCACAATGTTATATTTTAAAGTCATTCGGACAATTTTTCTTCCTCTTGACATTCTGTAAATATCAATTCACAGTTTTAGTTACTGGTGAATAAAAAAAAAATAAGTTCAACCCGGTATCTCCAACAACAAAAAATAGGTAGGCATGCGCTTTCAACAAAATGAAAATACATGTTTCAGGTATTTTTTACTTTTATAATTTTAAAATTACAAAAATTATAGTTGCTGCCTGCAGGGTTCTTGTAAACACAATTATTGCCACTTGTTACCCATTTAATTTCTAAGTAAAAATGTAATAATATGTGATTTATTTTTAGACGTATGCCTAGGGTACTGTTGAATAAATAAAAATAAATAAAAAAGAACACTATTTTTATTGTTTGGTCTTATTTCAAAGTAGCCTGATTACGATTTAATTAATAATGTTTATGCTTATCATGTAAAACCTCTTAACTCCATAACGAACCTAACACATGAAAGCAAGAAAATCTCCATGGAAGAAAAACAACTTCACTTGTAAATGTTATTGCCTAAATTATATGTTACCAACTATTTGTAATTATTTATTAATACTTACTTTAACAGAACCTTTGTGTCCACAATCAATTGTAATGAAAATAAACAACAGGCTATGAAAAACAAGAAGATGCAATGTAGGCCTGCAATAACAATGCTACAGCTGGGAGTTACCAGGTTTGCCAGTTCAAAAAATGAAATACTGGAGTTAAGATGTTTGCAAAACAACAATGTAAGGGTCAGTAACAATTTGTACTGACACGAGGTTTGCTTCATTGAATAGAGGATTTTTTTGCTTAAAAAGTTGGTATTAATAACTTATTTTTGAAAACAAATGGAATTACAAGGTTTGCTAATTAGCATGACGATATGCATTCATGTTCTTAAATGTATTCTCCAGAATGTTATATTTAATTTGATATATAATATAATATATTCTGATTAAAAATACATGTTTCAGGTATTTTTTACTTTAATGGTGAAACATCCCTTGCTGCTACAAAAATTATAGTTGCCGCCTGTAGGGTTCTTGTAAACACGATTATTACCACTTGTAGTAATTTAATTAATTCTCAATCAAATAACTAATATTATAAAATATTTAAGATTTTTAACAGAAAATAAAGGTTTTTAGAGATGTACAGCATGCACATACACACACAAAACTCAAAAGAACTATCCTCTCAAAGCAAAGTGTAACATTGACATATATGCACTTGGGCAAATGCCACTTCACACCTTGTTTTTTTACTGTATATTCTACAAAAGTTTAACATTGATTTGAAAAATTTTCTCTTTACAAAATTATCTTCAGAGGCAAATTCACAAATTCTTCAATGAATGACAAGACCAAATGAAACAGAAAATATTTTGTAGAATTGAAGACTCCAAATGCTAGTCATCATACAGGTTCAAAGAATTCATAAACCTACAAAGACAAAAACAATTATAGATAAGGTGAGCATGGAAATTTTTGTAAATAATTATATGAAACCACTCTCTAAACTGTGATCTCAACAGAAAAAATTATTATAAAATATAGGAATAAACTAAACTCCATATAAGATGTGGACCAAATTACTGTTCAAAAAACAAAATCATTCAAATACAGTTTTCTACTTTGACTACAGCAGTTATCTAATGAGATCACATGTATCTGTTATTACAATGAAATACACAGTACTGTTTCATTCATTTTTATTAAAAAGTTGTGAAAAGTCAAAACTGATTATAAACTTACTGATTCTGTTGCAACAGCAGAAATTATAGCAGGAAATCGAGGCTGTTCTTTTCCTTCAACATACACAGGCTGTCCTCTATGAAACCTAAACACATAATTTTACTAATATAGTTTACAACTGATGAATAGTACAGGTGTCTTCAATATGCAACAGCAAACAGAACCAAAGTAAAAGCAGTTCAAATTGTGTATAATAACCTATAATGGACCACCAAATGTCAATACTATGCTGGTAGTCACTTAAGCTGTAACAACTCATGTAACACATTTACAACAAAAAATAGTCAATAAGCAAAAAGAATAATAATAATAAAAACAATGCTATCCCTCAACATGTAACTCATATTGGATTACAGTACAGTGGAACATCTTATGCTTTCATAGTTTCTTTTTTTTCACTTTGGTATCTGTATCCAAGTGTTAGACCATAGTCATTTCCAGCCAAATGCTTTCACTGTAATGTTCACCACCTAACACCAGTTATGGCTATAGCGTTACTAACCATTTCTGTATTTTGGTTCAGTGTTCTGGAAATCAACTGAAAGTAGTACAAATTGTTTATAACACCTCTCATTCACAATCAAATGTTAGGCAGTGTGCTTGTAGTCATGGAAGCAGTAACAACTCATGTCACAATTGCATTTACAGTGTAGTCAATTTTTAGTTTTACTTTATAAAATCCCACATCTTGAAACTGGCCTTCACAGAAAAGTGGGACTCTGTTTACTTATTTGCAAATACTTCAGAAACTGCTAAATCACATGGGTTGCATTAACATTGCAGATGAATAATAATTAAAATTATCTCTAAGACTGAAGAGATCACTATGGATTGTAAGCACATTCAGAAGGTTGTAAGCACATTCAGAAGGCTGATCGCAACTAAGTTTAAATAAATTTTCAAAGTTTCATGTAGAGAATTTACATACATTTGCAAGAAAAAATAAAGTTAACTAACAGTTTTTTACCACAATTTATATAAACAACAAAACATAAGAAACTTTACTTTAAAACCCAACTGATGCTATTTTTAGATAAATTTATTCAAGTTACTAAAGAAACTTCATGTGCTGACACTGAACATTTATGTTTTTTCCTATTGCCATCAAACTTTCGTTCTCTCCTATTGTCAAATCACTGTATTGCATATTTTCTTCTAGCAGTTCTTTTACAGACTTCTTCAAATAACACACAGTGCCTTGTTCACTGTGTTATTTTAAAAACAATTTTTCTTTATTCTAATATCAGTTGACCATCCATCCATAGCTACTAAATCACTTTTCCCTGTTTGCACAGCAACAAGATCCTTGGCTTTTGATTCATCACTACACGTCAATGATGTTCATATTCGTGTTCATCAATAGAAATCCTTTTCCCAAACATTTTTCAATCATAATTCTAAAACAGATTCCACCTGAGGGATCTTTCCACCAGAGTTCATCTTGTTTCAATGTTGATAAAAGATACTTTACTTATTTAATGACACTAATGTTATCATTATACTTACAAATTTTTCTTAAGAGAAATAGTGTTGTTTTTAACTGAACTTCGACTTTTTCATGACTCATTTTTTATAACTTATCATTTTAAAATATCCAGTTTACTACTACAACTTAAATCATGTCATTTCTTTTGAAATGTGGATATGTTGTCCTTAAAACTGAACTTTAAACATACAGTAAAATGCAAAATTTAATTCAAAGACACTGCCTATTTAACAAACACTTGCCTATAACAAACTGAAACTTTATGCAATAAGCAAAGCCCACATTACACTCAATAAGTCACAATGCAGGACCCACAAACGTATGAAGGAGATTAACAGAATCCAACAGCTAACTCAATTAACTCAATTGTTGTTGATTCATTCCATGACACAATTAGCAAGTAGTGACACCACTGACGGACATCTGCTCCCTGTGCCAGCCTAGAATAATCACAGTGAGTCTATTCAAAGTCAGGAGCCATCTGATAAGTTCACTGCAAACACCTGGTGGGAACCATGAGAGCTGACAGTGAGCAGTCAGGAGCTGGCAGGCAACTGGTAGGTCCGCAGCAGCACCAACCTGTGAGGGATAAAAGGAACAAGGCCAGGCCACAAAATTCATTCCATCAGATGATGAGAAGGGAGCCAGACCAGAGAAGGAAGAAAGAACAGGAAATGGAGAAGAAAGAAGAGAGCATGTAAATAAACTGGGATAGCAGCGGACTCTACATCCTGTTGCCGAGTGAAGAGAACTGTGGCACAGAACCAACAGTAAAGGCAACTGCTGAACATCACACCATGGCTCGAGCAGAACACTTGCAGCAACAGCAGCCACTAGCATACTCACCCTATAATCCTTTAAGGGCTATAAATATAATATGAATCCACAATTAGTGTCATTTCTCTTGTGACCTGGGGACTGGTCACAAGAGCACACGCAGAGCAAGATGTCAGCCCAATTTAAGAGAGAGAAGTGGCAGTACAGTCATACCAGATCAGGTACTAGAACCCAGATGGCAGTATCCAGATCCTAGGACGCAAGACCCTACGCCAGCTGACGCACGTGGAGAGTTATACCGGCCCAGACAAAGAGCAGAGGTACCTCAAATGGGAGGAACCTGGGAAGGCCCCTTCAGCAAGTCTGCAACACTCGGCTAGGTCATCTACCTCGTAGATTAGACACCCATACAAGGTGCATCGGCAGCGACTCAAACACACTAGATAAAGAGTAATACGCTGGCAACCTGAGAGCATTCAAGACCTGGGTAAGTTACGACAGCAGCGACAGACATATATATGCTCCCCTTGCCAGCCTGGAGTAACTGCAGCAGGCTTATCCCAAGCCAGGAGCCACCTGACAGATTCGCTGCAAACACCTGGTGGGAACCATGAGAGCTCTCAGTGAACCAATCAGGAGCCAGCAGCCCTCTGAGAGGCCCGCAGAAATAAAAACCAGTGAGGGATGAAAGGAGCATGGCCAGGCCACAAAATCCATTCCATCAGATGATCAGAGGGGAAGCCAGACCAGAGAAAGAAGAAGGAAAGAGCAGGAAATGGAGAAGAAATAAGAGACCATGGAAACAGATTGGGACATCCCACTGCCGAGTAAAGAGAACCCAGTGCAGCAAGGGGAGCTGCCAAACATCACACCACAGCTTAAGCGGAATACTCGCCGCAACAGCAGCCACTAGCATCCTCGCCCATGGCTCTTTTAAGGGTCACAAATATAATACAATGCATTATTGGTGCCATTTGTCTTGTGATAAAATACAGGCTCAATATAAATAAGATTATTGTTCTGAAATGGTTATTATTAGAGAATCAGTAACATTTGTCACCTGTTACCCTGGAAAAACGGTTTAACAAGCTAGATTTAAACAGTGCTCTCATACTATAGAAAGAATGCTTATTACCATCTCCTTTCATACAACAGCTTTCCATCTTCAATTCTTGTCTCTGAAGCTGGGCTCTCTGAGAGGGAAGGTGTAATGCTCATTCCACTCCCTGACAGCATTACTATAAAAATAAGCAAAATATTTTTACATATTTTCATAAGTATTATAACATCGCCAAATTCAGATCATAGTTGATAACTATAAGTATGTAAGAAATGCTAAAAAGTAATATATTTTAATAAATAAATAATGAAGAGAATAAAATTATAAAATGTAATTAAGAAAGAAGGAGGAAGAATTATAAACTAAAAGTGATTATTAAAGAAACTCACAGACTAGACTGACAGACAAACGACTTTGACCCAACCCCAGAGATTGGCCAGATAAGAACCAAAATAAAAGTAAACAAGAGGAGAATTGAAGGAGAAGAAAAATGAGAACAAAGAGGGAACAAACCAACGATGAAGAAAATAAAATGAAACAAGTCGATAAAACACAGACAAGGAATAGAGAATAGAGAAGGGAGAAATAATATAATCAAATATAATAAAGGAAACCAAACCGGTAAAGGACCAATATAAAAAATAAATGTTAGAATTGATTGAGTGACAATTGTAATTAGTCATTAATAAAACACGATAACTAAAAATACACTAGCCAAAGAATTAGAAGTACATGTAAGTTAGTAATAGAGAAAGACATGCTATTAATAAGTATATATAATATGTGTAGAGAAAGAGAGAGATATTGAAATAGTGAGAAGTAAACGGAATTTAACATAGTGAAAGTGAATTTACCCTAAAGTGAAACGATAGAAAAAGAAACACGAAGTAAATTATAATAAACACAAGATAATTTAAAAGTGCAGGTGATGTGTAAATAAAAATATTGTCAATGATAGCAATAGTAAAAATAGTGAAAGCTAAGATAAACACTTAGTAAAAATAACAAACACTAAAGGTTTAATAGTGAACAATAATATTTAAGAAAGTTGTTAAGAATTGTCTTTAAAATAAACCAGTCATTAAGCAGCAATGAACACTGAAGAGTGATATTAACTGTATTGATTAGATAAGAATATTATTATAGAGTTTAAAAGTATATAGTAGAATTTAAAGGTGAGAACCACTTGAAAATGTAATCAGATAGTGTTAACATGGAATGAAGGCAAGGAGTTTTTATGAAATAAGAAGTTTAAAACAGTCAATAAACACCCATGTTAGAAGGGATGATTACTGAATCAAGTTCGAAAGAGGTGAGGTTGTTTATCACCCAAAAAATAAAATCAAAGGTAATGAATTGTACACCAATATTAGATATTAAGTGTTAAACAGTTGTTTAAACAAACTTATGAATAGGATATGGATGGGATAATTATACTTACCATAGAACTAAATGTTGTATTTTATATGATGAAAAAATAGTAATTAACAGCCATATTGTTGACGTTGGCGGAGTAAATAAGTAAGAAAAGAAAGCAATGTTTGATTTAGAAAACGAGAAAACCAGTTAGTTAATAGTTAGCAATACATGATGTATAAAATAGTAGCAACATACAAATCACACAAAAACAGAACCAAAACGCAACAATAGATAATAAACATAATTATAAGAACAAAATACAGCTCTAGGCTAAAATGAGATATAATGTATATGAAATAATCAAGAATCAGTATAACAATGGATTTATGTCAAGCTAAGCCAATCATAATTCATTGGTAACCATAGAAACCGCCGTTGAAGACGGAATTACCGTTGAATATCATTACTCGAACAGTGACGCTCTTAGAAAACAGAAGCCAAAATTTTGAACAACCAATTTTTAATTTAAAATGTTATAAAAGTTGACCAAACTACCAAAATTGAACGAGAAGGAGGCAGACTACAACTGAAAACAATTAACTGATGACGAAGACCTTTTAATTCGAAACGAAATGTATAAATTAATCCAAGTACATTGAAAAAGATGCCAGAAGCCCGAATAATTGAAAATTGAATTCTATTGCAGCTACAGCACTTTGTGCCAGACCAACTGATTAACCACAGGCTACGAAGTTGTTAAGTATCCTATAAATTATCCAAACTTCCGAAATAACGCACTTTAAATATTTCTCACTATACTATTAAATATCACTAAACTGAATTTATTCTCTTTCAAAGATTAAATAATAAACTAAGACACTGAAAATTTGTCAAATCATAAAAATAACCTATTGTTAGTTTACGAACCTTTAAAACACTTTTACTACACGCCAACAAACCAATTATAGCTACACATCATAATATTTAAGTAGAACTATTGTAAGGTTGTGTATTTTTATTATTGTAATTGCATCTAATCCTTTTATCATGATCAAAAGAATCCAGACGATTGAACGAAAATATTTGTTGACTACTTCGGTAGAACGCCATTACAGTATATTTGTTACGTTCAAAATCAATTTGTTAAACCCAGAGAGAGATTGTCTCATAGATAAATAACCGGTGCAAAATAATATAATAAACCAAATATAACTTGTGTCAATGAAAACAGTAATAACAATTCATTAATAAATCAATACTGTGTATAACAAATGTGTTTTATTTTCAGTAGGAAAGTGTATTATTAATATTGTACATGTTAGCGGACATCTAAGAATTGGAGACTAGCGCTCTAGTAGTGAATACAGCAAACTGCTGGCTTGATCGTAAAAATCGATAAGCGGCAGGACAAGTTGAATTATCAACACCGCATGAGTGGAACCGCTGATAATAAGTTATTTTAATTGTTTAAAATAAACAATTTGGCGCCACCCGGGATTTATACACTCCTAGTGAACCTCAGGTAAGGAATACGATACCTGGTTATTCGTACGTTCGCGACGGGCTCAAGCAGCGGAAGTTACGCTACCGAGCGACGACGGATTGGTAAGACAATACACAAGTTACACTCTGACACTTCTACATTTTACAGAATTCGTTAAGAACGACGGCACACGTTAAGTTACAAATTGACGCATCCAACGTGTGGCAAAATAACACGGGAAATAATAAAGAAAAGTTACAAATTGGCGACCAACTGGTGGGACTAGAAGAAAGGGAGATACGAAATTCTAGCGGCGATTGCGAAAGGATATCAAGATGCATACAAGAGGATTATCGAAAAAGCTGGCGAAGGACAAAGAGATGGAAGAAAACAGAGGGGAAGAAGAGGAAGGAACATCGATTGAAGAAGTGGAGACAACAATAACCACAACAGAACTGACCCAAGAGAAAGAAATGGAACTATAGGTGGGTGACAAGGGAGAAGTTAGAGGAGACCCCAATATAATTAAATTATTAGAATTAATGAATAGTATGAAGGTAGATAATAAACTGACGAATGAAAAAATAGACAGTATGAAGGCAGATAATAAACTGACGAATGAAAAAATAGACAGTATGAAGGCAGATAATAAACTGACGAATGAAAAAATAGACAGTATGAAGAAAGAAACCAATGACAATTTTAAGAGACAGAACGAAGAAATGAAGGAGAGTTTGAAACTAATCAATGAAAAAATAATTAGTACCAATGAAAGTACTAAGGAAGAGTTAAGACAAACAATTAACCAAAATAATGAAACATTGCAACACCAATTAATGGAGTACTGGCAAGAAACCAAACAACAGATCACCGAAACGAATGAGAAGTTAGAGGAGACGTTGGAGAGACTGGAGAAAACCAACGAAACTGTTTCAGAAGTCCGTGAGGAAGTACTCAATAAAATAAACAACCTCGAAGGATAAATAAAAGGAGAATTGAGTAATGTCACGAAGAAACAGCCAAAAGATGTGAACAGGTGAACCAGGACATGCATCAAGTCCGGGAAGAGAACCAGAAGGAGATAGCAGTTGTACGAACAGACCTGGGAGAAAGAATGGAAGGAGTGTACAGCAATCTAAATAAAATCGACAGCAAGGTGGACAAAAACAAACAAAGAATTGACGAGATGCACAGACGAGAAGAATCATCACGGGAAGAAGTGGACACCTGGCATGACCGGCCATGTGACACTAACCATATCATTAACACTGACAATAGGGACACGATCAACTTCCGCAATTATAAGAGAAACCCAATTGAATTCCTGAAGAGGGTGGAAGAGCTGATAGTGAAAAATCGCGAGACCCGATGGACAACGGTGAGGGGAACGCTGGACGAGATGTTCAAAGAAACATATGACAACTGGTGGACCGCCACAAGACCAGCCATCCAGAGCATCCAAGAATTCAAGACACAATTCAAGGCGAAATACTGGTCTGAATCGACCCAGAACATGGTCCGCAACAATTTAAGTAACGGGAGATATGAGAGTCAGAACGGACAGTCTCTCACATCCTACTTCCTGGGAAAGATATGCATGGCAAGAAATTTGGAACCCCGCATTCCGGAAGAATGTCTTGTGATACAACTGTCTTACCATTACGACAACGCCATACAGAAAGCCCGGATGTACAGTCAGGTCAAGACCATTCAAGACATGGCTAGTTTATTAGAGAGCCATGAGCACGAATGGCAATACCGAAAGAATAGATTCTCGAGCTTCAGAAATAGTAAGGTAAACGAGGGACCATCATCACCAAACCAACAGGGTGATAACAAGCCACCCTAATAATTATCCAGGAAATCAACGTGGTAATAACGCACCCCGAAACTTTAACCGAAATGGGAACAACAATAACAATTTTAGAAACAACTACAGGGGTAACTACCCACAGAATGGTCCCAACAATTATTATCACCATGGAAACAGTAATAATAACAACAACCAAGGGTACCAACCGCAAGTAAATTACGTAAGAGGACAAACACAGCGGAGTCCAGGAAGAAATTATTCACAAGCAAATTACCGACGAGCGTACTTTAACCAGGTACCAGACACAAGAAGCCACACATTCGAGGAAGATACCGGGAACAATGGAAGTAACCTGAACAACCGACAGGAGCCAGTAACGAACACACAAATGAACACTAATGAAGTCAGGGATAATGAGGTCAACCCTCATTTAAACGCCTAAGGTCAGTGAAAACTGTGAACAGCCCATCACTGGACCAATCTCTTGGGGAATGTAAGACGACAGACAATAGAATCACTATAATACATACAAATTACTTAAAAAATATAAGAGACGAGTTGATTGAAGAAAGTAATCAACCGATCCCTAGCCGAAACAGTGAGATAGTGTACATAAGTGCCCAAATAAATGGAATCATGTCAACATTGATGATCGATACAGAATCTAATATATCTTTGATCGACCAAGTGGAGTTAAGCATGTAGCGGGTCAATTTTTGGGTGTTTTTATTTTAACCGTTTGGGGTATATATATATATTTTTATTCATTCCGTTTTCGGTCGGGAGCCTTATAAAATATTGCGAAATAATTGTATTGTGCAACGTATTTGTCCGTACAACAGAACAGTGTTAAGAAACAGTTCGAAACAAAGCAGTAAGGCGCAGTTGTTGTCGAGGAATGCGGCAGAGAATTCGCGCCACCCTAAAAATTCGCAGAATTCTGTACTGGTGTGGCAGTGCACACACGCCACTACTCGCGCGTGAGCGCCTACCCAAGCGGTGGTAAAAAACCAAGATGGCTAGAGAGGATAATATTCATCGCCTTCTCCAAGACCTTGCGGAAATGCTGTTTTAAGTCCCACCCACTTTTATGACATTAGCCAGTGCCTAGTTGAAATCGTCTGCTATCGTCACTCCAACAACTACATGACTAGCATGAGTCGAAACTGGGACGACTAACTGAAAGGCATTGATGTCCGTCGTCTTGACTAAAATGCTCCAGAGAACGGAACATGTACCTGTTATGTTCTCGGTGACAGTGGACATTAGTCAGAGACGCTAAGCAGCAGATTGTACAACAGCGTGTAGATGTAGTTAGTGAGCCGCGGGCCCCGGTCGGTCGAAACTTTCTAAATATGAATAACTCAGTGTAATACCGACGTATTACCGACCGGGACCCAAGGAAATAAGGAGGTTATACAGGAGAAGTGTAGTGAACTGCGGGCAAATTATTCAAAGTGACGCGAACTAACGAACGAAGCAACGTGTACCCGGGTGGTGTCAGTTTTTAGTAAAAACTTATACAGTTTTAAAGTAAAATGGGGTGTTTCAATTAAATGGTTCTAAATCGTGTGAATGTGTGTGTGAGCAGCTGGGCTGACCTGTATAGGGTAAGAAATATCTAAATGTGTAGCGGGTCATTTTTGGATGTTTTTATTTTTAACGGTTTGGGGCATAATTATATATTTGTATTTATTTCGTTTTCGGGCGGACTGGTATAATAAATTTGTAAAACTGTAATTGTATGGTGCAACGTATAATAGTCAGTGTAACAGAACAGTGAAACAAAGCAATAAGCCGCAGTTGTTGTTGAGGAATGCGGCAGAGCATTTGCACCTCCACCAAAATTCTAAGAAATCTGTACTGGTGTGGCAGTGCACACACGTCACTACTCTCGCATGAGCGCATACCCAAGCGAAGTTGAAAAACCAAGATGGCCAGAGCGTAAAAAATATTCGTCGCCTTCTCTAAGACCTCACGGAAGGCGCATTAAACTCCGCCTACTGTTGGTGACATCAGCGGAACCAAGTCCAATATCGGCCTCTGGACACACACACATACCAGCTTTAATCCATATATAAAGTGGTTACTTCCCAACAAATGAGCCCGGAGCGACGAAAGCATAGTGGCAGTGAAACACTGATTCCCGGCAAAAAGTGAAAAGTACCTGTTACATTACAGTGCAGTCTCACAGTTGTATCCACCGGCGCCGGTACAATTAAAGTAGGCTCGTCAACCAAGTTTTACTCTATCAACAGAAGAGGTGTTAATTATGGCCAAAAAGTTTATGTGACCGCGGTCAAGAGAAAATGTAAAGCAACATCAGACATTTTTTGGACACTTTCACACGAAATTAGGAAAGAACAATGGATGTGCGCGAAGACCACGTGGCCGGGGGTCATTTCGTTTATTGAAAGTAAGGGTAGGGGGTTTTAAAGGAGTATGGGGTATTAAAGAAATTAAAATTAAGTTAAGTGAGAATGGCAGGCTGGGCTCTCTTGTAAGTAATAGAAAATAAGAATAGCATATAAGACGTAATGATTACACAACTTGTAAAATCTTAATATTTTGAAGGTATGTAAAATCTAAATTTGGAGAAAAAGTATCAATTTAAAATCTTTTGAGTAATAAAAGAAAACTAATTTCTCTTCCAAGATGCATTGTACAAGTTCTTCACACAACCTTGAAAATTACGCTTTTATCCCAAAGTACGTACGAGATCCTGGACCCAAGAACACGCAAAACAGTAAGTGTAAGTTTTTTTATTATGGTATAGTTTTTATAAGTTAATTAAATGGTGAGAAATACGTAAGTTCACAGTGGCGCAGCCGAAAGCGACAGTTTTTATAAGCTAAAAATTTGATGTAAAAACCATACCTACAAATAAGATACAAGCGCAATTGAGAGGTTAAGTGAAAGACGTAAAGTTACGTAAAATAAATAAAAAATATTTGTTCAGACAGATAAGAAATAAATTACATATTTAAAAATATAATAATGGAAAATACAGAGAACGGAGTCGATTTGTCCGACTCGACTGTGATAAGCGAAATAGCTGAATTAAATGAATCAGCTGTGATGAGTAGTCTTGACATACATTCAACACCGAATGTAGGTCAAGACGAGAAAATTATGAATGTAAGCAAAACAAATGAAAAAGATAATACAGAGGATTCAGGGATTCAAGCAACCCCGACCTCAACAAAATACAATAAGGTGGATGACGATCTAATGAGTATTTTACTTAATCAATTTGCAAAAATGAATAATAAATTTGATAGTCGTTTTGATGAGCTAAAAAACAAAGTTAACGAAATGAATAAATGTGTAGTAAGTACCCATGAGACAATAATGACTAGTTTAAATAAGTTAGAACAGAAGTTTGAGAAATTAGGTGACAATGTTTTAAATATGACAAAATGTAAAAATGACGAAATAGTAGACAATTCTGAGAGTATAGTGGGGGTGAAGAATAATGTAGAAGCAAATGATGAAAATATAATAACAAATAATAACAATAATGTCAAAAATAATGAATTTAATATTGAGAATAATAATGTGTTTGAGAAATTGGTATCAGAAAGTGATACGGAAAAAATAAATAAGGAGAGTATTAATGAAAGTGTAGAATGCAGTGATTATGAGATGTTAATGTGTGTCAGTGAGTTAGAGAGAGAGAGAAAAAATAATGTTGTAGTAGAGTGGGGACAGAGGGGAAGTTTTCCTTTTATTATATATGATGATTTAATGTGGTCGCAAGAGTTTTTGAAGGGCAAGAGTCCCGTGTTAGTAGAAGATTTGAGTTTATTTTATTTGTATAAGTTTATACCCTCTGTGTGGAATGATTTTATAAGTATGAGATGGTGTTATGATGAGAGTGATTTAAATAGAGAATTGTGTGTTGAGAGAGAGATAGAGTTATATGAAGTAAAGAGAGATTATGATGAGTTGAAAGAAATATTAGAAGTGTATTTGAACAAGAATGATTTAATTGATAATAAAAAAGTAACTAACCCGATATTGGAAATATTTACTGACGGAGATTTAACAGAAATACTTAACTTAGACTTGGTGAATGATTATTATGGTATAACGGATAAATTGAAATTGTTTGGTTATGACACACAAGACAACAATATGTATGTCAATATAATTGAACAGTGCTATACAAAACCAAGATTAATTTTTGACGATGGTGGCTAAAATATAAAACATAAAAGACAATTAAACATTATGTTTTATGGTTGTTTGACATGGCAGATTTGGACAGAAGTGTGGAAAAAATGGAATAATAATTAACAAGAGTGTGTAAATAAAATATAGAGAATTTATATGTGTGTAGGTAAGATGATTGTTGTGATAATAATATTGAAATATTTGCAATTTAAATAAATAAACCAAATTAATTTTGAAAACAAGTAATCAGAGAATTATAATTGTTTGGATGGTAATGAATTCTATATTGTTAATAATTAATTTAATTAAAACAACTGATATATTTTAAATATTTTAATTGATTATGTAAATGTTAAGTAATTAATTTTTTTTTCTGAATGTGAATTATTTTACGAGATGCAAAGTTGGTAATGAATGATAAATTATTTAATTGAAGCTAATAAATTTTGTGAAATGTTTCAGAGATGATGGTGATTATGTTTTGTGTGTATAGAGGAATTGTAAGTAGAAAAATTTTATAATCATGTATAATAAAAGCTGTTTACAGGTGTGATTGAGGTGTTAATGCAATAGTGAGATTTTAATGCAATCATTGTGTTTAATAAAAATAAAGATAATTAAAAAATTTTAATACTAAATGAAAAATGATAAATAATGATTATCAATAATAAATTTTGAAAATTTGAAGAAAGTTAAACGGTAAAAGGTTATGAATGGGTTAAATGAGTGTTGATGCAAATTTTATTATGTGTGTATTTGTTTAAGTAAATAAGTAAATCGTCTGGCAGGTTAAAATAAGCATCAGAATCAGAGAAATGGGAAACAATGAGGTGAGAAGGGAGAATAAAGAAAAATAAATATGTACATTCCATGTAAGTTGTTCAATTTTAAGATGTATTTTCATTATGTTAGGATATCAGCTGATCAGCAAGAACGTCACTGGTATATTGGTTTGTAAATGTTACAAGTAATTAATGTTTAATGTACTACAGATATTTTGAAGTAAAGACAAAAAGAATATGAGAAATAAAATAGCAATAATTTATGCAGATTAATAAATGATAATTTATGGGTGATAAATGTTTTATGGGACACATATAACTGTCCAATTTGAATTAAAAGCTAAATGTGAAATGATAGAGATGAATATGATGTAATGTTGTTTTGAGTTGATGTAATGTAATAGAATCTTGAGAAGTATTGATGTTGACACGGTAGTTGGGGAGAATAATGGTAGAGTTCTGAATGATATATTTATGTTTATAGTTAATGAGGTTATTTTGTGTAATTGTAGTAATGTAATGAGATTGAGAATTTTGGGGATGGCAATTTTGTAATAGAGGGTAGTGTATTTGGGGAGTCCGCAACAAGGGTTGGGACGGGATAGGGATAGATTTTAGTGGGGAAGGGGCCGCCTTAGGTAGAATCCGGGCCGCCAGATAAGGGAATTGAGTTTTTTGGGGGCGGGGAAACACGTATCCTATATACAAAGGGTTAGAGAGTATTTTATAATGGGAGAAGGTGGCGTTTGTGTTAAATGATAAGTTGGGGTTTAGAGTGTCCTGATTAGTAGATGTTTTGGTAGAGATGGGTGTCATAGGAGTTGAAGTGATCGATGTTAGAGTCAGAGGGAGGAAGGTCATATATGCATACAGATATAATACAGAAAAATGAGAATAAATGAGTTACAACACCCACAGTAATGTAGAATTAAACTGTTAACTAAAGAGAGGAATTTATAATCAAGATTATACAATTGTTTATTTTTTTCAACCAGTGACAGAATTTTGATAAAATGTGAAAATAATGTAAAGTCCAGAATTGTTTGTTTTAAATAATTTAAATGTCAATCTGTTTATTATTTATATCAATATTTTGTAATTTTAAATATTTTGTTTTATTACGTTTTGTATTTCAAGATAGGATTTTACAGATGTTCAATGTGTTTTCAGAACTTATATATAACATATGTAGGTCAAGGGTTTTGGACTTGACCTAGTTACGATCAGCTGATGAGGTCATACACCTACTAAGCTTGTGTAGAGTAGGAATCCAATTTTAATTTGTTTGTTTGATCAATTAAAACCAATGTTTGAATAACTTTAATAAATATGTTATTTAATAAATAAATTTAATAAAATTTTTTAATGAATAAATTTAAATTTTTTTGAATTTTAAAATTTTGAAACTTTTTAATTTTTTTTTTTTGAAAAAAAAAACTTGATTTTTCGCCTGCCAGCGAATGAATATTTTAGATGATGATTCTTTTATTATGTGTGTATTAACCATGTTTCTTTTATTGTATTGCATTATATTGGTAGATTATAAGTGATTCTCATGTTAGAATAAGGATGTGTTTATATTATTAGAAATGTCTGGGTTGTCATTTGAAACAAAAATTAGAAAAAAGAGGAAGAGAATTTTTTTGAGCATATCATTTTTTTTTGAACTTTGAATTTAAAAAAAAAAAAAAAACTTTTGTCAATTTTAAAGAATTTTGTAATTTTTCAATTTCACAATGTATCATGTAATGTGAGTATGTGTGAGCCCAGTATTTGCTAAAGGCAGCCCAGCTTGCAAAAAGGGGATCCATATCGGCGGAGGAGCTGGAGTAATTCTAGCCAGGGATTGAGGATTTTCGGGGGTAGCATGTTAAAAGGCGAGGCGCGCTGTGGTGCGAGTCTGATCGATTTCTCGGTGTTGGGATCTCTTACGGAGAAGTCCAGTGATCTCGTTCAGATCAGTCCATGGTCGCTGAGCCAGGGGGGTCGTGTACCCATGCAGATCAAGAACAAGGGGGTTGTTGGCACCAGTTCCTCACCGGTCCTCTTCGGGGTTTATCGATGAGATTTCTTCTGTTATGAACAGCAGAATTCTCATCGAGGGGGTATTGTAGCGGGTCATTTTTGGATGTTTTTATTTTTAACGGTTTGGGGCATAATTATATATTTGTATTTATTTCGTTTTCGGGCGGACTGGTATAATAAATTTGTAAAACTGTAATTGTATGGTGCAACGTATAATAGTCAGTGTAACAGAACAGTGAAACAAAGCAATAAGGCGCAGTTGTTGTTGAGGAATGCGGCAGAGCATTTGCACCTCCACCAAAATTCTAAGAAATCTGTACTGGTGTGGCAGTGCACACACGTCACTACTCTCGCATGAGCGCATACCCAAGCGAAGTTGAAAAACCAAGATGGCCAGAGCGTAAAAAATATTCGTCGCCTTCTCTAAGACCTCACGGAAGGCGCATTAAACTCCGCCTACCGTTGGTGACATCAGCGGAACCAAGTCCAATATCGGCCTCTGGACACACACACATACCAGCTTTAATCCATATATAAAGTGGTTACTTCCCAACAAATGAGCCCGGAGCGACGAAAGCATAGTGGCAGTGAAACACTGATTCCCGGCAAAAAGTGAAAAGTACCTGTTACATTACAGTGCAGTCTCACAGTTGTATCCACCGGCGCCGGTACAATTAAAGTAGGCTCGTCAACCAAGTTTTACTCTATCAACAGAAGAGGTGTTAATTATGGCCAAAAAGTTTATGTGACCGCGGTCAAGAGAAAATGTAAAGCAACATCAGACATTTTTTGGACACTTTCACACGAAATTAGGAAAGAACAATGGATGTGCGCGAAGACCACGTGGCCGGGGGTCATTTCGTTTATTGAAAGTAAGGGTAGGGGGTTTTAAAGGAGTATGGGGTATTAAAGAAATTAAAATTAAGTTAAGTGAGAATGGCAGGCTGGGCTCTCTTGTAAGTAATAGAAAATAAGAATAGCACATAAGACGTAATGATTACACAACTTGTAAAATCTTAATATTTTGAAGGTATGTAAAATCTAAATTTGGAGAAAAAGTATCAATTTAAAATCTTTTGAGTAATAAAAGAAAACTAATTTCTCTTCCAAGATGCATTGTACAAGTTCTTCACACAACCTTGAAAATTACGCTTTTATCCCAAAGTACGTATGAGATCCTGGACCCAAGAACACGCAAAACAGTAAGTGTAAGTTTTTTTATTATGGTATAGTTTTTATAAGTTAATTAAATGGTGATAAATACGTAATTTCACAAATGTAAGGCATATCTGTATCTATTTCAGAATTTGTTTCTCTCATGTTTGTGTCATAATGATTTTGATCCGTCTTAACAGTAATTAAAACTACTTGCTTCACTATAATTATGTGTTAGTCTAAGTTATTTCGTCATTGCCACTTCCTCATTTCTGTGTTAAAAATTCGTCTAACGAAATCGGGGGTTTTCTGAAATTCTTTTACAGTCAGATAGCGGGATTTTTATAAGGGCAAGAGTATATAAGTTTTCGATATTTTACCTTCTAGAAAAAATATCGTGGCGACCTTGGGCAGTTTTCAAAAGATAAGTTTTACGGGGACCATGACGGTAAGTGAAATTCTGGCAGCGGTAAGTATTATTTTATGAAGAGTGGAATGTAGTAAATATCAGTGCAAAAAGTGAGTAACTTCACAGCGACGACCCTGCCAGGATGTTCGTATATAAATTTTATAGGAACTAGACCTATTTTAATACACAGAAAATAGGATGTGGTAATGACGAATTTATAAAAATGTTTTAGCGTATATAATTACACATATAGGTTATGGCGGGTAATAACGAGTATGTCAGCTTAACTGACGTCGAAAACGAAAGCAAAATGAATCTCGAGTTGACGGATGATAATGATAATATGATGAAATATTTATGTAGCATGGTATGTAGTATGAAAGAGAGTTCAGACAAGCAGCAGGCGATGTTAGAGTTAAAATTCAGTGAACAGAAGAGTGATTCTGACGCTAAATTTAATATACAGAATAACCAGTTTCACGAGTTAAAGAACGAGATTCAAGAACTAAATAAATGTTTAGAAAGTACCCATGAGACAATAATGACTAGTTTGAATAAATTAGAACAGAGTGTGGAGCGAATGGGACTACATGTGATGAATCCAGATAAGAATAATACAAACGAAACTTGTAATGACAAATACAAAAATGTAATGCCAGATAAAGAGTTAACAAATAAGGACAATAATGTTGAAAATAATGTACGTAATACCGAGAATATTAATATGGTTGAAGAGTTAGTATCAGAGACTGATACAGTAAAAATAAATAATGAGAGTATTAATGAAAGTGTAGAATGTAGTGATTATGAGATGTTAATGTGTGTCAGTGAATTGGAGAGAGAGAGGAAAAATAATGTTGTAGTAGAGTGGGGACAGAGGGCAAATTTTCCCTTTAGTATTTATGATGATTTAATGTGGTCACAAGAGTTTTTGAAGGGCAAGGGTCCCGTATTAGTAGAAGATTGGAGTTGTTTATTTTATTTGTATGATATTATACCCTCTGTGTGGTATGATTTTATAAGCATGAGATGGTGTTATGATGAGAGAGAATTAGAAGTATATAATTTAAAGAGAGATTATGGTGAATTGGAAGAAGTATTAGAAGAGTATTTAAATAAGAATGATTTGATTTTTAATACAAAAGTAACTGACCCGATATTGAAGAAATTTACTAACGGAGACTTAACAGATATACTTAATGTTGACTTGTTGCAAGATTATTTTGATAAGACGGATGACTTTGATTTTTGGGTTTATGACACACAAAGTATCAGTATGTGTGTTAACGAAATCGAAAAGTGTTATGTAGAACCAAGGTTAATTTGGAACGATGGAGGCTAAACTATAAACAATCAATGGACAATTTTATATATATTGTTTTATGGTTTTGTGACCTCGCAACCTTTGAACATTGAAGTGTGATATGACTAAACAAATAAGGATGCAGATTTGTAAATAAATGTTTAATAAGTTTATTTGTGTGTATTGTAGAATGTTAAGTAAACAATAGGTGTGTAGATGATTGTTGTAATACTAATATTATTATTTGCAATTTAAACAAATAACCGAATTAATTTTGAAAACTAATTGGCTAATTGTAAATGCTTAATTAATTTAATTAAAATAATTTGAAATGTTTTAAATATTTTGATTAATTCAAAGATTATATAATTAAATTTTCTGATGAATTTAAATGGTTTAACGAGAAGTGAAGTTGGTAATTAAATGATAAGTTGTTGATTTGAAATAACTTTTTGTTAAATGTTTCAGAGGTTACTTGGAGTAGTGGTGTATGGTGTATATAGTTGTGTATGTCAGTATATGAATTATGGACTGTAAGTATGAAATTTTTATGATACAAGTCAAATATAATAAAATGTACACAAATGTTTAACTTAATGGAACGAATTTTAACTTCAATAATGAAAATAACTTGAGATAATGATTTAAAGGGTAATAATAACTGAGGTATGATGAAAAATAAATATTAATAAGGAATTTGAAAATTTTAAGTAATCGAATTGTAGAAAGTTATGAAGGATGATTAATGATTGATGATGGATGAAGATGTTACATTAGAATGTTGTATATAAAAATTCTATTAATTAGCTAGTAAGTGGCTATTGAGGGGGTGGCCTGTGCTCTCTTAGATAGCGAAATGGGTTGGGGGTAACCGAGAGTGTTACCTCCATCGGAGGCCAAACTGGCGATAAATGTGCGGCACACCTTATCCGTGTAAATAAAAAATTTTACACACAATACTAAATAACGTGTCGCACATAATGAGATTGATGTGAAACAGGCAGTGAAATGAAAGTTTAGATTTCCTCGACTTTTCGGGCGGTTACTGTCTTACCAGCACTAACCGTGGTTTTGACTAGCGGCCAGCTATGGTCATATCAAGTCCCTTGACCATAGCTGACTTGAAATTGGTATATATTTGAAACTCATTGGGGGGTGACAATTAGAGGAAATCTCTCCGGAACTATGGAACAGCGGCTGCCACTCTGCCCGCCTGGGGGTAGCAAGACCGGTGGTAGAACCGTTTTAAGGGTGTATGATTATAGAACAAGAACATGATGATGTTCACTATGTTTAAAACTTAATAGCGGAAGCAGAGACACGGAGAGGTAAAAAACCTGCTCCAAAATATACAGTCTCTGTGGAAGCGAATGGGCGCCACAGTCCACCATAATCTGAAATAGTGTGTGTGGCTAGGAGGTGACTCAAACGAGTCACGAACTTAAATTTTATAACATAAAGAAATTTTTTGCTTATTCAAAGTTTGATCCAATAAAAATGTTTGCGCTCTGCTCGAATAACTAGATGATCAAATTTTCAATACAAGTTATCCATGCCATAATTTTAAGTGTATTATTTTATTGTAGTAAATAGATATAGTTGTTGATAAAATATGTGTTTTAATCATGTGTGTATATTTTTAACTAAGCCAATAATTAAATCGTCTGGCAGGCGGTCAATATGAACTATCAGAATCAGAGAAAAGGGGAAACCAGAAGGTGAGGAGTGATGATAAATAAATATGTATCTTTCATATAATTTATTCAATTGTGAGATGTATTTTCATTGTGTTAGTAGGGTCAGCTGATCAGCAATACCATGTCACTGGTATATTGGTTAGTAAATGTTACAAGTAATTAATGTTTAATGTATTACAGATATTTTGAAGTAAGGATAAAAAGAATATGAGAAATAAAATAACAATAATTTATGCAAATTAATAAAAGATAATTCATGGGTGATAAATATGTTGTGGGATATGTAGACCTGTCCAAATTGAATTAAAAGTTGAATTTGAAATGATAGAGATGAATATGATGTAATGTTGTTTTTGAGTTAATGTAATGTAATAGAATCTTGAGAAATATTGATGTTGACACAGTAGTAATGGAGAATAATTGTAGATTTTGAGTGATATATTTATGTTTATGATTAATGATGTTATTTTGTTGTATTTGTAGTAATGTAATGAGATTGAGATTTTTGGGGATGGCAATTTTGTATTAGAGGGGAGTGTAATGTAGGAGTCCGCAACAAGGGTTGGGACGGGATAGGGATAGATTTTAGTGGGGAAGGGGCCGCCTTAGGTAGAATCCGGGCCGCCAAATAAGGGAATTGAGTTTTGGGTAGGAAAACACGTATCCTATGTACAAAGGGTTGGAGAGTATTTTTTTTATATATGTAGAGAAGGTGGCGTTTTGAGTTAAATGGTAAGTTGTGGCTTAGAGTGTTTTGATTAGTAGATATTTTGGTAGAGATGGGTGTCATGTTAATTGAAGTTGATTAATATTAGAGCCAGAGGGAGAAAGTTCATATATGTATAGAAATCTAATACAGTAAGTGAGAATAAATGAGTTACAACACCCACAGTAATGTAGAATTAAACTGTTAACTAAAGAGAGGAATTTATAATAAAAAATATACAATTGTTTATTTTTTTCAACCAGTGACAGAATTTTGATAAAATTTGAAGATAATGTAAAATTAAGAATTGATTGTTTTAAATAATTTAAATATCAAGTTGATGATTATTTATATTAAATATTTGTTTATTTTAAATATTTTGTTTTATTACGTTTTGTATTTCAAGTTAGGATATTACAGATGTTCAATGTGTTTTCAGAACTTATATATAACATATGTAGGTCTGGATCTTGGACTTGACCTAGTTTCGATCAGCTGATGGGGTCATACACATACTAAGC
The DNA here is from genome assembly GCA_034769895.1 of Magicicada septendecula. Classification (NCBI taxonomy): domain Eukaryota; kingdom Metazoa; phylum Arthropoda; class Insecta; order Hemiptera; family Cicadidae; genus Magicicada; species Magicicada septendecula. Next base: position 905,424,622 of record CM068367.1, on the reverse strand, counting down.
TTGTATAATAGGAAGTCAGTTTAATTTGTTTAGTTAATCTATTTAAACCAAATTTTAATAATTCTACACATAGAGGGAAACATTTAAATAAATTTAGATTTTTTCTTGAATTTTAAAATTTTGGGGAATTTTAATTTTTTGTTGAAAAAAAAAAAATTTTTTGATTTTTCGCCTGCCAGCGAATGAATATTTTAGATAATGATTCTTTTATTATGTGTGCATTAACCATGTTTATTTTATTGTATTGCATTGTATTGGTAGACTATAAGTGGTTCTCATGTTAGAGTAAGGATGTGTTTGTATTAATAGGAATGTCTAGGTTGTCATTTAAAAAAAAAAAAAAAAAAAATTTTTTTTAGAAAAACAAGGAAGAGAATTTTGTGAGCATATTATTTTTTTGAATTTTGAATTTTTTAAATTTTTAATAAATTTTAAAAGAAATTTTTTATTTTGAGTGTTTTATGGCAACATGTAATGTTAGTGTGTGTGAGCCCAGTATTTGCTAAAGGCAGCCCAGCTTGCAAAAAGGGGAACCATATCGGCGGAGGAGCTGGAATAATTTTAGCCAGGGATTGAGGATTTTTGGGGGGTAGCATGTTAAAAGGCGAGGTGCGCTGTGGTGCGAGTCTGTTCGATTTCTCGGTGTTGGGATCTTTTACGGAGAAGTCCAGTGATCTCGTTCAGATGAGTCCATAGTCGCTGAGCCAGGGGGGTCGTGTACCCATGCAAACTAAGAACCAGGGGGTTGTTGGCACCAGTTCCTCACCGGTCCTCTTCGGGGTTTGTCGATGAGATTTCTTCTGTCGTGAACAGCAGAATTCTCATCGAGGGGGTATTGTAGCGGGTCAATTTTTGGGTGTTTTTATTTTAACCGTTTGGGGTATATATATACATTTTTATTCATTCCGTTTTCGGTCGGGAGCCTTATAAAATATTGCGAAATAATTGTATTGTGCAACGTATTTGTCCGTACAACAGAACAGTGTTAAGAAACAGTTCGAAACAAAGCAGTAAGGCGCAGTTGTTGTCGAGGAATGCGGCAGAGAATTCGCGCCACCCTAAAAATTCGCAGAATTCTGTACTGGTGTGGCAGTGCACACACGGTAAAAAACCAAGATGGCTAGAGAGGATAATATTCATCGCCTTCTCCAAGACCTTGCGGAAATGCTGTTTTAAGTCCCACCCACTTTTATGACATTAGCCAGTGCCTAGTTGAAATCGTCTGCTATCGTCACTCCAACAACTACATGACTAGCATGAGTCGAAACTGGGACGACTAACTGAAAGGCATTGATGTCCGTCGTCTTGACTAAAATGCTCCAGAGAACGGAACATGTACCTGTTATGTTCTCGGTGACAGTGGACATTAGTCAGAGACGCTAAGCAGCAGATTGTACAACAGCGTGTAGATGTAGTTAGTGAGCCGCGGGCCCCGGTCGGTCGAAACTTTCTAAATATGAATAACTCAGTGTAATACCGACGTATTACCAACCGGGACCCAAGGAAATAAGGAGGTTATACAGGAGAAGTGTAGTGAACTGCGGGCAAATTATTCAAAGTGACGCGAACTAACGAACGAAGCAACGTGTACCCGGGTGGTGTCAGTTTTTAGTAAAAACTTATACAGTTTTAAAGTAAAATGGGGTGTTTCAATTAAATGGTTCTAAATCGTGTGAATGTGTGTGTGAGCAGCTGGGCTGACCTGTATAGGGTAAGAAATATCTAAATGTAAGGCATATCTGTATCTATTTCAGAATTTGTTTCTCTCATGTTTGTGTCATAATGATTTTGATCCGTCTTAACAGTAATTAAAACTACTTGCTTCACTATAATTATGTGTTAGTCTAAGTTATTTCGTCATTGCCACTTCCTCATTTCTGTGTTAAAAATTCGTCTAACGAAATCGGGGGTTTTCTGAAATTCTTTTACAGTCAGATAGCGGGATTTTTATAAGGGCAAGAGTATATAAGTTTTCGATATTTTATCTTCCAGAAAAAATATCGTGGCGACCTTGGGCAGTTTTCAAAAGATAAGTTTTACGGGGACCATGACGGTAAGTGAAATTCTGGCAGCGGTAAGTATTATTTTATGAAGAGTGGAATGTAGTAAATATCAGTGCAAAAAGTGAGTAACTTCACAAGCAGACTACAGCAAGAAAGTAGTATACCTATACCAACTCTACCAATAAACAATGTGACCATCATCGGTGCTACAGGCAGACAAAACAAAACTGTCAAGAAACAAGTATCCTTGGAACTTAACAGTAAAGGCTTAACATTCATTATGTCTTTTCTTGTTGCTAACGGCCTGCCATTCTCTATACTTGTTGGATGTGATATACTCAGACAATACTCTGCCATAATTGATCTGCGGCAAGGAGAAGTGTCATTAAACACTGAACAAGGAGTATGACAACCGATATAGTGAAGGGTAGTAACTTACCTTCAATAACAACCAGTTGCACAATGTCACAAAACAATTATTGCCAACAATCACACGGAAGAATAGTAAATGAATGGAAGGATGAAGAACTATGGTCGAGCAAGCTGGAGATCAGACAATTCCAACGAGAAGGACAAGAGCAACGGATTAGTGTACACCAGGCAGAGGATCTCATAAACATTTACAATAAGTATAGACATATTTTTTCTGACGCCCCGGGCAAAGTAAAAGACTACCAATGTAAAATCATATTCAAGGAGCCTGTTGATTTCAAGAAAAAATCATACCCTATCGCATACTCGCAAAGGAATGCAGTGAGGGCAGAGATCAACCAAATGATGGAAGACGATATAATAGAACTGAGTCAATCACCATATACCAGTCCAATAGTGGCGATACCGAAAAAGGACGGAAAGGTAAGAATATGCCTCGATGCAAGAGAGATCAATAAAATGATTGTAAATGACAGAACATCCCCAGGCGAAATTGAAGAGATTCTAAAAAATTTCCATGGTACAAAATACATCAGCGCATGGGATACAGTATGTGGATACTGGCAGGTGGAGCTACATCCGAACAGTAGAAAATACTTAGCTTTTCTGTTCGATGAGAGGAACTATCAGTTCAAAAGACTGCCATTTGGACTGATAAATTCGGTTGCAGTATTCGTTAAGTGTATGGATCAGATATTGGGACAAGAGGTGCTGAATTTTACCACCGTATACGTAGATGACTTGCTGATAACCTCAACAAATTGGCAAGAACACTGTGATAGAGTGGAGACGGTATTAAGAAAATTAGCAGATAACCACATCACCCTTAAGCTGGATAAGTCGAAGTTTATAGCCCGCAAGGTACAATTTTTAGGGTTTAATCTAACAGAAGAAGGCATCTCCCCTTCATCAGAAAAAGTTGAAGCGATACAACGATTCCCCACACCTAAAAACAAAAAACAGCTAGTCTTTCCTTGGAATCTGCAATTATTATCGGAAATTCCAGGACAATTATTCCAAGTTAACAGTACAATTTAAAAAACAATTATCCACTAAAGATAAACGGACATGGGGAGCCGAACAAGATGAAGTATTTAAACAAATAAAAGAGAAGTTTTTAAACACCGTTATTTTACACCATCCAGACTTCAAAAAGCCATTCTTCATGAACTGTGATGCGAGCGACGTGAGTGTAGGTGCGGTATTATATCAAGAAGATGATAAGGGGCAACATATGGTCATAAGCTTTGCAAGTAGAACCTTAAACGGATGTGAAAGGAATTACCACGTCATGGAGAAGGAACTACTTAATGTTGTGTTCGCCTGTAACAAATTCAGGACTTACATTTTAGGATACAACATAACCGTGAGAAGTGACCATAGATCCATATCTTTCCTTAAGCAGTGTAAGCTCAGTCATGGAAGACTAACCCGATGGATTTTATTACTACAAGAATACCATATTAACTGGGAATACATACCAGGGAAGAAAAACACAGCTGCTGATATATTATCCCGTATCAACATCCAGCAACAAACTTTTGAGGGAGAGAAAGAACAGTTAGTTAAAGTGTATAACATAATCAAGGATAGAACAGATCTGGAAAAAATAACGCTGGAAATAAGCAAACATCAAGATATGGACCCAAAAATAATGAGTATCCGGGAGAGAATATTGCAAGAAGAAGAACCCATTGTACAGTATTATAAGGTGCACAATAACCTGTTATTCATTAAAAACAACCCTAACATTGGAGAGTGGAAACTAGTAATCCCGTCTATTGTAGAAGAACAACTGATATTGGACTACCACATTCGGTACGGCCATATGGGTGCCATGAAAGTAATAAAAGCTTTAGAGGAACAAGTGTATATAAAGAATATTTATCGAAAGGTGAGCAAAACTATACAAAAATGCAGTATTTGCCAAATGGTAAAATGCAACAATTCCAAAAAAGAGGTTATGATGATACCAATAATATCGAGTCAAAAATTAGAAAGAGTATTCCTTGATATTTGTGGTCCATTTCCTCGCAGTGGAGGAAGACACCGATTTCGATTCATTATAATCATGTTCGATCACTTCACCAAATATACTAAATTGTACTCCATTAACCGTGCTACTACCAAGAAAATTATTGAAATCATATTAACCAAATTTATACCAGATGTAGGGAAACCTATGGCAATCATAACCGATCACGGGACTCAGTTTAAAGGAACTCTATGGAAAAGCAAACTCTGGGAACATGGCATTAAAACCTACAAAACATCCGTTTATCACCCCAGCAGTAATCCAGCTGAGAGAGTACTTAGAGAAGTGGGTCGAATCCTAAGGAACTACTGCCATGATAAACAAAAGGAATGGCACAATTACCTAAAATCCACTGAAGAATTTATAAACCTGGCTTACCACAACTTCACTGAAGCCACCCCATACACAATAATGTTCGAGCGGCCACCGCCTAGAGAGATAAATGATCTGATTCAATTTCCCACAAACACTGAATACCAATTTGAAAATTTTGTTTTTATATAGTATCCAAGTCACTTTTTCACAATAATTTAATTACCTTGTATCCGTCAGTGACTTCGTTCTAGCGTTTTTTTATAAATTTTTTTTTAACCAATTAAGGTTTCAATCTCACTCACTATATGATACAGCCCTAAATATAATCGTGCATGACGGTAATGACTGGTGATAAGGATTGACTTAGTTTAATTAGTGGCTCGGCAACTACACGCGCGGTCGGACCGGTCCAACGGAGCCGAAGTTACATCGTGTTATGTGTGTGTCGTTATTGTGATTTAGTAAATATGTGCAAATGTGTTTTTATGTGTTTTATGTGAATTTTAACATTTGACGAGGATTACTGATGATGTGACACATGTCACGAAACGCGTCTATATAAAAAACGCTAGAACGAAGTCACTGACGGGTACAAGGTAATTAAATTTGAAAAAAGAAAAGTTTACAACAGAATCGCAGAGAAGGTAGAGCAACAAAAGAATAAATATTCTAAGAACCATCAAAATACTATCAAATACCAGATAGGAGAAAGTGTGCTGATAAAAAACCGAGAATTACCCAGCTCAATAGAAGGCATTACAAAAAAGTTACTATTATTATACGTGGGACCGTACACTATCACAAGAGACAAGGGCAATAACACTTATGAAATCACTAACCCCATCACTAAGAAAATAAAGGGGGTATACAATCAGGCATCAATTAAGAAATATTATGACAGCCAAACATGACTGAAGAAAAAACTTAAGGTATAAAAACGACCGAATTACTTTGAATAAAAAGAGTTAACAAGACAAACGAATAAGTTTGCAATTAAATAATAAAGAAAAGTATAAGATGAATTTCAAAATTCAAAAAAGTTATGTAAGGCCAACTTACACAAATATTTCGATAATATATTAGACCAATTATAAAATGGACGAATAAAGTTACAAGGAATTCCTACAGAGTAAGATCAACTTACCATCAAATGAAGTTGACATATGAAGTATAATATAAAAAATAATAAGGAATAAGTTACCAAAAATTCTTATAAAGTAAGAACCACAAACTTACTATAATATTTAAACAAAAAATTATAAAATAAAGGAATAAAGTTACAAAAAATTCCTATAAAATAAGATTAAATTACAATGATCTTTAGCCGACATATGAGGCAACAAAGCAAAACATACTATAAAGGAATAAGCTACAAAAATTCTTAACAGGTAAGAAACACTAACTTACTATGATATTTAAAAAATTATGAAAAAAAAAACAATCAAAATGATCAACTTCCACAACTATTTAGAAAAATATGGGAAGTAAAATAAACAAACCAATGATAAAAAAAAACGAAATAAATAAAATAAATATTCTAAGAGTTATATGAAATGAGATGAAACAAAGAGTAATTTAAAATGAATAAAAATGTTAATTGTATCAATAGAAAGCAACGCTTCAAGTATTATCAAATGATATCTATAAAGAAAGATGAAAAAATATATGACTCGAACTGAGCAATAATGAAATACAAAAGTAAAAGATTCCCAACAAATATTATGATTATTATTATTATTATTAGAGTCACGAGATGACTATATTGAAGATTCATTAATTGAGATTGACTGTTGAATAAGTCCAGCAATCATTTAACTGAGCAGGGATGATGTTCCCCTGACCTCAGAAAAAGAGTAGTTTTGAACGACAGAGTTAGGTAAGCCAATAGAGTCCATCCGAATCGATTTCAGCTACAAAGTAGGGAAAGTAAAATAAGATTTATAGGGAATAATTTATAATAAAAAATCAATAAGCCAGTTCGTAATAAGAGAAAATGATGAAGAAAAGACTCAGAAGAAAGGAAGTAGAAGATACAGATTTGAACATAAAACTGAACAGGAAGCAAGAGAATTTAAGAAGAAAATGATACAATATAATTGATAATTTCATCAAACTTAGAATCACGTTTTATAAAATGATCAATTTTGATGGAAGGGCATTATATAACATCGCCAAATTCAGATCATAGTTGATAACTATAAGTATGTAAGAAATGCTAAAAAGTAATATATTTTAATAAATAAATAATGAAGAGAATAAAATTATAAAATGTAATTAAGAAAGAAGGAGGAAGAATTATAAACTAAAAGTGATTATTAAAGAAACTCACAGACTAGACTGACAGACAAACGACTTTGACCCAACCCCAGAGATTGGCCAGATAAGAACCAAAATAAAAGTAAACAAGAGGAGAATTGAAGGAGAAGAAAAATGAGAACAAAGAGGGAACAAACCAACGATGAAGAAAATAAAATGAAACAAGTCGATAAAACACAGACAAGGAATAGAGAATAGAGAAGGGAGAAATAATATAATCAAATATAATAAAGGAAACCAAACCGGTAAAGAACCAATATAAAAAATAAATGTTAGAATTGATTGAGTGACAATTGTAATTAGTCATCAATAAAACACGATAGCTAAAAATACACTAGCCAAAGAATTAGAAGTACATGTAAGTTAGTAATAGAGAAAGACATGATATTAATAAGTATATACAATATGTGTAGAGAAAGAGAGAGATATTGAAATAGTGAGACGTAAACGGAATTTAACATAGTGAAAGTGAATTTACCCTAAAGTGAAATGATATAAAAAAAACACGAAGTAAATTATAATAAACATAAGATAATTTTAAAGTGCAGGTGATGTGTAAATAAAAATATTGTCAATGATAGCAATAGTAAAAATAGTGAAAGCTAAGATAAACACTTAGTAAAAATAACAAACACTAAAGGTTTAATAGTGAACAATAATATTTAAGAAAGTTGTTAAGAATTGTCTTTAAAATAAACCAGTAATTAAGCAGCAATGAACACTGAAGAGTGATATTAACTGTATTGATTAGATAAGAATATTATTATAGAGTTTAAAAGTATATAGTAGAATTTAAAGGTGAGAACCACTTGAAAATGTAATCAGATAGTGTTAACATGGAATGAAGGCAAGGAGTTTTTATGAAATAAGAAGTTTAAAACAGTCAATAAACACCCATGTTAGAAGGGATGATTATTGAATCAAGTTCGAAAGAGGTGAGGTTGTTTATCACCCAAAAAATAAAATCAAAGGTAATGAATTGTACACCAATATTAGATATTAAGTGTTAAACAGTTGTTTAAA